>OZ010680.1:20258155-20668518 GCA_963932265.1 Thymelicus lineola
AACAGGGCTTAAAAAAATTTAAATCTTGCCACACATAGGTACGAATTCCTCAAGATATAATTTCAAAAATAGGCAAGAGAGAAATGTACACATTTAAATTAAAAAAGTCGACTGAATTTTTTTTATTTTAATTTTTTTATCTGCTAGTAATTGGCACTAAGTGGTCAAATAATTATTAAAAATTAAAAACATTTGATTAAAATTTATTTATTGCGATTTTATTAAAATTAGCACTATTTTTGAAAATTCATAATTATCTAGCACCTTTTTAGATATCATTTAGCACCTATTCTTGGTACTGAGTTGGCAACCCTGGCCGTACTAGTGTTTAAGTACTCTGTGCATCGTACAGTAATTTTGGTTTTTGATAGTGGTTGATTGAAACCTGAAGTAACCTATAACTATAATAACTTAACACGAACATTAACAAATAGTGTAATTACATTGAATTACATTCAGTTATTATTTAGCGGCATGTCTGTGCATGATGCATACTATTAGAGTAATCGTTCCTATCAAGCCTGAATATGCTATCAACCGTGTTATATGGAAAACCAGCTGCCAAAGTCTTTTTGCAAGTATTTTTTTGTTTAACTTAGTGACGTACGAGCAATGGGTTCTGGAGTTTAATTGAATCACGCAATTAAACATATAGCTTCACTTAAACATAAAAAAATGGCGGGGTCTACTCTCCCGGAAAGAGTAGCGCAAATCTACTACACTTATGGGTTATTTTGCTCTTCGTACCCCGTGACAGCAATCTCAATTGCACTGTCTATCATTTTACTGTGTTGGTGAGTATTTCGTCATTTGTTTATATTAATTTTTGTAAATAGTCTATTTTAATGTTTTATGAATACCAATAAATTTGTAGATCTAATCATAATGATTGTTGAAGTTGTTTACAATCTTAAAAACCTGTCTTAGTAGTGACTGTAACTTGATTTTATTATTCAACATGGTGTAATGTGTGCTTATATTCGACAGCTATCCTTTATTAAATGTGCCCCTGCCTGGAAACATACCTACAGTTGTAAATATGCCACTTCAATTCAACAATCAATACCAAAGTAAAGGAGACTGTGATACAAAAAATTGTTTACACTCAGGTGAGTCATTGAAAAATGTATGAGAATAAAATTCTATTGTATATATTGCAATAAAATTAAGAATTAGTTGATTCGCAACTTATATTTTAATCATATAACATCAAAATGAATAGACCACATCTATAAATGGGCATGCAACCTTGTGATAAATTATGGCCACATACATGTTATATTGGTTTATTCAAAATATCTTTTATATAAGTTATAGTTATAGTTAGTTAGTTAGTTATTAGTTATAGTTTTTGACATCTTTGTATGATCATAATTGTATGTTAGATAAGTATGTTTAATTAGCTTTTATTTGTAGAAATGGTTTGTTGCCAGTAATTTCTATAGAAAATTAAATTTTGAAATGCATTTTGAATGGAATAACATTAATAAATATATTACACAGTATGTTCACAACGAATAAATATATTACTACAAGACATTACTTAATTAGATACAGTTAAAACCCTTTATGGCAACATTATTTAGAACAACATAGGTTATACTGACTAAAATCATTGGTCGCTCTGAATGCTATATGATCACCTTTTTAAAAATATTGTTTTTAGGACATTGCTTACTACCACCTACTGCATTAAGGGACCACATTTGACTACTGTTTTCAGAGAATTATATCTGTACAATGACACACAAATATATTTAATGATACACAAATATATTTTTTTATACCTATGGATTTATATTATGTACCTATACATTCAATAATACCACTTCATAAAAAGATTTTGTACCTCGAAAACACCGGTTGTTACAACTATGGGTTTTTTGGACTAGATATGAGAATCCCTTTGATGTCCTTATAACAGATTTTGACTTTATACTACAATTATAATTAGGTATATAACTAATTGGTGTAAACTTGTTGAACAGAAACAAAATGTTTTTTTCTTTTAATTTTCTTCAAATATAAATCTCAATTTTTTTTTCAGATTTACCATTGCAGTTAGAATTACTTAATAATGAAACACAGAAACTTCCCTATCTTTGGGTGAAAGACAAACCTCTGCTTTATGTACATCAAATAATAATGAAAATAGGTTTGTATACATAATAAGTTTTCCTTTTTATTTATTTCATGTTATGTATGTATGTATGTATGTATCTGAGTTACTGACTAAACTACTCCATCTGTGAAAATATTTCCAGTAGTTTCTGAGATCATAATTATGTTACAGGAGCAAAAATAAACATGGCGGGAGACTTATTTTTAATTAATTAGAGATTGCCAGATCACATTTAATCTTCCTAATAAATGGAGCTGGTCACTAAACTACTAATATACATACACAGCAAACAAACATAATATTAAGTACCTAATTAATGAATGATTTAACTAAACATCTTTTTCGGTTTGTAGGTGTATCTCCATGGAATAAAAACCTAAAAATGTGGGATGCATTTAGAGCCCCACTTCAAGAAGTATTTCGTTTACTGGAAACTGTCAGAAACCATGAAGATCCTGAAAGGTTGGTATCTGATTACAATAGCAAATCATTAGCATTAGTGTAGACTCAAGCACAAGTTTCACACACACACACACACACACACACACGCGCACGCACACACACACACACACATATTAAACATAATACATTTCAATCAGTAATTAATTACTAGACATTGGATTAATATAAATATGCACTATCAAACTGGCAAAATATGTATGCAAATATGCACTAAAAAAGAATGAAATATGCACAAAATATGTACAACCAAAATACTAATTTTGTAATGTTATCAGAATTTACATTTATTTTTTGTATTATATTATATATTATTATCTTAATTTAATATATTAATCAGTTGTAATTCTTTGACAATATATGATTACATATTTTTCTAAATTACGTGCAGCTTTATGACGTTTTGTCACTATTAATATGTAAGCTGAAAAATACCTCTCTACATCAACTGACGTTACTGTGCAAATCTTGAAATTTGACGTAATTTCTACAGAAATCTCTTCAGGCAGAGTCCCGCCGCACCGGTGCCTTTGATAAATTATAATTTTCTTTATATCTTCAAGACCCGGGTTATTATATTTAACACTGAATAAGCACTATCAGTGAAAAGGACTAAACGTACAATAACGCTAAAAATAGCTTTTTATGGTATCTGTATATGCAAACATGCAAATGCATATAATCCGATGTCTTTTAATTACGTTCAAATTGAGGTGCGTGTTTTATTGGATCATGGGGTCTCAACTACCCCAGCCCTCCATGTGTGGTGCTCTGGCCTCCTCATCCACCTGCATTGACAGTAACAACACTCCAATCCAGTTTTTATGAATCTTGACTCTCATAAGTAACTAACTAACATAAACATAACTTAATTATCAATTGA
Source organism: Thymelicus lineola (assembly GCA_963932265.1). Lineage (NCBI taxonomy): Eukaryota > Metazoa > Arthropoda > Insecta > Lepidoptera > Hesperiidae > Thymelicus > Thymelicus lineola. The sequence continues at coordinate 20,261,620 of OZ010680.1, forward strand.
CTATTTTATGCAAGTATTTTATAACATAGACAAATATATATCAATAAACCATAAAGAAACCTAAATTTATCAGGTGGCTCGACCGATTAATGTTAACGAAAGTAAATTATTTATTATTTTCTTTTTCGATGAATTACAATCAAGTTCCAAAGCGAATTAAATTAGACTCCGCGTCATGCCATGCGTTATTCACCAATAAAATTGAGTAATGATCTCTTTCAACCTAACTTAAACCCTATTAAGGTATCCGTTTTAGATTGGTCCAGATTGATCACTCTCAATTTTTTTATGATAGTAAATTAATATGCATTTCCGGACATTAAAATAGAATCAAGTGGCTTTTTTATTTCAAAGTTTGTTGTGGATAAACAATAAATAATAAAAACAATTTTAAGGATTTAACTATCTATTTATGTTTATTTTTTATTCATTTTTTATGTTTTAAACAGGAAATACTAAAAATCTATCGTGCTACTAAAAATACAATAATAATTGACTGTATATTTTGTAAAACAGTTTTGCTTGTTTGTAATAAACAAAGAATTTGATAATCATCATGTATTTATTGTCTTCGTGTCATCAGGGTTTTGGTTTACAATAAAAAGTGAGACGCAATCTATCGAACAAAAAATAGAAGCCTTAAAAATCGCCGACCTTGCATGAGTACCTACCCGAAATTCACACTCAACATGTCATGTTATCCTTACCAATCTCAAAATTATCTAGCGCTGCGTTAAGCTTGTTTAAATAAGTTTGAATAAACTTATTCACGATTTTTCCTTCAAATTATCCAAAATTAATGTAAAACCTTGATTTAAATTTTGATAAAATTAATTAATTTTAAATTGCATAATAATTATAGATCAGACAATGTGGTTTTTAAGGTTCACTAGTTTGTACAGAGATTACATTTTAAGTAATTAGTTCAGATTCTTTAAAAGTTCGGATATTTATTTATTTACACTTTATTATACCCTTATAACTAAGTGGTACAAAAGGTGGACTTAATGCTATAAGCATTCTCTGCCAGTCGACCTTTGGTTAAAACAGAGAACAGTGAAGGCGGTACAAGAATAAAAAGTAGAAGTAGAAACGGGAAATACATACGGAAAATACGATAAAATATAGGATAAAGAACATAATGAAATATACATATTATAGTATATAGTAAAAACGTGAAAATAAATGACAACATTCTTCTGCAAAATAACTTGATCTCTTGATATCTTGTAATGTGCTAGATATCTTGCTAACATTGCCAAACATAATATCTTAATCGAAACACAGTACGAATTTGGTACGACAGGTGTAAAATGGCGTCATAACTTCCGCTGGCGAGCAGAGCTGTGCACAAAAAGTTCCATTGGGTTAAACATAATTTGACGATGATGCATAATTACTTACGTCAAATGCAGTGCGAATATAGCAACAATTCTGTAATTGATCAAATCTAAGGTTCTTTACAAATGATTGTCAACAAAGTATTTTTTTTAAGTTATGTTAAGTTATGCTAGCGGCTACCGTAAAGTGTCAAGGTTAAAACTTATTTTGCTAACTAGCTATTGCTTGCAGCTTCGCGCGCGGAAATTATACTTATCATATTTATCCCCTATTTCACACCCTTGGGGGTTGAATTTTGAAAAATCTTTCCTTAGTGGATGCCTAAGTCATAAGAGGAATACATGACCGAAATTTTAAGTTTCTCGCCCTAAGTGTTTGACATGTGAGTTGATACATCAGTTAATCAATTTTGCCTTTTAGATATTAAATATGAATATAGATGAGTGTAATTTGCTTCAATAGGGTAATGATAAAATTACTCGTGGTCGATCTATCGGATTTATGTCAATTGTTGAATTGAATTATTCTTTGATGAACCGCTAAACTTGTGCGAGTGTTGTAAAGAAATTACTGATATCTTACAATGAGATTCCTGATGTGCTGGCGGGCTTGCGTATGTTATTGGAATTTGATCAGTTTATGTCCCAACCACAATTGTTTCAAACCCCAAAATATTACCCTAGAATCCTAAAGCAGGGCCTGATATCTGTTCTAGTTGAAAAATCTGCTATAAACTGTAGCTTGCCAAGCAGATGTCATAGAATTATTTAATGTGTAATTTAAAGAAAAGTCCTTTGCACTCAATTTAACCATTCCCACTAATTAGGATCTGGAAATTGTAATTAAAAGTTGTTGGCAGCAAGGGCACTCTTCTGCGAAACTGCTACCAGATAGAGGGTATCAAAAGACGTGACAGCAAGGAGAGTATAGAACGAGTACTGCCGGAGTATGGCTGCCTGTTACTCTCTCCGGCTAACCTGTGGCAACAAAACCTTCAGACTTTCTCACTCGACGCCAACATTGTCAACACCGTTTTTAATTATCAGGTAAGTGTTTTTATTTTGAAGGTTAACTACTATTCTGTATTTTTGCACAATTTGCTCAGAAACGTGGAATGCTGTTGCATGCCGACAGAGCATACCTAAACAAATCGGTAACTTCGTCTTTGTATATACACTGAGTAACATTGAGATTTAAATTATTAAGTTATATTATTTTTTATCGCTCAAAAATCATGTGCTGTCAGTGGGCGCAGGCCATAAAGGTACAATTTGACCTCAAGTGAACTTTAACCCACATTTTGTTTTCTCAAAGACGAATCCATCACTCATTCATACATTACACTCAAAAGTAATTGGATCAATAGAAATTAAGGAGATGTTGATAAGATCATTAGGATTCTAAATATTTTTTTAAAGATAATAAAGGGATATAAAATATTATGAGCATAGTTCTGATAAATATAGCTTTTCTATATTTTATAGATATACATACAACAGCTTATCCTAATAAATTTATTATTATAGAAGAAAGTAGGAAATTGTGCAACGACAACGTTATTGATCCGATGTCTCATTATTTGTTGCTGTCCTGGTAAAACTCTTAATAAAAAATCATCACAATGTTCGTAAAACTGTTAATTCCTGATTCTACGTCGTTATGTTTCTGAGTGTATCCAGATTTTAGTTTGATTTATCAATAAGGGGTTGGTTTGATAAATAAAATAAATAATTTGCACATCCCAAAGTGTATCGAAAACTGCTTCGACATGCAGAAATAAAATTTTGATAATCAAGCAATTTTTATCCGGAAATTAGAAAAATAATAAACTTAAAATTCAGTGTGAATTTTTTTTAGTAAGTACTAAAATAAGGTTACGTATTTTTACGGTAATTTACCATTGCAAATTTTTCGGTCTTATTACTGATATTTAAATTATAATAAAGTCACAAGTTTCGCTATCGTTATAATGTCATTTGCCTGTAGGTACCTAATAATGAACGATATTAATCGTGATGTAGAATGTTATCGCTTCAGTATCAATAAAAGCATTGATGTATTTTTAAAGAGTCTACAAAAGGGCAAAGCTTCGATCGCGGAGATGGCTTTTGGGATGCATCTTCGAGACACCGGAATCAAGAGATACCCTCTTCGCGCCCGACCCAGAGTTCTTCAATACGCCGTCACGATATTCTATCAGCACGCTGACCAACGGTATCACTTTGATATTTATTTATTTATTTTGTACACACAAAAACATTTACAGGATAAATAATTTAAGAGACAGTTTGTACAAGAGCACTACTTATTCCTATTAAGAAATCTCTTCCAGTAGGCCCATGAGTGGAATAGAGATTTAACTCAGTGCGTACCACATGATTAAATACTACTATATATTTCGTATTCGTTTCGTATTCTATATATTTCGTATTTCGTTTTCGTCGTTTCGTCGTTTTCGTATATTTCGTAATACGATGTCAACTCATACGAATAATTGTCTCTTTTATTGTCTACTGATAATGAATACGTTAAAGTACAATCACACGAAGCATGAGTGGGATGATACAATTTGAGATAGTGTCAAAGTTTGGACCATTTATCTCTCTTAACACACTCCAAAGGTCAGTCGGTTACAAGCCGACAGACTCTATCTTAAAATACGTTCTTTCCTAATTTGATAAATAAGAAAATTTTACGTTGAAAAATGTTAATAATAGTATAACATGAATGCTATTATAAATATTTTATTGTCAATATATAATCGCCGATAGCGTTCAGCATCTTATCGGCTCTTGATGTTTTATCATAATAATAGTAATAAGTAATTTAACGATAACTATTGTTGTCTGTTTCAGATTCATTAATTCTCTGACTAATAAACTGAAAGAGATGTATCCTCTATATCAAGATACTCTGCAGAATCATGCCGATGAAGTCACCCTTGTATATTATCCCGGACAATTCAACTATCACGAGCTTGTTCCTCTTACGATCACGTTCGTCGGACTGTTTCTGTATGTTTACTTCTCGGTCAGAAAAATAGAATTTATCAAATCAAAGTTAGGTCTCGCGGCATGCGCGGTGATCACCGTAGCGGGCAGTCTGTCCATGTCAATGGGGATATGCTTCTACTTTGGATTTTCCCTCAGTCTCCAAGGAAAGGAAATATTTCCCTACTTAGTAATAATCGTAGGATTAGAAAATGTTTTTGTACTTACGAAGAGCGTCACAACGACCGATTCGAGACTCGATGTGAAAATTCGTCTTGCGCAAGGACTTAGCAAGGAGGGGTGGTCTATTACTAAGAACCTCCTCACCGAACTCACCATCCTCACCGTCAGCTTCTTTACCTTCGTTCCGTTTATACAAGAGTTCTCAATATTTATGATTGTTAGCCTCATTTCGGACTACTTTGTCCAAATGCTGCTGTTTGCTACCATACTGGGGATCGATGTACGTCGCATGGAACATTTTCCGGAGAAAGATAGCAATCTCCAGCTCAAGGAGTATTTTAACGCAAACAGCGGAATAAATTGGAGATACAATAGAGTCTATTTAGAGGAGAGTTCTCTCTCGCCGAAGAGAATGACTAAATCGAAGTCCCATCCGAGATTGAACGGTTTGGCTCAGAACAGTCCTACTGATGTGGTCGCTCAAAGGAATTCGAGCCCGGGAGGCCACGACAAGGTCCCGAAACGGATCAGATTAGTTAACATGTGGGCGCGAACACGTTTTTTTCAACGGGCCTTCATGTTGTGGATGCTCGTGTGGATATCGATGATCGTGTACAATTCTGGCATAGTTGACTACTTCATAAGCCACGTGGAGAAAGCTGAAGGGAATAGTGAGAATGTAAAGGGTGCCAGTGAGAAGGAACACCGTAAAGAATCAGTGTATATGATATACAATAGTAGCGGGCAACATCCGCTTGTGTTTTCACCGTTGATCGAAGCTTCGGACACGGAGAAAGCAGTCGATGCAAATCATACCATCTTGCTGAAACATTCGCCCCACTCTCGGCCATGGTCCAGGTTAGTTCGATTATATTTTCATGTCTTATGATGTATATGTCTATGAATGGCTGTGATCATTTATCATCAGGTGACCCATATGCCAGTTTAATTTTCACATTTCTGAGTTCAAAAATGACTAAGCACACTTTCTAGTTGTGCCAATGGGAACACTTACAATTAGTTGTGCTATATCACTAGTTGTGCGTATGTAGTTGGTCCGTTAGGAAACTGAGATTAATTGACAATAATGTAGTTGTGCCGATGGGAACACTTAGTTGTGCTGTACTAGTTGTGCGTACGTAGTTGGTCCGTTAGGAAACCGCGTTGTCAACTGGAGAAAGTATAAAAATAATTATAATTATTCCGACCGGCAAAGATGTATGAAAAAAACGTAACGGGACAACTGGCATCCGCCCAACAGCAAAGATGTATGAAAAAAACGTGACGGGACAACTGGCACTGTTTAGCACTTATAATATATCTATTTATTTTGCTGTGCCACTACTCTCATGACTCCGATACAGTAGTCAGCGAACTTTGGTCCTAAGCGTTCCCCTGCCAGAAGGGAGTTCCAGCTCGAAGTCTCAATATAACCTCGCATATTAACCTCGCATATTAACCTCGAGTTCGAGCAGCATCCTTCTGGCACCAAAGCGCCGGCATTTATTCAGGACATGCTTGACTGTCTGTTCGGTGTCAAGGAAACATAAGCATCTGGGGTCGTATTGAATAACTTCCCAAAGTAAGGACATATAGAGATTTTGAGAAACAACCCCCCCACCCCTCGGGACCCTTACGTAAGTAATGAATGGCCCCTAATCATTACCTGAGTTGAAAGAGAAAAATTGAATTTAAAAAAATCGTAATCAACAAGGTCCCTGAAAAATAAAATCAGGGGGACAATAAATTACATAAAAAAAAGTTTTGCACATCTGAGTCTCATTAGTTCCACACTTGTCCAATGGGACTAGAGAGACTCCTATTTTTATTATTTTTAGTGACAATAGTCCCGTTGTCAAAATCATAGACCTCATCAACACCATGGAAATAATGTGATGACTGATGGAACAAATTATTTTCCTTTAACTTTTTCGTGTCTCTTGGGTATTAAAATATTGTACTTAATTATTATTACTGGCAGTCGTAGCTATAAATATGCGATGTTCGTAATGTAAATTATAAAGATATATAGGTACCTACAAATGTACTGGTTCAATGTATTTTTATTAATCCAAAACATATTCAAATGCGATGGCATCGCATTTGAATATGCAAACATTTATATATTCCGTAGAAGTTTTATTGACGACACCAAGCATGTCAAGGCCGCGATATGTATCTTCAGAATCGATTGCTCAACGTGGCCACGTGTCTAACTGAAACTCGTGTACAAATTCAATTTCGTATAATTAACTCAAATTAGAGGTTCCTTCAAACAACTTAGCTTCTACCTATTAATGGCCAACTACAGAGCACGGGTGTTGTCTTCACTAAATAAGGAGGGTAAGCATAATCCGCATTGGAGCAGCTTGGTGGAAACTAAACTACTCATTTATCGAATGTTTTAGACTAGTTAAGGTACGTGGATATGTCATGATCCTGAATCATTAATACGTTGACTGTTCTATCTAATCAATGGGGAGGTACAACTCTGTTCATGTGATCGAAATCACTTTAAATTATAAATGACATTGATTTTTAACCGACTTCAAAAAAGGAGGGGGTTGTCACCCCCTATATATATCTATTAGAGTATTATTATTAGAGTATTAGGTAGACTCCTATATATCTATTATTTTAATTTTATTTATTATTTTATTTATTATTATTAAGGACGTATCTATTAAATTTTGGTAATTCAAAATTAGGAAACTGAATTACCAAAATTTAATAGATACGTCTAATTTTAAACTAGCCCTGGGATCCTGCAAAACTTACGTTTTCTTAGGTTCTTGTACATTGTACCTCCGTTTTAATATAATAGTGTTGATTTACTAGCATGTAATTGTAAAACTTATCCAGTAATATTCTTTATATCGTATTGTTTACAATAAAAATGGAATTCCGCCGTAATTATCGCAGAGAGAAGTACCTATGTTAATGATATGATTGTAATTAAATAAACATAATATCACTATCATAATAGACGCAAATCGTTTTTTGATTAGCGGATCACGAAACACAAAGCAGCAATTAATAAAAATAATATTGACATAGCCTGCAATTTATTGTACTCTAAAATGATTACAAGTTAGTCTGTCTGATCTAAGTAGTACGGGGCTTACTTCGGTTCTGTTTTAGTAGTTTATTTTTTAGATAGAACCTTAATGTTCGCGAAAAAAAATATAAAAATAATAATGTTCAATTTAAAATCCTAAATTGATAAACAAAAATCAATATCAAATTTCCCACCAAAAACGTCACGTTATTCAATACTAGCGGTCTATTGAAGTTTGTTGAATTTGCTTATAAAATATGGACAATGACGTCATTACCCTTAAATGGCCTTTGAGGTCACATGACAGTGAGTACTATGATTAACATTTTAAATTAATGATATTTAATTTATTGTGATTCATTTCGATTAAAGAATAATATTTAAGATGTTTAAATGTTACCATTATATTAATTTACAGATATGTCAACATCCCTATTGCGTTAATAACATTTAAGTAACCCGATAACCATTTTTTTAAACAATTTGTATGTACTTGAAATGCGAGTTTTGCATTACTCCTATCCCTGACCATTGAACCGTGCTGACCTTATCATACTAGCGGTTTGCGAGCGTTTTCAACGTGGAACGGACGCGCAGCGAACACCGCGGGTGCGCTGAAAAAACGTCAGTGTGTTCGATTCCCAGCGAGGCGGTAATTAAAATGATGAATTTCAATTTCTGTTATCGGTCTGGGTGTAAATATCTTGACTTTGTGTATTGTCCATGGCACCCACGACACAGGGAATCCTAGTGTGGGGCGAGGAATGTGAAGCGGAACGTTTTACTTGGTTCTTGATTTAATAATTAACGCAGGTTGGAACTCTTTGAAAATTACGAATTCAATCAAACATATTGTTGAATAAAATAGGAAAGAATGATGGATCGATGAAAAAATTTAATGAGAATCAAATGACGTCTTTTAAGTAATCGTTACGAATAACCTTCCGAGGCTATTAAGGTTCTTTTATCTATATAAATATAACTATCTATTTAAGCTTTAAACAATAATGGCAAATGATAATTAAAAAAATAATATTAATTCACCCTTTGGTAGGTAGTTACATTTTTATAACTAACATCTTTTTACTGGACTTAAAAAACACATGGGAATTTGGAGGCTCATATCTGTGCTCCGAAAATCTGAGTCTTATTTTTATACTACCTTTTTTTTCTTAATTTATTTTTAGGGGTTTTGTCAAAAAAATTACTATATGTATCTACAACGACCTGTAAAACATAATGCAATCATCACTTGTAGTCCTAGAAATTAATTAGAAACTCAATGAGGTTTCTTCACATTGATCAATTCTAACGTCATAGTGGTTCCATTTAGTCGAGGAAACGTGTGGGGTGCGTCTTTAACACTAGAAAGACGGACAGGGGTCAAATGACCCATTTTGAAATTTCGACGCCGATTATTCTGGTGCTTTTTCAAATAATGACTTGTTATTTCTTGACTTTTAATAAAATAGTGTTGTTTAACATATTGTAACGTATAAACAGAATAGGAGTTGTGGGAATGTAAATAAACAAACATCTACCTATAAAGACGGCTGGGGGTCGTATGACCCATAAGCAGCATAAGTATTTGTAAATAACGGTAGATCGATATATTTTGATTATATTATAAGTAAATGTTATTGTACTGGTTTATGCCTTGCCAATTTGATTTGTTTCATTACCCTGGTCAATGTCTTGAAGTGAACATTACTATTTTTTCTTTTTTCTTCGAGAACAACTTTCACATAAGAAGTGTTACAATATTTACAATCTTTACCAGAAGATCAATCAAAAAATAAATAAAATATGATATATTACAATAAATTAATAAATAAAAGCAGACGTGACATTCCTCCCTTCATGAAAAATCTGAATTTGGACATGTTACATCAAACTCAATTCCTGAAAGCCGAAAATAACCAATGGTCGTTGACATTGTATGAAACAAAAACAAAAAGAAGTAAAAACGTATTGTTACTCAGTAAATTGTATAATACAGTACACATAGATGCTAGTAACTCAAAGAAAAAACCTAAAACAGTCAAATTTTACAATTCTATAATACTAAATCAATGTGTATTATCGATGTTAGCCAAATGGCTTGAAGATGCAGTGTCTAATAAATTTCTGGAAGATGGCGTGTATAGGTTCTTTACAATATATTAGATTTAGTAATAAAAGAAATTCAACTCAACAAATATCAAGAAACTATGAATAAAAAAGTACTTAGAACTGTTATTCAGCTGCCACTTAGTTAGTAATTATTCAGAAAATTCTACTACAGATACCACCCTCACAACAGCAAATTTTGCTGCTATCTCCAGCTGCAGCAGAACCAAGAAAAATAAGACATTGCTACCGACCAAATTACAAAAATAAAATTAATAGAGAATATGACATTTCTAAAAAACGTTTATGTCAAAGTTGTAATCAGTGAAAAACATTATTTTGTGGATTATTGTAAATTAGCTTGTGGTAATTGCAATTAAGTGATGAAAAATACATAAAGTAATAACACATAAATAATTTTATTTTACTATTATTCAAAATAATTTATATTTGTCAAAAAAATAAAACAGATACCATGGTCAATAGTATTGGGGTCAAAAGACCCCGAGCCGTCTTTCGTGGTAAGCCGAAATTTCAGTCTTTCTAGTGTTAAGAAAAACCTTTTGAAATATTGATTTTGTTCAACTCCAGTTTAGTTAATAGTGGGCTTGCCTGTCAAGTACTAGACTTCACCATTACAGATACATCAAAAAGCATACATGACGCTAAATAGCCCTTTCGCCTGCTTAAAGTTCACATTTGTGTATTAAGTTACAGTATGTACCTACACAATGAAGGGTTTGGGTAGATCACAATATTCTCAATAAGGGGAGCTGAGACGAAAGCTGAGCTCCCGGATCTGTATAAATAGAATTAGATATACCTAGGAAATTAGATAATATCCACAATATATATTTTTGCAGGTAGTACGTATAGTGGCGATAATAGTTATTTTCGTTACATTATAACTAATTAGTTATCATTGTTCACTGTGATATCATGATTTAACTATCCATGAATCAAATTTTCCATTTGCGTCTTAATATGTATTAATAATATGACCAACCTTTCTGTACTCATTCTTAGCCCGCAAATCATTAGTAATGTATTGTTACTGGTGTCTTTGAGCGTCGTTGGCTTACCATCAGGGGCTCATCTGTGCAAACCTCTGTCGCAGGCTGTCACCATACCACTGGTCATCGATCCTATCCCAGTACAACGAGTCGCTAGCGGGCCGTTATATCGTGGTGCTGCCACCAGCGCTGGTCAGCCACCGCGTGGGCGCAGAGACAGCGGCCGGCGTGCGACACCCCGACGAACGCGACCCGCCGCCGCTACGTTGGCAAGCCCTGGCCGCCGCGCTTGATCCCATCGATATACTACCCGGTAAGGACATCATTTATTTATTTATTTATTTATTCTTTTGCAACACCTTAAACTAGAGGTTACAAGGGCGAACTTAATGCCTAATGGCATTCTCTGCCAGTTGATCATTGCTACTCGTAAATTTATTTTTTCGAATGGACAGTTGTTGGCCAACAACTAGCGGGCTTTACAGCATCACACAAAAAGACTACAATGGTTGGCTCGGGTCTCCTTTACAGCGAAGCTAGTGAAATAGTCAATTTGCTAGTTAGATCAGGTTTGGTAAACGTTACACATACTGGAAAACATGTATAATCTGTTTATTTTGTTGTAATGTGTTTCCTTTAAAACTTGAAATATTTAAAAAATTCTACTAAAAAAATTCTTCGTTATTATTATAAAATAATGTTTTTCTGTAAATATTTTGCCTCGTTGTGTAATATCAATACACCTGATAACCTCACGGTGACAGAATTAATGTTAGATAGTGTATGAGGAAATAAATATATAAAGGAGAACCCCAGCTTCCATAGAAACTCAGGCCTAAGTAGACAAGACTGGAAATTGGCTGTCAATTAGATCATTGCAAAAGGTTAATTTTCTCCAATTTTCACGGCTGTCAGCAATGGCCAACTAAGGAAATCCTAGAATGAATCACCTTAATTATAGGTTATGATTATGTCATACTCGTGTCACAGTGCTATTTAATATGTATGTTACACTTACTATAAACCAAATACCTACGAGTAATCATTACAAACGTAAATACAGTTAGTAAAAATACTAACACTTAAACTACGAGTTTAATGGCTAGAACTAAGTTGGTGGGTGACTATTATACTATCTACTACTTAAATGGTTTTCACCCAAAACGAATGTCATAAAAAGGTTGTTTAATAAAAGCTATTACATATTTCAAGAGATTTTATTAGTTATCATTATAATATTATATTAATATTTCGTCTAGTTGTGCAGGAGGCGCTATATTTCGTTGGTACCTTGCCCAATCAAGATACCATAATATACTCATTGTAAGTATGGCCACAGCAACCTCCTGATCTTCTAAAGATGTATAGGGTACATTATCCAGTGTTCAGGACTTATTCTGAACCTTTGTCAGTCACAAAACAGGCGATTAAGGAGTCCATATTCATATAGTATTGCTTTGCAAGAAATTGTAGCGAAACTGCGAAACACATTTACCAAAACACAAGTACGAAAGCGAATACAATAGAAAATTAAAATCACTGTGTGCGTGTCGATGAGTTTCAATAGTAAATAGGACTCCAAATACGCTGAAAATATTTGATAGTAAAAATATACAAGAACTAGAAAGAACGTAGAAAGATGAAAGATCGATGACAAATATGACAATACAGTGATGTTATTTATAAATACTATGGTTACCAAAATGACATTATTAGGGATTACATCATCCTTGTTGTCAATCGATTAATCGATGTCAAAATATTCGAAATATAATTTAATAAAATTAGCGTAACGATTAAATGGTAATTATAATATATTACATAGTTTTGATTTATATGGAATACGAAAATATGCTAAAATTAAATTAATATTATAATTATAATCAATAAATAATACATAAAATATATTATTATGTTCCATCAATCGATAATTATCAATCGATTCAATCGATTATAAAATCGTATGTAATGAGGTAAATACTGTGAAAACTTTTTTGCATTATTTTGTTCATTTGGCAAGAGCAGCTGAAGCTAAGATTTAAATATGTTTATCTTATAAATAAGACGAATTTTTTGGTATATAGTTTACTCTTGTCTAGTCCGATGTTCTAGCACATATTACATATGGTTCGAGGCCGAAAATTGGGGATCTCCTTTTCTGATGAAGCGGTGCTATGATCTATTTGGTAGAATAATAAGTTGTACGTAAATGATGAACATCCACCGCATAAGTATGACTTGTATACAATCGGAGATGGTAAATTATAACCTTAGTTTGAAATAATAAAAACGTGCACTGTGATTGGCGTGATTGCCTTAACCGTGCCTGTAACTTGATACTGATGCAAAAATGTTTTAAAATAGCCTCTTATATATTAAGAGGCTATTTTAAATAAAATTTAAAATAGCCTCTTTTATATTCAGTTCAGACACCAGTATAAACATAAACATAAGACCGGCCAAGTGCGCTTCAGGCCACGCGCAATGTAGGGTTCCGTAGTCCCGTAGTTCATCGACTTTTACTCATTAACTACTGAATCAAACATAGCCGTGATAGCTTTCCGTTTGAATTCATCATTTAAGCTAATTCACGGCGAATTATTTCATATGTCGAACACCAGCTAGTACGGGGGTGGGACACTTGATTCTATCCAAAATTAGCATTTTAAAACGAATATTTCGCAAACGGCCCCCTGAATCAAAAATGATACCCCACACTATAGGGTAGACGACAAAAAAATCATCCCCATGTTAGCTGTAGGGAAGATTTAAGATGTGTAGATTATAGATTAGGTATCTGTATATTATTGAAAAATTATTTTTGAAGATTTTATTATATACTGACTTTGTATTTTTAACAAATAAATAGGAATTTCCATTCCAAATTGCTGCTTTCTAGCATGGTTGAGGCTCTACACTATGTTGCGGACGGACAGATATGACGAAACAATAAGGGTTCCGTTTTGGTTTCTGATACCCTAAAAAGCGGTTCGAATTAAATAATGTTGATTTAAAAAAAATCTTACGACATCATCATCATGCACAAGTTTTAAGTGGTGTGAACAATAGCAACACAAAAAAAATACAAACAATGGAATTAATCAACCATTTATTTAGCAACAATAATGTATTGCTTCACTGCATTTTTAGCAAACCTTGCATTCAAAAGTATTCGAGTATTCAAACCCACCTGTTACTCGGTTTGAAAATTATATATTATGTACTTATGATCTATAAAAAACACATAATACTAACATAATAATATTGGATAATACACACATTATAGTGTAGTTATTATTGCATATTTGCTTGTCTATTTTTTTAGAATTCGAGATAATCGAAGGTAAAACTCAGAGCCATCAATGGGGGAAAGGCGCAGAGTTACCGATCTACCCAACCACGCCCATGGAGATCCTGTTATTGGCCATACTGTGCACGATCAGCGTCGTGGTCATAGCTTACATGATGGTTGTACTTTATAGGTAAGTCAGACTTCAATTAAATCTGTATACACATGATACACCCAAAAATTACTTCAGAAGAAGGAATACATAAAACTTTTTTTCTTTTTATATCTAAGAGACATACTCTTATTAACTATTCGCTTTCGGAACACCTAAGGCAGTACCAGCACTTCAAAATTTTTTAAATTGACATAATTATCTTCTATTTGTGAACCAATTCAAATTAAACAAACACTAATGCTTTGAAGTAAGCTTACATCAGTTAAAACTGAATTCAAATGATAAATGAAATAAAAATGATGGTTAAATAAAAGATAAAAATTCTAAAACACATTTGGATTACTTAAATAATGTCAGGCATTACTTTGCGAAACTGTGATTTTAATAAAAAAAGATTTTAAATATCTGACGCTTTGTTTTCGTTTTTTGTCTCGTCTCGTTATTATATTTATTGTATACTAGGAAATGGCCCTCGCTTCGCTTCGGGAAAAGTAGTAAAAAATATATATAATATAACCTATGTCACCCGGGGGTAGTGTAGCTTCTCAACAGTGAAAGAATTTTTCAAATCGGTTCGGAGTCTATTCAATGCAAACAAACAATCAAATCTTTATAATATTAGTAAGATTATATTTTTGTCTCTTGTTAATAGATGCATATGTTCACGGCATTATGCAGAATGGCGAGCTTCATGGAACGATGAGGAAGAATATCGCAAGATCATAGCAAAACAACCAGCCGTACAGGTAATATGTTAATAAAAATGCCTGAATTTTATATGTACGTGTAGTCCAAGTGTCTTTACACCTGATTTAGTGAATGCACAATCGCAGTTGAATATCAACCGATTTCGATGATTCTTTTTTTATTGGAAAGGATGTACTTCATTTGAACTCGTTTTACTTTTTGTTAAAATTTTGAACACTACAGAATGTTTTTAACCGACTTCAAAAAAAGGAGGAGGTTCTCAATTAGATTGTATTTTTTTTATGTTTGTTACCTCAGAACTTTGAACTGGGTGAACCGATTTGGATGATTCTTTTTTTAATCGAAAATTTGAGTGAGATCTGACAAAGGCATCCATGAGAAACCCATATAAGTCTTAAATTTGCATTAAGTACGCCCGCAATAAATGGACGAATAAGACAATATCGCGCCAACCGATTTCGATGATTGTTTTTTTATTCTTCTGTTAAAATGTTAGATTATGAATCTTGCCCTGTATACCTAAACACTTTTGCTCAGACCGACAAGCACCTCTTAATGAAACCAAAACCTCTTCAGTTGGTGATGGAAGCCGTGCCCCTAGTGGTGGCAGGCCACAGCCAGGAGGTGGAGTGTGTCGTCACCGACGGAGAGAAGGTGGTCAGCTCCTGTCTCCAGGGAAACATCAAAGTGTGGGACTCGCATAACGGAGAAATCATAACAAACATAGACCGTGGCGAGTAAGTATTGAGAATTATACTCCAGGCACATTCAAGATCGTACGTCAATTTTCAAGTCTTGTCCAGTAACGTCAGTTGATGTAGAGAGGTATTATTCAGATTAAAAATAAATAATGACAAAACGTCGTAAAGTTGTAGAAAAGTTTGAATTTGTAATCTATATTATCAAAGAATTATAAGTGATTAATATATTAAATTAAGATATATATAATTTATTATACAGGATGAATTTTGTGAATCAAGTGTGTGAATCAATTACAATATTTATTATTTTACAATATATATTTTGTTTCAGATTTTTTAAACTACATATGGAATTATTTGAAAAAGTGAACAATAAAATAAATTCATATGATAACAATGAAAATATCGCCATTGAAAGTAAGTCATACATAAATAAGGACCTTTAATTTATAACTATAATAATATATAAATTTGTTAAGTTTAATATAAAAATATTTTTGAATGTTTAATTTTTGATTTCAGCATGTCAGTGTCCTGATAGTTCGCCGAAGCAAGTAATGAATAATCAGGTACTTTTATAACTACATATAACACTCTTCTATTGAAATACGATTTTATTTCAAAAATTCAAGTCAATCTATCACCAGAAATATACGAAAGTTAAATTTTTGTACATACGATATAGAAAAAGATACGCGAGTTACACGTCAAAAATGACTTTACTAGAATCTGTAACAGATATTGATTGATTTCACAGTAATTATGTTTATTCATATATTTTGTAGAACATACATCGGCTACGAAAAGGTCTGAGTAATCATCTCAGTGGGCTGCGGTTTCGTTCCACGGGACGCGAACAACCTCCCAGTATATCGCCCGCTGAAATCACAAAATATGACTTTGCCAAAAGTTACAGGTAACGATTCCATTATTATAATGTAACTAACTGCCGCACTCAGAGTCATTTAACAGTTACTTAAAACCCTCCTTACAGAATTACAATAATTCACTCTCAGTATAAATTCGACCTGTCTTACGGTTACCCTGCCAGTGCATGTCGGAAACTATAAAAAAGTTTATTTGTTTCAGAGATCTGTATTACATAGACCAGGATGACGATTTATACGAGGCTAAGGAAAACGTAGATATTAGTAATTTAAACTTAAATAATCATAACTTTTGTTCTAGTGTTTGTAATGATAAACAAAGTGAAGTGTGCAGTGACAATTTATTCAATGGATCGAATAGTTTGCGTAATAGACATGAAAATAAATGTTTTAATAGTATATCGAATAATTCTATGGGTGATACGAATTCGGTTTACGATGCTGGTTGGCGAGGGAGGCCGATAAGAGAATCTCCTGTGTGGTGCATGGATTTTTGTAATGATCTTATTATCCTCGGTTGCTCGGATGGAAGACTTGAGTTCTGGGAAGCTAGCTCCGGTAAGCTAATGGTAAGTATACACTCACTTCTATAATCGTACACCAGAGAAAAAGAACATAATAATATGATTAGATGTGTACCATACTAACTGTAGTTTTAGAAATTGTAAAGCAACTAAGTGAGAAAAAATAAAAATATTTGCAAATTTATTGTATTCTACAATAAAAAGTAGGTTAAGGGAGCCGAAATTCCGAAAAGTTAAAGAACTGTCAGAATCTCGAAAACGGTGACACTTTTACTAAGGTATATATTTTTTTGATATTTGGTAGGTCAATTATGTAGCAGTGTTTCCCTTAAAATCGATCCACTACTAACGGGACACAGGGTGTATCAGTTTATGTATACATAAACAGCTGATCTTTATCAATAAACAATATCAATGATGATGAGGAATTCGGAATGAATAGATTTAGTGGCAGATTCAAAGCCTTACTATTTACAGGAAATAAGCTTAGGTTTTTACTTATTTAAGCTTTTCGTGCGTTTCACCAAATAGTTCCTGTTCTCCCTACCCTACATTAGGATTCTCTGTGTCGTGGGGGCCATGGATAACACACAGAGACAATAATACTCACACCCAGACCAAGATCAGAAATTCAAACTCATCATTCAAATTTCTGCCTCGCTGGGAATCGATCCCGTCCTGGGTCACCCTTGGCGTGGTGATCCGGTATTGCGCTACACGGGTCGTCAATTATTATTATTACACTAAACGGAAAGACTCGTGGCAGGCGGAGTAATAAAACGTGCAAAAGAGACGGCGCACATCATTTTCTCTCTCGCACTTGCACTGTTTATGGATGACGTCACACAGGCTCAGAGATGCGAAACAATTAATTTCCATAAACAGTACAAGTGCGAGAGAGAAAATGATGTGCGCTGTCTCTTTTGCACGTTTTATTACTCCGCCTGCCACGAATCTTTGCGTTTAGTATAGTATGACACTCAATTCAGCGAACTCAATGCTACAGGTGACGTAATTTATTCCAGTGCGTATACTGGAGCGCGGAGGGTCGTAGTAATACCGGCGTGACGCACGTGAAGGCGTTATCGGGTGCGCGGCGCGTGTGCGTCGCGACGCTCTCCGGCCACCTCGCGCTGCTGCGGCTCGACGCGTACAACGCACGCTCGGGCGCACAGGTCGACTGGCGGTTCAGTACCGCACATCGACGGAGTTAGTATCTTCTTTTTTACACAAACAAGTTAATGCTTGACCACAATCCAACCTGATGGTAAGTGGAGATGTGGTCCAAGATGGTGAGCATATTATTATATTATATAGTAAAAGCCTATTCACTCGCTTATATATACTCGCTTATACTCTTTTTCTTATCTACTCGCTGACTGCAAGCAACAACCCATAATAGGGATGTTGACACTAACTGTAAATCAATTTTTGTTTTTGAATTGAAGATTATAATTTTTATAAAAAATTTTTCGTGAATCTTAAGGTTGTATTTATAAAATAAAATTTAATGGGGAGAATATTGAAAACGGTCGTTAATAATGTCCCTGTCATTTCTTTTTTTTACAAGTTACTATTTGACTACAATCCCACCTGATGGTAAGTGGTGGTGTAGTCTTGGGTGGTAAGACGCATTAACTTAGTAAAAGCCTATTCACTAAGACACATTATACAGTACATTGTACAGGAGAAATGTAAACGACGAAGGGATAGATGCCCGTCGTGTTCCTATGCGTTGCTGCGTTCTTATGCGTTACTTAACGGTTTAGATCCACAAAATGCGGGTGTGGTCAACAATTAGCACATTACTTGCTGATGTTCTTATGTTTGTATGTTATAATATAATATTATTTATAGCACATAAACGAACGGGCTCTGCAGACTCACTCCGCAGCGCGCACGACTTGGAGGAAGATCATCCGCACAGGATGAGTTTCTCGTATGAAGCGGATCATAGTGACGCTGAAGGTCAGTTTTAACTGTTGTACAATCACTATAATCATTATGTTGCCTGATCTATAGCATGCTAATACTTATTAAGAATTTTTAAATGTTTTGATTATTTTTATTAATTACTTACAAGTTATATTACTGTAATGGTTTTCGTTTACCACTTTTATAACATACAATATTATAAAGAGGAAAGATTTGATTGTTTGATTGCATTGAATAGGCTCCGAAACTACCGAACCGATTTGAAAAATTATTTCACTGTTGGGAGGCTACACTATCCCCGGGTGACATAGGCTATATTTTTTTTACTATTTTTGAGGGTGATTTCCTAGTAACATATAAATATGTATGACTTAGCTTCAGCCTATTAACGGCCCACTAGTAAGCATGGGTATCTCCTCTTGAGGAGGCCTGGAGCATACCCCATTTCGCTGCTCCAATGCGGATTGGTGGAGGCCAAGGCCGTAGCAAGAGCCGCTCGAAGGCTTCCATCGTGGCTTACTGAGTTATATTTAGCGCTCAACAAATGTTTGCCAACAGGGATCACCCATCCAACTACCGACCGCGGCTGCTGTTGTTCAACTCGGCCCATCACTAGGATCGACACAAACTTAACACTTTTATTACATTACTCGCGGATTTTCTCGCGATAACAAGTTCCCTATATGTTATTCCAAAATATGGTCTACCAGTCTACTAAATTTCATGGAAATCCGTTCAGTACTTTTTGCGTGAAATAGTGACAAACACCCATAGCTCACAAACTTCCACATTTATAATATTAGTAGGTCGTACAGTCGGCAAAAGAATTAGGTATGCATGGCATGCTTCTAAAACCTCATGTAATTATTGATATTACAGATTGTTTGTGTTATTATCAATGTAAAAATACGTACGGTACCGTAAGCCTCTATATAAGGTATGATTTAAAAATGATAATAACGTTAACTACTTATAAAATTAAATAGTACATAGGGTTTTAGAATCATGCCCTGCATACCTAATTCTTTTGCCACTTTTTTAGGCACAATGCAAGTCGATACAAACAAGCATGTTGTTTCAGAGGTTGTATGCGTGCGCTTGGCTCACTGCCGACCGCACCAGCAACCCATCACCGAGCTGCAGTCGGAGGGAGGCCGCATCCTCACCGGCGCTCAGGATCATGTGCTCAAGGTAAACACTACTACTGTATTTTTTTTATGGAAATAGACGGCAAACGAGCTGATGGTAAGTGGCCATCGCCTCCCATGAACATCAGCAACACCAAAGGCATCAATGATGCGTTACCGGCCAAGAAAGAAAGAAAGAACTGGCTCTCAAACCCCCAGCCGGAACACGACGAGTCGTTTGGCGGCTGATTCATGCTCGAGGGTGGTAGCTATCCAGGCGAAGCCGTGGAGAAATAATGGTATTAATTAACAATTAAAATCAATACTACCAATATAATCCCTCCGAGGGCCCTACCACCAGCGGGCCGGATTTAGTCGCCTCTTACGACACCCATCCGGCGTGGGATTGGGGTTAGTATTCTAAGCCGCCCCAATACGGCTAAAATACTGTACTGTATGGTTAGTCCCATACACTGAGAAACAATACGTGTGAAGCGACATTTTATTCGTGTTGCTCTGTAAAAATATTGGCCATAGTAAAATTGTGTGTATCAGCTCCGAAGCACGACTGGAGTTTAACGCCATCTAGTTTGCAATCGTCAAATAAGTAACAACACCATCTAGTTACAAGATTATTACAACGCCATCTATTTTGCGATTGTCGTATCTAGATGGCGTTGTTACTGATCAGTAATTCGTGATTCTATATTCTGTGTTATGAATTACAAATATAACGCATACGTACATAAAGGAGAAAGTCTGATTTTACTCCTCATAATTTTTTCATACCCCGGGCTTATATATGAAAATCGATTCAAAAGGAGTAAAACTCTAAAATTAAGATAAAATAAGAAGGAAAACCTCAGCACATCGTAAAAAAAGTGTTTGTTGGCATTGAAGTACTATTACTATTATAGCGTATAGAGCAGACACCCCAAACACCATGTATGTCCCAATGCATTGGCGCCACGTGGCTTCAATCCTCAATGGATTCGTTCGATTTTAAAAGGAGAACCGGGGCTCAATTTTGAAATTCGAACCTCCCGGTCGGGACACATTTTGTTCGAGATGTCTGTTCTATGTCATTATACTTCAGTGTTTGTTGGCCAGATATTCTCGAGTACGGAGTTGACGGCGCTATTCACGTTGCACGGTCACTGCGGGCCGATCACTAGCTCGTTCATCGACCACGCCACGCCCACTATCGCCGGTAGCGGCTCCCAGGATGGACTGTTGTGTGTGTGGGATCTACACACTGGTAAGGATAATGATATCATTTATTATCATACTCATCATTATCATTTTGTTGTTATTTAAGTAGTTCATCTTATTTATTGTATTGTCTGTGCACCCTACCCTTTTCACACTTATGCCTATGTCCTCCGGCCAAAGGTTATCTGGAAGAGATCCTCTATAGCGATAAGACCGCCTTTTGTACTACATGCTATTTATATTATGTTCTAATGTAGTAACTATTTGGTGTGTACAATAAAGAGTATTCTATTCTATTCTATATCTTATGACCGTACTTGTATACAAGCTGTATAATATGTAACTCCTGAACCAACAGAAATAATGGAACCGTTTCAAAGATGTTTGTTGTTGATATCATTGACATTGAAAAACCAAACCATCATTGATCAATGTATAGTCTAGTGGTTTATCTTGGAGACAAAATATGTAACTCCTGAACGGGTGGCAATACCAGAATCTTTTTTGAATATATTTGCTTTTGGTAACATTGACATTGTAAAACCAGTCCATTTTTGACAAATGCAACGTTTGATGGTATATCTTGGAGAATATGTAACTCCTGAACTAACTGAACCGTTTTTAAACACATTTGTTGTCCTTCACGTTCACTTTGCAAAACCAGTGCATCATTGACCAATTCAGGGTCTGATGGTGTATAAAATCATTATCAAAGGAGAATGCCCATTTAGTATGGAGAAATGTACTGACTTTAACATTTTTGTGTCCTGATAAAAATACCTTTATTTGATTATGTTATCTTAATAAATTACACATACTAACTTTAGTCAATGTTAATCGTAGAAAATACGAGATTTTCAACAACATTAGTTTGTATTTAGGTTATAGTAAACTCACAGTAATATGGACTCTACACAGGCGTATTAAAGTCGGTTATGTATGTAATGTCGATCTTTTAAGTTTCAAATTCATTTGACAGTCTCCTAACGTCATCTAGTATGTTGTATCATAATCATCAACCAATCAAAAATTACGGTTTTTTTGGTCTAACTCACGTTCTTCTATCTGCTATAGTTTTGGAGATAATTTTGTGCAAACTGATATACAGTGCCCTCCAAAAGTTAGTTGAAATAAGCTATGATTTATTTTAAAGAAGATTGTTATCAATAATATTTTTTCATGCAACATAAATAACACAGCTTTTAATTCAACTGACTGTGCTCTATAATACTCCATAAGAAAATAAGAGCGATCCTTATCGCTTGCGCTGCCCAAACATAAACAATGATTTTATAGTCTAAAGTAATGCGCCAAAAGTTAGTTGAACTATTTCATCATAGCTGATTACACGCATGTTTGTGCCTCTAGATAAGTAACCTTTGGTGTTTCTATTGGGAAATATTACGTGTATAATTCAATATTTATTTCATTATTAATTGTTTCAAACAACTAAAAAAAATATCGTTAGATGGTTTCAAGACCTAGATTCAGTATAGAAGAAAGACAAAGAGTGGTTTGTGAATATGATTGGCTTAAAAACTATAGTCAAGTAGCAAAATTATTTCAAATTAGTGTTGAAGGAGGGAGAAAAATAATAAAAAAATTAAACAAACCTTGATATTAGCTGATAGGCCTCGATCTGGACGTCCAGAAGTGACTACAACAAAGCAAAATCGACTGATTGTGCGTCTTTGCAAAAAACATCCTAGTAGAACAGTAAAGGAAATTCAAGAACAATTACAAAATGCTGGTTCTACAGTCTCAAAGTACTATACGAAGACGTCTTCATGATGCAAAATTAAGAGGATATGTAGCTCGAAAGAAACCCCTCTTATCCAATGTTCACAAGAAAAGACGACTCGAGTTTGCTCTCAAATATGAAAATAAATCTCTGGATTTTAGGAAAAAAAGTAATTTTTAGTGACGAATCGAAGTTTGAAGTGTATGGAAATAATCGATGTATAACAATTTGACGATCTAATTCGGATAATCCATATGATAACAACTATCTGCGAGCAACAGTGAAATATGGAGGTGGTTGAGTGATGGTGTCGGGATGTTTTTTTTGGTTCGGTTAATTTTGCATCATGAAGTTGTCTTCGTATTCGGAGTTTGAGAGACTGTAGAACCAGATTTTGTAATTGTTCTTGAATTTCCTTTACTGTTATACTGGGATTTTTTTGCAAAGACGCACAATCAGTTGATTTTGCTTTGTTGTAGTCACTCTTGGACGTCCAGATCGAGGCCTATCAGTTAATGTCAGGGTTGCTTTACTTTTTTATTTATTTTTCTCACTCCTTCAACACTAATTTGAAATAATTTTGCTACTTGACTATAGTTTTTAAGCCAATCATATTCACAAACCACTCTTTGTCTTTCTTCTATACTGAGGTCTTGAAGCCATCTAACGATATTTTTTGAGTTATTTTAAACAATTAATAATGAAATAAATATTGAATTATATACTCGTAATATTTCCCAATAGAAACACCAAAGGTTACTTATCTAGAGGCACAAACATGCGTGCAATCAGCTATGATGAAATAGTTCAACTAACTTTTGGCGCATTACTTTAGACTATAAAATCATTGTTTATGTTTGGGCAGCGCAAGCGATAAGGATCTCTCTTATTTTCTTATGGAGTATCATAGAGCACAGTCAGTTGAATTAAAAGCTGTGTTATTTATGTTGCATGAAAAGATATTATTGACAACAATCTTCTTTAAAATGAATCATAGCTTATTTCAACTAACTTTTGGAGGGCACTGTAACTGTACAGGTTTTGGCATTAAGGGGTTGTAAGTTTGTACAACACTTCGTCATTTTTCAATTCAGAAATGTGAAAATTAATATGACGTAAGCTTCTAGTTAGAAACAAAAATTAACTATAAAAGGTTTTTTGAAAATTCATCCCCCAAGGGGTTGTTATTTTCTACGTGATTTCGTCATTTTCGAACTGAGAAATGTGAAAATGAACATGTAAGCTTAAAGTTAGAAACAAAAATGAACTGTAATATATTTTTTGAAAATTCATCCCCTAAGGGGTAAAACTGAGGAATAAAAGTTTAATTAAAATTATCACTACATTAATTGATTGTTAGGCGATACGACGTTCGCCAGGTCAGCTAGTTGGTTATAAATTTTACACACCATCTACCAACAAGTATGTTCTACAGTCCTACTTTCCCCATAAACAAAAATATTTAACATAATTTTCACACCATCTACCAACAAGTATGTTCTACAGTCCTACTTTCCCCATAAACAAAAATATTTAACATAATATATCTTTAATAAGGTGAAGTTCCCTAGTTCCCGATTGCATAACGGAGTTACCAACTTTGAATAGGTACAAACAAAACGAAACAAAAAAAATTATATCAATTTAAAAACTAAATGATCCCCGACGTCTTTAATATACATTTTATTTTTATTTAACATAAAGGTTGAATTTATTTGGCACCAGGCTTTTTTTTACAATTATTAAAATTAATCGAACCATTCAACAGAATGTGAGAATCAAACTAGGTAAAACGCTAAGTCCTGATTTATTGGCCTACCAACCCAGCTGAAACCTCTGGAGCTAGAACGCTAATACAAATTCCCTTTATAAGGTAGGCAAGTGTTAATGCTGGAATTATACGCTCCTTAATTAAATAGGGGTTGCTTGTAATTTTGAAACAGATTTTCACTGATGTACTGATATAAGCACGGGGTAGTAGTGTAATATTTAGTCTTAATAATTGTATTTGTACTTTCCAGGGGCTTGTTTGTATAGTATGCAAGCTCACGACGGTGCGGTGACGTCGCTAACGTACACAGCGTCGTACGTAGTATCCGCGGGCTCCGACGAGCGACTCTGTATATGGGATCGATTTCAAGGACACATGCTCAACTCCATACATATTGTGAGTTAAATATATTTAAAAGAATTTAACGCTTTTATTTAGCTTGCCCTGTTTGTGTGAGTTAAATCTTGAAAGCCTTAACACCTTGCTTTAGTTTTGATGACAATGCATTTTTGTGATAAGTATAACCTTTATAGTATAAATAAGTATAAACTTTACTCAAGTTTGGCTTCATCCGAGAAAACTCGTTAACGGCGAGCAGCACAGTCACAATTTTTAAGGTTCCGTAGTGCAAACGGAACCCTTATAGTCTATGATAATCTTTAAACATTCGTCAGCTTTTTGGCGGCTAATTACTCTGATCTATCCAATTAATATCATTGGTAGAATTTTGTAAATTTTATAACACCAGTGTACATTCGGCAGGGTTTGAACTACATGAGTCGTATGCTGCCGTTGACACACACGTTGCTCGTGATGGGTGACCGCAGTGGACTCACGGCGTACGACCTCAGCAGTGGGGAAATCATCAGGCGCGTCTTGTTCGGTGAGTCGCTTCAACACATAATCTAACATTTTAACAAAAAATAACCGACTTCAAATGAAGTACATTGTACTTTTGACATGGATAACATTGTCAGATCTCGTTCAAATTTATGTGGGACCACTCGACAAGCACCAGCTTTCGATTAAAAAGAGAATCATCCAAATCGGTTCACCCAGTCCAAAGTTCTGAGGTATCAAACATTAAAAAAAATACAGTCGAATTGAGAACCTACTCCTTTTTTTGAAGTCGGTTAATTAAGGGATTATTTATGCTACACTGAGCCGGGCACGAGCCGTGCCGACATCACGGTGTAGTATAAACACTCGATGTCCGCGTCATATAAAATGTCAGTACCGTGCCTCGTCCGGAGCACGGCTCGTGCCCAGCTCGGTGTAGCATAAATAATCCCTAATGGCTCACCATTGAGCATGTCTCTCCTCAAGCGAAAAAAAATTTGCTTTGTTGTGAATAACCTAATTCGGTTCTTGGTTCCTAATATACATATGATATCCCGCCTAACTCCAATTGTTGTTTGTGCAAGTTTATTTCTTTTTTTATTAGAAAACGTTATTATATTATACGTGTGATATAAGTGAGAAAAAATAATATAATGTGAGAGTTTGTGTCGCATTGTTTTTACAAACTCAGAAACTCAAAAGATTAAAGAATGACTTAAAAGCAAAAGCAGAATCCTTTTATGTAACTGTTTTCAAAAATTATTAATACAATAATTTCACAATATCACAGATTATAATAAAATTATGAAGCGTAGTTAGATAATGATTGAATCGTAATGCTGCGTAATTAGATAATGATTCGTTTCATTGCAGGACAAAGCGACGGCTGTATATTCGTGCGGCAAATACTGCCGTTGAAAGACGCGATCGTATGCGACTACGCGAACCAGCTTCGAATCGTGCGATTTCCCCGCGTCTCTACATTAGATATGAAGAGCGACTAATCACCAATATCCATTATTGCTGTCATATATTGTACACTGCAGTGACCTCCCGTAATCATTATACAAAGAGCGTCACTTCAACGATAGACTTTACTAGTGTCTTATAAACAATTTACTGACTGTGAACTTACAATATTTATATGTCTGTACATATATATACACCTCGCGTCAAACGTTGATTCAGTTTAATGCAACAATATGTGATCGCGCGCACTGGTGACTTTCCGATGTAAATGCATCAGAGTCACTTATCTTTCATTCACAAACCATAACTTTCACAATGTTATTACATCTCCTCACAGTAGATCAATCTATTGCTTTTTCCTTTATTTCCATCAACAAATACACTGATACAGATCAGATCAGTGACGAATAACAAATTGCGTAACTTTATACAAAAAGACGGTGTAACAGTCATATACTTATAATTTCAGGGATCAATTTATTCTGCGTTCATATTAAACTGGTAACCTTTATCCAAAACAGCGCTCTTTCTTGTTCTTTTATTCTTTTATTGTCCCAAGACACTTGACTTTATTCTCGACTTGACATAAGTCATCAGTGCGCGTCCGTTCTATAGTGATATTGGAAGAATATTCTTATGGGCATATTGCAAAATTGTAGTGTAAATAAAAGTGACACTGAGTGAAAATGTTATATTTGTAACAAAATATCACAAATATTGAGGAATATTTTTAATGTATATTAAACGTAGTATCTAGTCCTATATATGACATCGATGAAGTGTTACCAGAGACAATAAGAAGGTAGGCTACGGTTTCATATAATTTTACGTCAATGACTTTCAATGTGTTGTGAATTGTACTGTTACATTACACCTAGTCTTAGCAGCTGCTAATTATTTTATTTGATCATAATTATTTACATAGGTACTATTCTGACTGGAGAATATGTTTCAGCTAAACGTGCCGATATACCAATCTCTGTGATTCTATTACACATTGAACATTAGTTACATTATTATACAGAATAACCATATATGATGGTCACTGCATATTATTAGATACCAGTGTAAACGGATGGGATTAATAGCAGCAGATGTTTCCCACTCCAATAAATTAAGTTGCATTGTGAGATGTATTATTATTGACGACCCGTGTGGCGCAATGATTACCATGCCGGATCACCGCGCCAAGGGTCCTGGGTTCGATTCCCAGCGAGGCGGAAATTTGAATGATGATTTTGAATTTCTGTTCTCGGTCTGGGCGTTTTTCTGTTGTCTTTGTGTGTTGTCCATGGCACCCACGACACAGTGTGGGGCTGTGAGTGTGAAGCGATATTTTATTTTATTTATTTTTATTTTGATGGTTTTGTACCATGCTTTATTTCAAGTTTATTTATTAATATTGAATGGGAAATATAATGACACTTGTACAAATTGTACAGATCATAATTTTATTAATAAAATTAATTTTATAATTAAAGGCATGCAGAAATTAATTACATTTATTCAAAAGAGCAAATGGTTGGCGAAAACCACGACTATTTTTCGTGACTTATCTTTTGTATATAGAATCTAAGCCTAAGTATAAGAAGACTCGCTTTAATTAAGTAGCTAAAAATATTGTATGGCACTTAATTTGAATATTGGCCAAATAAAATCTTATGTTGTATCTAAAAGTAGCGTGTATGAGGATTTTATAACCCAAAAAGTCCTACCAACACTTAACAAAATAATTAGTTCGCAACAAGTTTCGTCCATAGTTTGTACTATAGATTACAAAATGTTGCAAATGTAATATAACTAAAACGTTCGTTTAATTTTGCCATATCCATTACATTAACTTGTATTTTTATTCATCGAGTCGACAATTTTTAGTCTTATTCTTATTTATGTTTTTGTAAAGTAAATTTTATTACCTCAAAAATAATATATAATATGTAGTATGAGTGATACCAGTTTTATGTTAAAACAAAAAATCCTTCAAAACCTACTGAATGAAAGATTGTAAGAGCGGTTTTTTAAACAATGTCCCACGTATAAATATAACATTACAATCATTAATATATCATTGAACAAATTAGTTCGTATTCATGCACACTACATAATGAGAGATTATATCACAATCAGTATTGTATGGTTATTTGCGGATTATCGAAATATCTAGAGATTGAAACAAATCTCTTGAATAGCACAGATAGGACATGATGTTTTTGGGACTTAATCATTGTGTTTTGGTGCAAATAGTATTTTTATGAATAGAACAGGAAGTACCTAAACATTATTTAGTATAGCTGGTGAAGGTACGTCGCTAATTATTATCTGGAAAATTAAAACCTTTTTAATCGCCTATTGTAATAGTTATACTTGATTATAAATCATATTTAGGGATTGCAATCCGATACAATTTTCAATCTAACCTGATCGGCTAGATACCCATTGATCTGGCATTTTGATCAAATCAATATATGTTTTACTGAATAAACTAATAGCTATCTTTTGGGTGGTTATATTTTTATTACACTGTGGTTTTCATAGCAACACTTGCATTTTTAAATTTTATGATTTGATGTTATTTAACTATATTAAATCTACCACAACCAACCTTTAAATATTTTGATCTCAGTTGATTATGTAAGGCAGATTGTATTAGATTTAATTTAGTTAAATCACATCAAAAACATAATATTATGCGCATGGCCGCATCCAGTAAACGTTTAACCAGATCTGGTTTTCTCGATTGCAATCCCTATCAGCAATACTTAGTACATTCATAAAATATGTGTGTGGAGTAAATACAGTGTATTCATATAAGGCATGGCAATAAGTTTTCCTTACTTCAGTCGTTTGAATATATTCTGAAATATACAAAATTAAGTGTTTCGAATAAATCAGAAAATTTTATACACTGTAACACTATAATAATAAAAAAAATCATAAAGAAAGCAAGCTTAGCTTCATTATTCTCTAATATATTATGTGTGTAAATTAAATGATTCCAGTGGAATGGTATAGAAGTGTTTTATATAATGATGTATGTATATCGTTTTACTGTACATACATAAAATTATTCAAACAGTTTCTAACAATTAGAAGTGTTAACTGTCAAGAATCAATGTGTCTTTACCGGACTTACGTGTACCTTACTATATCTGTAATTTATTCGAGAAAATTATACGTTCAAATGAAAAGATAAAACTAAATAGAGTTAGAGTTTAGATTAATGCACACACGTAGAAGTGTGAGACTTGGCACAGGAGTTTAAATGGAGAATACACTTCCTGCTCGGAAGCTAAATTTATAATTATGTAATATTTATATAATGTTACAAATACGTTTATGAAAAAAATAAAAGATAACTGTGTCAATTAAACTAATCCTTTGATGAAATGAATTAGGTGATATTTCCGCTGAGCGGGAGTTACTTGTAAAACTTGACTATTGACGGCATGACGGCCATGTTGTAAATATCTATGTTACATCTATTGTAACCATTAAACACCTTAATTAAATATTATAGATGTGGGTTAGAGGTGATCACTAAATGGAAATGGGTAAATATCTTGTTTATTAAAAAACATATATCCGCAGTTAATTGGCATTTTTTAAATATAAAATTAATTTATTATCTATGTATGGACAGTGTTAATTCATTAATTAAACTAATTTAAGTATAACGCAATGTATAATATTTTGTGGCTTTAATAGTATTATGTATATAATTAAAACGTTTAGCATAAGTAACCTGATTTTTATAGTGTATGTTTATTTATTTACGTCCATTCATGCTGTCCGCAAAATTGATATCTTACAAAAATAATATTTGATTAAATGTTTTGTTATAAGATGCAGAAGTTTTTTTGTACCTACCTTTTTTTTACCCCTATTTTTTATGTTAACATAAATTGGCTTATATAGCTTGTACGATTGATACGAAGGTGACGTCCCTTGGTGCTTAAAAAATCTGGGGTATAGATTAGATAGCTAATGGCATGGCATGGCATGATCATGGAGGATAGAGTTAAAGGAGAACTGACACATATGGGGAAAAACACCTCCACAAAGCAGCTTTGTGTCAAAATTTCGAAATAAAAAAAAAACAGAGCTTAGTGCTGTAAATATTTTGCCCACGATTTTGCCTATTAACACAAGTCTATTAGATCATAATTTATATTTGAATCGAATCCATAATTCGACGAACCACTTCAAGACAACTCAAACCCTTCGGCGCATAATGTACAAAACGCAAAATGAACACAACACGCAAAATGTACAAATCGCAAAATGTACAAAACGCAGAATGAACACAACACGCAAAATGTACAAATCGCATAATGTGCAAGAAAGCCCACGTTCACATCGATCACATGCATAAACGACACAAAATATTTTTTTAAGCAAAACGATCTATATTTCTACTAAGTATCTAAGTATTTATAATATTATTTCCCTATGTGGTGCCGGGTCCACTTAAGTAGAATAGCACCACTCCCACCTCTTCCTGGGATGTCGTAAAAGGCGACTAATAGGATATTCCAGGAGACGGGCAGCAGTGTATCTCTGAGTATTGTCATCACCAGATCCCCTACTGCGGTCACCAACACGAACTGGCCAAGCGTGGTAACTATTGGCTAAACCTCCTAATGACAGCCAAAACTAAGCCTCGGCTCCTAGTCCCCGTCAGTTCCACTATTCCTGGCGGTCATGGTAACGGTGGAGCAGAGGGTGCTAAGCAGTGTTGCCAAGTTAGCCACTTTTTCGCTAGATCTGACTACATATTTAGCCACAATTTTAGCAACTCATGACTTGAAAAGCTAATAACAAGTAATTATTAGCTAGTCAAAAGCTAATAACAAGTAATTATTAGCTTGTCAAAAGCTAATAACAAGTAATTATTAGCTTGTCAAGTCATGAGTTGCTAAAATTGTGGCTAAATATGTAGCCAGATCTAGCTAAAAAGTGGCTAACTTGGCAACACTGGTGCTAAGAACCGCCGGCAGAGATCGCGCATCAAACAATCATCAAAACAACTTCTGCACCTGGCAACATATCAGGACACTGAGGACCGACGACAAGATAAAAGAATTGGAAGAAGAGATAGACAAATTAAACTGGAGTATTGTGGGATTATCTGAATCCGAAGACAGGATAATACTCAAATCCGGAAACTTGCTCTATCACCGGCAGGGCGAACATCTGTTCCAAGGTGGTGTCGGGTTTCTCGTCTACAAGTCCCTCATCAATAACATTGTGCAGGTTGGGAGCGTGTCGGTCAGGATAGCATACCTTACACTCGGGATATCACAACGGTATTCATTGAAGGTCGTACAGGTATATGCGCCGAATTCGACACATCCCGACGATGAGGTGGAGGTTATGTATGAGGAAATTAGTATAGCCATACATACCTCTAAAGCTCATTTTACAGTTGTGATGGGGGACTTTAACGCGACACCAGGTACGCGAAATGACGCCGAGATAAAAGTTGGTCCCTTCAGATTTGGACGACGGAACCACTGAGGCTATTTACTGGCTAACGTTTTAGAGAAGGAAGATCTCTTTATGATGAACTCCATCTCCAGAAAACCACCCCAGCGTAAGTGGACTTGGACTGATGGTCCAACTACAAGTGAAATAGACTTCATTCTGGCAGACAATCTGCACATATTAATTTAATGATGTCTCTGTGATCAGCAGGTTTAAAACCGGAAGCGATCACCGTCTTGTAAGAGGCACATTAAATATCAACGTGAAGCTGGAACGTGTACGCCTGATGAAGTCTACGCGTTTCGCGAGCCTGGAATCATGCGTTTCAGTTGACGAGTTTAACACAAAGATGGTAACAAACAGCTGTTCACGAGGTAAGGTCATAGTTCTTTAAGACCCACCCCAGTGGAAGATCTCAGGTTCTCTCAGAACATCACACCATCGTTCTAATGAGGGATCGGCGGTCTTCAACCTTACTTAATATCAAAAAGAGAAGCCCTTCAAAAAGTTGCGTGTCGTCGTGAAAGAGGCCTTAGTCCTTTTTGCACATTTTGCGATTTGTACATTTTGCGTGTTGTGTTCATTCTGCGTTTTGTACATTTTGCGTTTTGTACATTTTGCGATTTGTACATTTTGCGTGTTGTGTTCATTTTGCGTTTTGTACATTATGCGCCGAAGGGAACTCAAATGCCATCAAAAACATAACTTGTAAAAAAAACCAAGTCTCGCAACTCAGTTATTCCACCGTAAAAATTTGTGAAAGTCGGTTAATTTATTCAGACTCTACTTAAGGGTCCTTCTGTCTTAAGTTATTACGTAATTAGCTAACCTAACAACATCTTAAAGTGACCATATCATTATTAAAAATCTTATGCTCTAAATAAATAGACTGACTTGGCCATCGCATGAAAACGCAATGTATCTAACAAGTAATACATAATATTACACTGTTTTGTGCGATTGAAATCATTCAATTCAAATCCATAATTCGACGAACCACTTCAAGACAACTCAAATGCACAGATGGGTCGATTTCAAACTTGGGGCCAAAAGCACTAATTATGATAATAATATCATTTTCGGTTTTTTCTTTATAATACTAGCGCCATCTATTTTATTCGCTGCGTACCCGAACTTAGGAATAAATAGTCAACCACCACCATAAAAGACACTTTAAAAGCAGTCAGAAATTAAAAATTATTATGAGTTCAATGCTACCGATGACCATTTAAAGAGATTTTATAAAAATTTGTACGATTTTAAAATTAAAGATAAAACTGAAAATCAAGAGTATTTATGTGCAAATTGAAAACGAGGCAGTTTTAGTAGAAACTGTGTAGATTTTTTAAGATTTAAAGTTGATATACTAATACAAGTACATATAATTTTCTTACTATTTTACGTTGTTTTTAAGAAAAGCTGTAGATTTACAGTTCTTTAAGTAGAATTTAACAGTTTTCTACAGCTTTTTGAAAGCTTCTTTACAGTTTTAATCTAGATTAGGGTTGGCAACACTGGATGGATAATCCATTCGCGCACCCAACGAACGAATCGTACTCTCGCTCTTTCGCTTGATTCGTTCATTTACCGCCAGCCCAAACACGAGATTCAACTCGAGTCATTTATTCTGACTCGAGTTAACTCTAACTAAGCACAACTCGAGTTAAGGCCTTTTGTAGTTTTTGTTAATTTTATGATTAAACATGGAATATCATTGCAGTAACCAAACATTTATGCGCACAGTTCTTTTTTAATAATGTTTTAATTGGAAAATATTAACAAAGAAGTTAAGGAGTAGGTTCCCAGTTTAATTTAAAAAATTTAATACAATAGTGGTGTCTTTAGCGTTACCATTGCCAAGGTCAATCAATGGGTGCCGTACACATGCACACCAGGTGCCCCATTCAATCATTAATTCAATAATTCTCATAAATTTAAACGTGCATTAAATGTAACGAATATACTTCAATTGTAGACCTGCCAATCTTGCAAGCAGAATATGAAATAAAAATAACAAACCAAAGTACAAAAATAATAATCTTTATTAATTAAATTCTTATTGATCTAATTATCACAATTATTAAGGCCAGAAGGTACCAGCTTCAGACTTGTATTTAAGTTTAATTTTCCTAATTGGCTCAATACATTAAAACTAAGCATAATATTTAGTTTAAGATTGAGTTAGTTTAATATGGGTGTACTTTCAACGCATTCTTATTTAAACATGACTTCAATTGGATTATTCACTATGGAGTATAACAATAATATTATTCTGAGCACATTGACAAGCAATGTAATCTCAATTCTTCATTAAATTACATTTATTATGTCCTAAGTTCTAGTGTGTCAGTATTTAAAAAAATATTTTCTAGCACCACCAGTGGTTTTATAAAAATAACATGTTCTAAATTTAATTGAAAAGTTCTTGCAGTTTACAACACGTGACATTCATATTGTACGAAAAATGCAACAGACAATATTTCTATGACTAAATAAGTAAATATACATATAATGATTCTCATAAAAGGTAATCGTATTCGTAAGAATGAAAGTTTTGAACCACTTGAATAAAGAGCCTGATAGATAGAAATGTAATATTAATAAAATGGCATACAATTTTATAACTTTGATTATTAATGTTTAGAAGTTAACTCTCAATTTAACATTATGTACACTAATTACTTGGATGTTGCGTTTCTACAAGCTTCATTTTATTCCATTGTGTACCTATTGATGGTCTGTCAGAATTATAGTACCTAAATACCTTTAAAGTTTCTATGAGGTAACATTACTAAAGCCTAATTAGGACACACAAGATTACTTCCTGTGCATCGGACTAGATGATCACCATATTGGAAATGAATTGCTTTCTAAAACATTATTATTATTTCAAAGTATATAACATTCAATAACAATCAATCCATGTATATAACTAAAGCCGTTCTAAGGGGGATTTATATCTAGAATTTTATATTCTGTAGCTGGTTCACGCCAAACTGATACTCCTCGTTGGTTTGTTCAGGTTCGGCTGCCTGGTCATCCTGGTCTGTGTATGTAGGTCTGTGTAGTATGTGTCCAGGAGGTGTAAAGCTTTGCTGTAGATCTGAAAACGGAACACAATATTATAGTAACAGACATGTTAGCAGATATTTATTCTTGTCTTCATTTCCTTTGATGCATTATTATATTTTTATAGTGATTTAATATCGTATTGTCAAGTAGAAGTTAAATTATTATCAAAACCCAATTTTGGAGTGTAAAGGGCTTCTAACATCCTTGAGTCCAAGACAACCTGACTTACGTTGCACCCTACTGAAGGTCAGGCCAAGTCAGGTCCCTTTTATTGAAGGTGGTTCTATACTCACTAACAATAATCTTAAAACACCGACAGTTTTATTTACACCTTTCAGATTGTTGCCTTTCATAAAAAAAAACTAGATCAAAATCGGTTCATCCGTTTGGCCGCTACAATGCCACAAACAGACATACAGATACACAGTCAAATTTAACATACGTCAAACTTATAACAGCTATCTTTTTTCGTGGGGGGCTAATAATAAAGTAGTTTTTTCATACCTGCTCATTCTCGTGTTCTTGCAACGATTCGATTTTATCCAGGGCGCCGATTTCTTCCAGTTTGATGCAAAAGGCTTTTGCTTGACCGAATTCTGCTGCCGCCTGTAATATATTTAGAGAATATACTTTATATTAAAACTTTGTAGCACATTCAAACAATTGAATTTATAAATAAGGAGGTTCTCCTGTATTTTTTTTGTATGTTACCCCGTAACTTTTTCTGGGTGTACAGATTTTGATGATTCTTTTTATATTCGAGAGCTGGTACTTGTCAAGTGGTCCCATTTAAATTTGAGTGAGATCTAACAAGCAGTTTTTAGTCTGTTATTTTGTTCGGCTATGGACTTCATATTATTTAATCTTCATAAGACATTACCTGCATCAAGTTAGTGATTCCATCGAGCACAACGCTTATGGCTTGGTGGTCAGGAGACGCTAGCAGGTTGCAGAAGGGCTCCAGGAAGCCGGTGTGCATGAGGGCATCCAGCTGTTCTGGAGTGCCACCTTGACACAGATTGGTTACCGTCCAGGCTGCTTCTTTCTGACACCTGGAAAAATTATTGGTTGGGATAAAAGTTATTTAAAAACTATGAATTTTAGAGGGAGTATGATGTTTGTGTATGGTCGAGAGGGAAAAATAAAAATCTGATGAGTTTTATGTATGTAAAGTGAAACTTTTAATAAAACTGAAAAAAACTTCATAGCACAATTTCTTATCATTTTAAAAGCAAGCAATTTTTCGTGTTATTTGGTTGGTTGACTGTTAGAATTAGATGATTGTCTATGGAAATCCTCAGGTTACCAAAACTGGAAATGTTTTCTTTCTCTATTTCTGAGTACATACATATTTACAATCACGTTTACAAAATTAGGGGACTCAATATTAATGTATTTAGCATTTACACTTAAAAGCAAAGCAACAACCCCTAATTGTCCCACTGCTGGGCTCGGGGTCTCTTCTCACAATGTGAGGGGTACAGGCTGTAATCTACCATGATGGCCAAGTGCGGATTGGTAGACTTCACACACCTTTGAGAACTTTATGGAGAACTCTCCGGTTTCCTCACAATGTTTTCCTTCATCGAAAGCAAGTGATAACTAACTTGTAATACACATAATGTTTGAAAATTAGAGGTGCATGCCAAGATTTGAACTCGTGCCTCCGCGTTCACCAACGTTCTAACCGCTAGGCTATCATTGCTTTACACTTACACTGTTTAAGCATTTACACTTACTTAACATCATCCACACTCAACACCTCAATGAGCGGAGTGAGCAGTCCCTTGTCTATAGCCAGTTGGATCTGTCGCTGTGTGCCAGAAAACACGTTGCTAACAGCCCACGCCGCCTCTTGCACTAGCGGGGGCTTGCCGCAACGCAGTAGTAGCGCTATGTAGTCCAGACAGCCCACTTCTAGACATCGGTCTGTCTGTAAATGTATTTAGAGGTTTGGTTGAGTGATCTTGCTTGCTGAGCTGTTCTTTTTACTGAGACAATTTACAAATAATAGGAGTAGAAAACTAAACAACAATTAATAGTTCAAGTCATATGAGAGGACAATTCAGAAGATATTCTTTGGTTTATTAAAATGTAATCTATGGTTACGGTACTTATGTAACTTTAGTGTTACAATATTTGTGTAACACTGAAAAATTTTAATTGTTGATGTGAAACATCTATAGGCGAGGGGTAAACCTGATTTTTGGCGCGGTGAGTGGCGACGCTTCGTCGCACTATACAGGGTGGATTTTTGAGACGGGTCAGTAAGGGCAGGTACCTTAACCGTTATAGTTACAGGAAAACGTTCCTAGGAGACTATCCACAACTTTTTAAGATATTCTGAACTGCATTCACAGATTTTTGAGAAAATGTATAGTCAGCGAAAAAAGTGCTAAAATCCAAAAAAAAATATTTTTATGCGTATCGATCCCACTTCGTATGGGGATCAATATACTCTATGGGACCATTTAACGTATGAATACTAGAAATGTCAGAAATCGCTAAAAACATTTTCCATACTTTTTGTACTGAAAAACGATAAATCAACTCTTAATATTCTTTATCGCCCTTACTGACCCGTCTCAAAAATCCACCCTGTATAATTATGGTAGGGCAATATGAAAAAAAAATATAATAACACAATGTGGGTAATCATAAATAATGCTGAGTCCCTCGATTTCCGCGCTCCGCAAATTACTGCGCATTTGCGAAGTCTATGCGGGGGCCCACGGGCTCAGATACAACGAAAAAAGAGTGAGTTTATGGTGTTTAGAGCTGGTTCTAAGTTTTACCCAAACGTCCCATCAGTTACTATTAACGGTACTCCACTAAATCGTGTATCACAGTTTAAGTATCTGGGTCACTGGGTAACAGAAAACCTGCAAGACAACGCAGATATTGAAAGAGAGCGTAGGGCGATGTCGGTTCGGTGTAATATGTTGGCCCGTAGATTTGCTCGCTGTACTAGTGCAGTCAAGGTCATGCTTTTTAAAGCTTATTGCCAATCCTTTTACACGAGCAGTCTATGGGTTAGCTACACACAGAGAGCTTGTAGCGCATTGCGCATTCAGTATAATAATGGGTTTAGGATACTGATGGGACTGTACATTTTGCAGTGCATCTAGCATGTTCGCCGAGGCAAACACTGATGGCTTCCATGCCATCATTAGAAAGAGATGTGCATCGCTGATGAGGCGCTTTCGAAGCAGTTCCAACAGCATCCTGAAGTCATTAGCTGGGAGATGGGACTCTCCATTCATCTCACACTGGATACGTCTCCATTTATTGTAGTGTAGACTGTTGCGCTTATATGTTTTGTGTTTTTATGTTTATTTTATTGTAATTTATTTTGTTTTTAGATTATTGTATAGTGTATTATTGTCATGTTACTAACCCCTAGTTTATAAGTTTTACTAATATAATATGGGCCTGTAATTGTTGCCTTAATAAAAAGCTATAAATAAAAAAAAAAAAACTTAGTTTGATAGGCTGTAGCACACAGTAGGACAAAACTGTCATCATTTTCTGGAGACAATTCGTAATATTGTATTTTTTCATCATGCCATATTTAGTTCCTGTCATAATCTGTACTTTTATGCATATTAGTTGTATAAAATAATTTCGATGTTTCACATCTGCCAGTCGCCCCATGATGGCTAACATTTTTTTATCTTTAAATGTTTAATGTTATTCCAATTCTTCAGACAAGAGCAATTAAAATACACACACATGGTTGCCTTATGTCCATTGTAACTGATCTGTATGAACAAATATTTTGTATTATTTATGAATAATCAAGTCAAGACTCCCTATAACCCATTCCAATACCAACTAAAGAAATTAATGATAAAGACATTCTCACCTGCACATCAGAGCCCGTGAGCATATTGCCAATAGCTCTCAAAGCTGGGGTCCTTACGGCAACTGATTTATGATCTAAGAGCTTCACTAGTCTTGTTAACAGGTGATTGGTTCTCTGCACCTCTTCAATTCTCTCGTGAGGTCCCTCAGTCAGGTGGGATAGGGCCCAACAGGCATCAGCTGTAGAATGAGTAATATGAATGTGGTGAGAAACCATGTGTTATTCGTTCTTTCATAGTTTCACAATGTGCTAATTTGGTAAACACTTGTAAATGCAAATAGAAAACAATGTGATTCTATATGAATCAAAAAGATAAATCTATAGGAATGCCTCTTTTTTGCCATACAATATATTGCTGGAAGGAATAATGTAGGTGTAAAAAAAAACTTAATCATCATCATTTAAATTGTAAATGTTATGAAGAATTATTACAAAAATCATATTTTAGTAATATATGCCAATTTATTGTAACTTTAGTCAATAAATTTATAAAAACATACCTAACACATCTTGATCTGCAATTTCTAGTAGGTCAGATATGTAGGATAGAGCTGGAGAAACTTGATCAAATCTCACTAGTGGATTTTTATTTCTGAAAAAAAAAGAAGTTTTTCAATAAAGTTATTATTATCATTGGATTTTTCATATTCTCGTTGTTTTTTTACAGCTCTCTGGAAAAAAAACATTATAAGTTATTCAATTACACAAATAAAAAATCATCTATAGTATTGAGTCAAAACCAAAATCGATGAAAAGGCAGCAATTTCTTTTATGGCTAATTTATCCATACTAACCTGCAGAAATTGCTATAAGTCCAAGCAGCAGTCCTCAGTCGAGTCGAGGGTGTCTCCGGAGTCAGCATGGGCAGCAGCAGGGGCAGAGCGCCCGCGGCCAGCACGGCGTCTCGAGTGGCTGCGCCGTCCCCAGCTATGTTACCCAGCGCCCAGGCACACTGCTCGCCTACCACGCCGCCTTTTGATAGCAGTGATACTAGGGCTGGGATTGCATTGCCCTGAAAGGTAGTTCCATTAATTGGTTATTTATACAGATAAAAATTTCAGTGCAGTATTTCGTTTTGTATAACTAGCTGACGAAAGAGCTAATGGTAAGACTTGATGGTAAGCCATCAGCGACGACAAAGGAATCACTGATGCGTTGCTAATCATGAAGATGAAAAGGGAAAGAAAAGTGTTTTGCGGCTTATTTAAATTTATTTATTTAATCTTTATTGACCACAATACAGGATTAAGGTACAAATGGTAGATTAATGCTTTATCCATTATTATTTATTTTGTAATTTTATAAATCATTTTTCATTTTTTTTTCATTTTTCATTTTGTATTTTGTAATTATAATTATTTGGGTAGTCACAATAGCCAATACATTGGTGTTGTTTATATCTGCT
Source organism: Thymelicus lineola (assembly GCA_963932265.1). NCBI lineage: Eukaryota > Metazoa > Arthropoda > Insecta > Lepidoptera > Hesperiidae > Thymelicus > Thymelicus lineola. Next base: position 20,302,019 of record OZ010680.1, read on the forward strand.
GGGTTATTGTGCTGTCATAAAACAGAGTAGTTTGTAGTAACTTAGGAACTTAACTCCAGTAGTCCAGACTAGGTAAGACTTGGAAGGCTAAATAATATACCTAGATTTTACTAGGCTTAGCAACAAACATAGCAAAGATCTAATGTAGCTCACTATCAATGAAAAGTTTACAGCTGAATCCGTTCTTTCATGTATAAGGCTATTTTGTGGTCTTCAGTCCCTCTTATAGGAGAGAGAAGAGCAGTCCTACATTACCAAGGAGAGGTAAATGGGAGACAAGTTATGATGCTTAGTGGTCCACCTAACTACAACCACAACATCAGAGGTGTTACCGACGCGTTACTAGAAAGTTGATTGTCTACTAGCATTTGTATCAGTATACTTACATCTACTACAGCCATGGTGTTTTCATGTGATCCAGATGCTATATTTGTGAGAGCCCACGCAGCTTCGAACTGGAGATCCTTGCTGAAAATTTATAAAACAGAATGTAAAACATTACGAAACTTGTGAATAAAAGTATGTAAGTTTAAGGGGCATAAATAAACCACAGTGAAGAACTGGTCTCAAGCCCCCAAATTATATTTCTTTGCTTTTAAACTTACAACATAATTAATATTGATTAAGAATCTACAATAAATACTAACTTTTCTTCCATATTTATTCCACCTGATTGTAAATTAAAATGTAGAACTTTCTTTCTTTTTCTTCTCTCTTTCTTGGCCGGCGACGCATCAGTAATGCCTTTGGTGTTGCTGATGTCCATGGGTGACGATAGCCACTTACCATCAGGTGGATCATCAACTTGTTTGTCTGCTATGTCCATAAAAAAATAGAAATCTAACAAATAGCATACCAATCATCGTAATCTCTGCCCAGAGCTTTCACCAATGGTTTGATGATTCCGGCATTGACCAGGACAGTGATGGGAGGATTCTGTTCTCGGGAGATCATGCGACGAGCGGCTCTCGCAACCACTGTCTTGACAGCCAAATCAGGTGACTTGAGGCCTGGACAAAGACTATTTTACTGTTTACATGTGATATTTAAAACTTCATTAAAAAAATGGCATGCCTTTTTTATGTTTATCATAAACTTAAAAATATTTCTCATGTGCATGTGTGTGTGCAATGATAGTTTGGCTTCTAGACCTCAACACAAGGCCTTACATAAAAATATTTGGTTATAATGTTGGCTCATCGTTTTTGGATTTGATTATTTAAAATCTAACTAAATGGGCCAGTGTTATAATTATAAACTTTTAACCTTCAACCAGTTCAGAGGGCGTGTAAGCCTTTTCATTTTCTGGATTGACTGATTCCTCATTGGCTTCAGGCCAGAGCGCTCGCCTCTTGAGGAGTTGCTCATCCCGTGCCTGCTTCCTGAGGGATACGCTCAGCTCGGCGCGTTTTCGGCGAAGGTTCTGTTATGAGAAGATTAGAATAATGATAAATTATTTTTAAGGACAGCTACAGATTAATGGTGTGGTCACTGCCACCCGTGGATATTACCTCCAGCCACCCCTGCGATAAAATTCCCTGAATTTGCTTGGTTGGGTGGGTGTCATTAACAAATGCAAACCAATAGCCCTGGAAATAAATAACTACCATAAATACCAGCCATATATTGCCCTATCTTTGCCATAGATAAGTTGGTGATAATAATATATGGTACTTATGTTGATGATAATATAGCATGCTTCTAACTACAGAAAGTGAATTTTGTAACTTATATAAAATACTCATCTTTCAAATAATTGTCTTGAAGTTCATTACAGTCGCCTAGAACCTCAGATCAATAAAAAAGGGTAGATAACTCCCCGCAAATGATTGCAGGCTTGGTATTTTTCGGCTACACTCAAATTCAAGGCAGTGAGTTCTACCTTTTTTATTGATGTGAGTCTAGAACACTGTATTTCCAGTAATAGGTATACAGAAATAGTGAATCCTTGGAATTGTAATACTTTTTAAAGGTTTACCCACTTAGTACAGCTGACAAATTAATATTGCTATTAGAATAATAAATTTGTCAGTATAAAAACGCTTTCGTAAACACTTTAACATGTTTCAATTTAGAAATATGATAAAATTTAATAACTTCTAATAGTTAAATTATAAGAATAAAACACGGACTACCTCATTTTTGTAACTAAAATTCACATTCACTGTGCACGTGCTACGTATTCTAAATTTAAAAAATTACCGTAGTTCCAGCTGCAGCATTTTTGTATAACGATATCCTTGATGATCTCTGCGACATTGTAAGAAATAAATATGAACGATATAATTTCCAATTAGAATAAATACAGCAGGTAGAATTCAACGATTTGCGAACACAAGGTAGGAGGTACCTAGGTTCCCTTCCCCATGTATTACGATTTACGAGTATAATTATTACTCTTTGGAGGTAGGTAACAATGGAACAATTTTTGAAAAATAACGGCTAAGTTAATGAAATCAGTGTTGCCAACTTTATTTTAAAGCCGGTCACTCACATTCGTGCAAGTACGCGAACCCGCATGTGTAGGACGACCTTCGCGAATGACTATGCGAAGTTTTCGATACATTCGTGGTTTTCCAAACTGTGTCGGTTTTTTGTCGCACATCAAAGCGCGCGAACCTTAAACCTTCGCGTAGTCTCCCACACATTCGTGCGACCAACTAGCAAGTCCAGTGTTTTCAACTCGGTATCAGGTTTTCGGGCTAAACAGAGTTTTATAAAGGGCTAAATTGGCAATACTGAACATTCGTGTACGAAGTGTAGGAGGACGCGCAAATGGGTTTGCATACTCATTCGCGAATTCAGCTGAGTTACGAATGTCAGCCCTTCACATACGTGCAAACATTCGTAAAAATGTCAAACATTTGTGCGCATGTGAGTGACCGGGGTAACAATCCCACTAAACCATAGATTATTATTGTATACTGGAGCACTAAACTTACCAAAAAGCAGAAAACCACAAAAAAATATTATTGTATTTTATAGTAATAAAAATAAAATGCCGTGCATAAGTGTATCACTGATATTTACATGAATAATTTATTTTGAATTGAATTTAACTAATTGAATTTGTTAAAGATGATCGTCTTAAGAAAAATCGGATTCCAATTTTTTGTACTACATTATTTGGTAATGTGTAGTTATTGCAGCATTTGCTTTCGCGTGATAAGCCAGCAGCAACCGTAATAATTGATAATAGAAGCTCTAGCTTCATTTGGTTTCTCCGTTTTGTTTTTACTATATTCATTATAAACAAACAAATCAAACTCGACTCACTTGTATTATATACATAAGTTCGTTTCCGGAAAAGACCAGGAAATAGTTTGTGTTCAATACTTTAGTTCTGTAGTGTTCCCTACGCAACCATGAATTGTGCGCTAGTTTAAAATTTAAACGTTTTCTCTGACGAGAGTAATTTTGTGAAGTTTTTTTAGTAGTTGAATGTCATGCCCTACCACTAAATGAAAAATCTTTTCCACTAGAAAATCCATTAGCCACTAAAACCAATATACCCCCACTAAAAGGGGTGTTGAAACGACCAGATCTAGTGGAAATCCACTAAGTTGGCAACACTAAATGAAATGCAAGTGAAACGTCAAAAGCAATATCATATCATAGAAGCATCATAGAAGCAATACCGGAGCCTTAGATATACCGGAGCGGACGGAAACAGTTTGCGGTGTTGTTATTACAAAAATAACAAGGTTTAATTTATTCATGTTATATTGGTCAATATCAGTTCAATGCACGCAAAATTATTATTTACATTTCATATACATTTTTATTATACAATTATATTGTATCAAAACAAGAAAGAACGAAAATTTAAGACGAAAAATTGACCATTAGGCAGAGGGCCTTATCTCCTTAACTACTGAGGCTAGAATTTTGACAAAAATACAGCAAATATTTATTTACTTAAATATTATAGGAAAACCTATAAGAAGTTTATAAAAAAAGAAAACCAAAAATATTATAAAATAGAAAAATAATCTTTTAAATCTTTAATAATGTACGGAACCCTCTACAAACGAGTTTAACTCGCACTCGTTAAGTTTATTTATCAATCCGAAGTCCGAACTTCTCTTGATGTGACCTGCGTTCACCGTTATGGTGAACGCATATTTATTGGCATCGTCCGCGCCGTCCGCGTCGCATTTGAATGAAATCATATGAGAGTCCGATGCGGATGACATAAATGCGTCGGCATAATTATGTCATCCTCCCAACAAATATTTAAATAAATATACAATCATCTCGTTTTATAGTCAGAAATAAGATATTGAACATAAAAAGTACCCATTAAAGATATTTACATAACTTATCGATACCTTGTTGCCGATCGGCACCTTATTCATACATCCGTATCTTTCATACACTCATCAGTACCTATAAGTATCTATAGCTTATCAGTCTACGATGCGTTCTGTTATAACCCTGAAATGAAAGAGATATGCTTTGTAAGGGCCGGAAGATGCTGACTCGCACCTTCCAGCCCTAAGCTTCTGTCTCCAAGAGAGTCAGTCTGATCCTATCTCTCGCGAGAGTCACAACTCTTCTACCGTAATCACTGTATCCCTATTTTATCGCTGTTTCTTAATTTTGTCACTGTTTTTTCTATTTCGTGAATAAATCTCTGTTCCTGTTAATTTTTTTTTAAAAGACAACCCAGACACCGTATAATATTTGGTGGCAGCTCAAGGGGATTTTAAAAGTCCCTCGGAAACGTCTCCTGTGAAAGTGAAAGTCTCCTGAAAGTGTCGAAAATAGTGAGTGTAAAAATCGTGAAAAGTGTACGGAAGTGATAAAAGTGTAAATAAGTGTTAAACAAGTGCTAAAACTAAAATCAAAACTAAATCACATTATTATCTACGAGTAAGTTACGATCCAGTGTTCATTCAGTATAGCGTCGCATTCGATTGAACGGATTCGATTGGCCAGCTGGGGCTCCGGCCCAAAGGTGGGGACAGTACTCCATGTATAGTCGAATTTGCGCCTTATAGAGCATCAACCTGTGCTTAGGCGTGAAGTACTGCTTAGTTCTATTGAGCACTCCCAATTTCTTTGCGGCTAGTTTGGCTTTACTAACCAAGTGATCCCGAAACTAAACTTCATTCGAAATGTCGACACCAAGGATCCCAATGCTTTTAGAGATGTTATGAGGAATGTTCTGGAACTGTGGTGCTATGACAAATGGTTTTTTAGCGGTTAACGCGCAAACTTGTGTCTTCTCGGGATTGAAATGGACTAGTGGTTTAGTGGTTTAGTCTGCCCCATTCCGAGACCCACTCCAGAGATGTCTCGACGTCAGACACACGTTTTCTCCTCTTCTCCTCAATCTGCACCCGAGAAAGATTTGCTCGGCCTGTATAACGGGCGTCACCGGTACTGTCATCAGCATAGCAATGAATATCACCGATGTCCAGCATATCATTGATATGCATGATGAACAATGTGGGTGAAAGTACAGAGCCTTGTGGGACGCCAGCATTTATGGGCTTCGTAACCGAGCATGTTCCGTCAACGACAACCTTGATGCTTTGCTCCGATAAAATACTGGCAATCCATTTGCACAATTTCTCGGGTACTCACTCCGTAGGAAGGCAGCTTAGACAGTAATGCCTTATGCCACACCCTATCGAAGGCCTTCGCAACATCCAAACTTACAGCCAATGCTTCTCCCTTGCTCTCGATTGCTTCTGCCCAGCAATGAGTAAGGTATACTAAAAGATCGCCAGCTGATCTGCCGTGGCGGAAACCGTATTGACGGTTGCTAATCAGCTGGCGATCTTCACAGTTTTTAGTTTAAACCTCCAAATCTACAGTTTTTTTCTTTATAATACTAGCGCCATCTATTTTATTCGCTGCGTACCCAAACTAAGGAATAAATAGTCAACCACCACCATAAAAGACACTTTAAAAACAAAGTCAGAAATTAAAAATTATTATGAGTTCAATGCTACCGATGACCTTAAAGAGATTTTATAAAAATATGTACGATTTTGAACTTAAAGATGAAACTGAAAATCAAGAGTAGGTACAAATTGAAAACGAGGCAGTTTTAGTAGAAATTGTGTAGATTTTTTAAGATTTAAAGTTGATTTACTAATACAAGTATAATTTTCTTACTATTTTACGTTGTTTTTAAGAAAAGCTGTAGATTTACAGTTCTCTAAGTAGAATTTTACAGTTTTTTACAGCTTTTTGAAAGCTTCTTTACAGTTTTAATCTAGGTTAGGGTTGGCAACACAGTAATAATATCCATGCGCGCATCCAACGAACAAATCGTACTCTCGCTCTTTCGCTTGATTCGTTCATTTACCGCCAGCCCAAACACGAGATTCAACTCGAGTCATTAATCTGACTCGAGTTAACTCGAACTAAGCACAACTCGAGTTAACCCGAGTTAGTAAATCGAGTTGGCCACCACTAGGGTAGGGTGTCGCCATTTTCGTTTTGACGAATATTGATTATTGACAGCATAGCAGACAGACAGACTCTAGTGCTCACTGCTCAAGTGCTCACTCACTTCTCAGTTCTCAAGCGAGGTGGAAAGAGTTTACTAAGAAGTTCATTTCATTGAAAGTACCGAAATTGCGAGAAGACAAAGTTTTATAAAATTTAAACTTTCAAGTCTTGCGAAATTGTTTTAATAACCACTAGGAATATGGCGGAGTAAGTACAATTTTTGTGTACTTTTTGATAATTAGAGGTTTAATAGGTTAATATTTCTCATTGGAAATGACTAGACAATGTTAAAAGTTTTGCCGACTTTTCATTGTACCTGTAAAGGTATATTAATATAATAATAATAAAATTAACAATTATTATATACTAAATTTGTTTCTACAATTTTTACCTTTAGCTATAATTAAAATCGTGACTTTTTTATTTGACTGTTTTTGTTAGTTTGCACTTTTCGCTCCTTTTATAAAAAAAAACAAATTTTTATTTTACTTTTTTAATACATCATGATCATATTTATCTTGTGTAACATTACACTTTTATTGAATTAAATCATTTTCATAATTCAAGATGAGTGTTCTCCTTCTTAGAAAATATGTACTTAGGTATCATAATTTTGTGATGATAAATGCTTCTTTTAGCAATGTATTGTGTATATGTCCATAAGTCTATTCATTCCAAATTAAATAATATTAGATCATTAAGTGTGAATAAGCATGGGTCTATTTCACATGGGAATCAAATAATTTTATTGCAATAGTTATTTAAATTAAAAATAGTACATAAAATGTAAATTTAATTTCATCAAATAATCACCAAATGGCAATATTTCAAAGTCCAATATACTGAGTTTATTAAATACTGCATTGTGCTGGCAAGTTGAGGACAAGGTTATTTGAAGGTGAACTCAAGTTGTTCAAACCTTTACTTAGCTTAGCTCACTTGAGTGACTGTATTTTAAACATATCATCACTTACAATTTTATCATAATTATGCTTAATATGATATTTTAATTGCATTTATTTATTTGTTTATGAATTATCATGAGGTATATTTTATGAATAATATTACTAACAATAAGTTTAATATTTATTTACACCTTCAAATGTCAGTGATATTCAGGGTGTCCCAAAATCAGTACGGCAAACTGAAAGGGAAAAAAGATTTGGGGTTGACCTATCAGATGTCAAAAACTGGACAAGTACATGTCAGGCCACGCACAATGTAGGGTTCTGAAGTAGTAAGTTTATCGACTATTACTCATTAACTTATGCTTACATAGCCATGATAGTTTTCCTTATAAATTCATAATTTAACCTATTTTTGAGAATTTTTTCACTTGTCCAACAGTTTAGCCTGCAGAGAGGGGACGTGACTCTTAACTAAATTAGCACTTTAAAGCCAAATATTTCACAAATGAAACCCTAAATCCAAAAATTGTCTTCCCTGGATTCAGTGGTTTTCACACACAGACAAAATTTCACATTTATAATATTACTAGAACTAGGATGATTGGTGGTTAACTTGAGTGTTTGATAGTTTCGCTATAATTTGGACTTACACCCTAACTCATACATCCAATTTTACTTTGAACTCTGTAGGTGCAAGGCAGACATTGCTGTCATTGGAATGGCTGTTATGGGCCAAAATTTAATACTCAACATGGACTCAAAGGGTTTTGTTGTTTGTGCTTATAATAGGACTGTTGAAAAGGTAATATATAATATATATTTTTTTATGTACTCATTAAGATTTTTCTCCATTGCATATTTAATTTTTCTTTATATTTTTTTTAAGAAATAAAAAAATAGATTTAAACAAATTAAGTATTGCTTGTTCAGGTGGATAAATTTTTGGCTAATGAGGCTAAATTTTCAAAAGTCATTGGTGCTAAATCGTTGCCTGAGATGGTGGCGTGTCTTAAAAAGCCAAGAAAAGTAATGCTGCTTATAAAAGGTAATTTCAATCATAGCTCCCAATTGTTTGGTATGCTTTGCATTTTATTACTAAATTAATTATATAACAGTATAATAAAATTACTTATAGGTATAAATTTATTAGAGAATTATCAATAATTTTTATGTTAATTTGGGTAATGAACACACATTAAATTACTTTTGTTGATAACCCAAATTATTAATATACTTTGTTCAATTTTAGGTCAATTAGTAAGTCTTTTCTGAAATTTTAGTACTATCTTCAATAAAATATTTTTATCTATGTTTAAGCTGGAACTGGTGTGAATCAGTTAATCCCCGAAATAGTTGATCTCCTTGAGGAAGGTGACATAATAATTGATGGTGGTAATTCCCTATATACTGATACCCAGCGATGGTGCTTCCGATTGCAATGTAGTGGAATTCACTATGTTGGCATGGGAGTAAGTATCATTTTATGAAAGCTTAACCTGAATGTATGTATAAAAAATATTTATTTGCCTATTATGATCATAGGTTGGATTTTTATTGTACTTATTTATAGCTGTAATTCCTGTGTTATCTGTGTTGGGTGTTCTATAAATAAATAAATAAGTTGTATCGAAATTGTCATCGGCATGTTGCTGGCTGAAGGGAGCAGAGGATTAGTTTTAATAATTAATGCTAGAGATAAACCCTGTCAGCATGCAACTTAAGCCCTCGGAATTAACCTGGAGGATATAGAATCCCGTGACCTCGGAATAAAGTATCTGTAGATTTGTCCGTTGTCCACTGTAGTGTGCCTCGCACATGGGAGTTTAGCTTGGAGCTCTTTACACCCCAAAATACAAGTAACAAGATTGACTTCTCGACAATACATTAAATATATTGACATAGTTTTTATGCCATTTAAGTTTATTTTTGTAATTGTCCTTTAGGTGAGTGGAGGAGAAGATGGTGCTAGACACGGACCGTCTCTAATGCCTGGAGGTCATGCTGCGGCTTGGCCACACATTAAACCTATTTTCCAGGTTAGTGACTGCATAATATTGACAATAATGTGTATATAGATACTCCTGATACTCATATATTGAAGTTTCAATAAATGTTACTCTTTACTTTAAGCATTGGTGATTTGATTATGGTCAGTTTTACTTTACATATTATAATATTGTACTTAGTGAAATAATTCCTATTAATAACGCTCTACATTCATAGCCCCACACTAGAATTTTCTGTGTCGTGGGTGCCATGGACGACACAGCAACAAGAACACCCACACTCAGAAAGAGAACAGAAATTCTAACTCATCATTCAAATTTCCGCCTCGCTGGGAATCGAACCCAGGACCCTTGGCGCGGCGATCCAGCATGGTAACCATTACGCCACACGGGTCGTCGTATTATTTATTAGGTTTCGTAAAACCGTATTGGGAGCGAACTCAGCACTCCCACGTCTATGTAAACTGTACAACAGATGCGATGGATCAGTTGATTTGGACGTCAATCACTCGTCTTTAAACATATATAAAAAAAAACTTAGCCTTGTTTATAAATAAAATAATATAAATCTATCTTTAAAATGAAAATGATTGTGCAAGTGGTGTTTGCCTTAAAAGGTTATATACTTAGTTCCTAGTTAGATTTAAGAAAAATTGTGTCAATATAGTATAATAACCACTGGCAGACCTTAAAAATAAATAAATAAATAAATAAATTATATATTCACAGGAAACTTATTGCCTCAGTCTTATTTCCTCACAGGAAACCAGTGTCATCATCATCAACAGGAAAATTTCGATTAATACTTGAGTTACGTTTAAATTTCATTTATATTATGTGTATAATAATAATAATAAAACTTTATTTTCATCTCCACACATTACATAGTACATTTTTGTAAGTTACACTTTTATGACTTACGCCCCAACTCAGAGTCACTTAATGGTCATTAAAATCGCTCCTTAGTACAGAATCACAATTAGTCACTCCCAGAGTCAGTTAATCGACCGTTACAGGCCCTTAATGGCAATTAAAGTTAATTATACAAATACCATTACTTAAACTCTACTTAGGATTGATTTTGACGTTCAGTTGACATTAGGTTTACAATTTGAGTGATTTCACAAGCAAAATGTCTGTTTTCGCGGATTTTGCCGATTTTATTGAATTTGTTGATTACACTAGAATGCATAGACATGTGGGGCCAAGGCGATATTTGCGAGATTTCTCTGATCCGTTTAGAACATACTCGGTCCAAGAATTTTATGCACGATACAGCAGAATGTGTAAAAACGGTTATATTGCCCATACTGGTGCCAGGCCTAACGAAACCAACAAAGAAAGGTTTACCATTTGCAACTCTTTTTCGCGGTATTTTACACTCCATATCCTTTAAAAAACGATACAGTTGTTTTGATTGCAATTCACAACCTTGGTGCCCCTTATTTATTAACATAATATAATAATAGTAAGTTATTATCATATTCGCTAATTTGAAAGTGTAGGTACTTTACATGTACATGATAATATTATATAATAAATAGGTTGGCGATATTAAACAAAATGAAATTTTTCAATTCAATTCAGATTGAAATCAAACCAACAATATATTATATCAACATTGAATTGACTGACAATTGACATTTACTGTACAGTGTTCTGCCACAGATACTACAGTATACTACTAGGTATAGTATTGCCGTTACATAAAATTGCGAGGTTTTTTATAATATATTAAAGAAAAAAGCTACTTTGCAATGTTCTTAAGTAAGAAAACACAGTAAACGAATTTCTTGTTACTATATTATTATAAATCATCGTACTAAAAGCACTAAAATAAGTATTATTTTTTATGTGTTCTCAACGTATTTTACATGTGGCTACACTAATACTCTATCGATATGATAATCGATAAGGTTATTAGACATTGTTCCGCACTAGGGTTACTTAAAGTTAATAAAATGACTCTGAGAGGAATCGATACTTAACATATTTAATGTCAATTAGTTATGGGCTCCTTACAGCTAAATAAAGGAACCTTTCTGAGTTGGGGCGTTAAACAACTAATGGCTATATTTTAGTAGTATTACATATTGTTTGAAAAAACTGATAATGTAACATGTGGGAAATCTGGAATCTATACTAAGCCGAAGCCTGTATCATAGACACCAGGTCCTCCGTCTCCCTATTAATGCATTATTTTTCCCTTTTATATACCAACCATATATTTTATATAAATATCTTATTTTCGTTCGTATTTGTATGTGTAGACCTGTGTTATGTTGTGGAAAGGACCACTATATAATATATACTGTATGTATACTGAATATAATTATGTATACTGAATATGTACTTGTATAATTAGATTGTAAAATTGACTGTGCAAGGTATTTGGTATTTTTGTCTTGGGTTAACTTTAATTATGATTTTTTATGGAAATAGCGGACAAACGAACCGACGATCCATCTGATAGTAAGTGGCTATCGTCGCCCATGGACATTAGCGACATCGAAGGCATTACTTATGCGTTGTCGGCCAAGAGAAAAAAGAGAGAAAAAAGAAGAACTGGCTCTCAAGCCCCCAGCCGGAACACGACGAACGCATATCAACTGTGTTGCAATTACACTTGTGTTTGCAGGCAATAAGTGCCAAAGTTGATGGAGAGCCATGCTGCGAGTGGGTGGGAAATGACGGCGCGGGCCACTTCGTCAAGATGGTCCACAATGGAATTGAATACGGTGACATGCAACTCATCTGCGAGACATACCATGTCATGAAGGATGTACTCAGTGAGTTTCATCTTAATATAAAAGAAGAATGAAGGAACGTTTTTATTTTTTATGTATTTCAAAAGACTCCCATTTTTCTAAGCACTCACAAGAAAGAAATTAAGTAGCCAAGTGCATATTTATTTACTTATCTCATGATCAATCATCAGGCATTCACCTTTTGGTTTACCATCTTTATTACAATACAAAATCAATATTATAAATGAACAAATAAATGATAAATAAATGAACAAAATATTTTTATCAACTTTTTTTATGATCACTATAATAAAATATTATATTATTAATAATCTAATATATAAAATTCTCGTGTCACAGTTTTCGTTGCCATACTCCTCCGAAACGGCTTAACCGATTTTGATGAAATTTTTTGTGCTTATCCGGTATCTATGAGAATCGGCCAACATCTATTTTTCATCCCCCTAAATGTTAGGGGTAGTCCACCCCTAAATTTTTTATTTTATTTTTTAGACAAAACAACGTTTGCCGGGTCAGCTAGTATAATATAATATTATTGTGTGTCTATTAACATATAATGTAGTTTTTTATGTATTGCATTGTAGCAAATTTTCCCCCTGTCGAATTGGGGTTTCCTGTATTGACAGAGTTGGGAGTCATAAAAATAAATAAATAAATAAATATTTCCTCTTTCTAGAGTAGAAATGCTTCTCATCAAATTAATTGTGGTTAAGTGCATAACATTCAGTTGACAACGGAAATGATAATCACATTTTATTTCAAGTGATTATGTAGATAACATGCTAATTGAAATGTCCATTAGTTGAATGGAATATGTTATTTTAGGTGTACAAACACTCCATGCCACTAATGTTATACATCTTATCACAATACATATTTTCTAATCATGACCTGACCATGATGACATGTAGTAATTTATAATTATGGCTAAATATTATTACTAGGAGACATCCATTTATTTCTTCATACGAGTTTCATTGTTTCTGAAGTTCCTCCCATCGTTGTCACATTATATTTGACTTCTCTTTTGTGACGTCACATTAAAGTACAATTTAAAAATTTTGAAATAATTCGTGAAATTAGAACAGCATTTCCAAAGTTATTTATCAATTTGCTTTTGGTACATTTTTAATTTTTTTTTAAAAGATGTACTGAGGAGTTTCTTTAGGCTTTTCTTCTCCTCCACGACAAAGCACCTTCCGAAAAGCCAAAAAATGACGTGCATAAGTGTATCAGTGATACCTATATGAATAAAATATTTTGACTTTGACTTTGACTTTACAACCAACAATTTTAATAATGTTTAGGAATTACACAAAAGCCAAAAATTCTAATATGCGATACAAAATTTTGGTAGAGTAATTTTGTTAGAACTGGAAATATTTCAAAATTTTATGATAAAGTTAATACATAATATTTAGAATTTTCACATTTTAGTAATAATACTAAAATGTGACATGTATAAACATGTCAGTCATTTTAGTACTCATTAACAAATTAATGATAATCAAATAAAGAATGCAATTAGCCATCGTTTTGCAACGTTTTGCAAACTAGTATTTCAGGTACTCTTAAATGAGTATTTATAATCACACCAATGATTTCAAAAGTAAGGATAGGCACGTCGGTATATTCTACACAAATGTTCCTCATGCAATCAAAAATAACGCTTTTTAAAACTTTCGTGTCATAATAATTATTGCTCCCTGTAATTTATATCAGTTGAAAATAATTATAAATAGTAATCGAAAATTAGTTAGACCACTAAGGGAATTATTTTTAAATTCTTCTCATTTTGTGACTGCCTTATTTTTAATTAGTTATTTCGATAAAAAGACGCTGTAAGTTTGTTTCCTAAATAAATGTAAATATGTACTATACCTGGCCAAATTATTAGGGACACTACTCATTTTCTGTTTTAACTGCATTTTTGGAATCAAATAATTGGTTATACATCCCGGATGTATATTCTAAATATTTTTCTATGTGAAAATATTTTTAGATTATAAAAACAATAAGTTTCTTATTTAAAATTATTTACTTTTTTATTATAGGTGAAATGTTTCTTCCCCATCGCGTTTTTCGTTTTGGAATGGTTCTCTGGTAATGAATGCATGTTTATGCATAAATCAGCACTTTACCACGAAGTCTGATGGCAACTGGTTTCCAGAGTGCAAAAAACAAGACTATTTCACCCTTAAAACCAACAAATTCACCAGACATAAGTTCAATAGAAAATGCATGGGAACGCACGAAAAATGCGATCGTGAAGAAATGTCACATAAAATAAAAAAGTATATTGAAATAAAAAAAACTTATTTTTTATATAATCTAAACAACATTTTCATATATTCAGAATATACATCCGGGTTGTATAGCCAATTATTTGTTCCAGAAAATGCAGTTAAAGCAGAACATGAATAGTGTCCCTAATAATTTGGCCAGATACTGTATACATACTCTGTACTCACATTGGTTTTATTGGACCAATGAAAGTGGCACATTTTAAGTGCGATAATACTCCGTTCATAAACTAAGTTAATGTGTATGTTATTAATATGTTTCTTTTCAGAAATGGGCCAGGATGAAATGGCGCAAGTATTCGATGAATGGAACAAAGGAGAGCTGGACTCTTTCCTAATTGAAATCACCAGAGATATCTTGAAGTACAAGCAATCGGGCGGTAATCTATACTTCTATACTAATCTATACTAATAATAAAGAGGAAAGATTTGATTGTTTGCATTGAATAGGCTCCGAAACTACTGAACCGATTTGAAAAATTCTTACACTGTTGGAAAGCTACACTATCCCCGAGTAACATAGGCTATATTATATTTTCAAAAAATTAGGGATCCTTAATAAAACTCCAATAGTATAACCCAAGGTGTAAAAAGTAAAGAAAACCGAAGCAAAGCGAGGGTGGTTACTCGTAATATTATAAAGAGGAAAGATTTGATTGTTTGCATTGAATAGACTCCGAAACTACCGAACCGATTTGAAAAATTCTTTCACTGTTGGGAAATTATACTATCCCCGGGTGACATAGGCTATATATATATATATATATTTACTATTTTTCCCGAAGCGAAGTGAGGAAATAGGACTAGGAATATAACTAGGAAATCCTAGTATAATATATTTTGATACATTTATTAATATAGGTAGCAATAAATACTAATAGTACCTCTGTAAAGTAACATTATAATAAGGTTATTATTAATGCCTGTACTAAAATTAAACATACAAAATAATGGCGTCTTTCTTCGCAACATTCTGTATCACGTAGTGTGCTCCTGAAGATACTCGATATTACAAACATAACTGTTTTCAATATTTGAGGGCCAGTTAACATACGGTTGTGAACCTATTGCGTGTTGTAGTAACAACGCAACAGTAATACAGGTACGAGTGTCAAAAGGCGATAATGATAATCCACTTCTCTCAGTATAATAGGGATGTTGACTAATTTTAGGATTCAATTTAATTTTATAGATAGGACCTTAATATTCACGAAAAGATATTATAAAAATAATAATCTTCAATTTAAAAACAAAAATTGATAAATAAAAATCATTATCAAATTTCCCACCAAAAACGTCACGTGACGTCACAATCCGTTATTCAATACTATCTGTCTGCTGAAGTTAGTTGAATTTGCATATAAAATACTTTCAATGACGTCATAAGCTCAAAATGGCGTTTGAGGTCACGTGACAGTGAGTACAATTTTTAACATTTTAAATTAATGATATTTAATTTATTGTGATTGATTTCGATAAAAGAATCATATTTAGGCCTTTAAATGTTACCACTAGTGTTTTAGACAAAAATTTATAGTAATTTATAATTAGTGTAAACATCCCTATTAAGCGGTTAACGCTATTATGGCCGGTTTCTGAAGTCTCCAGTTAAACGATCAACAGCTATTGAATCAATAAAGTTAAACTTAAGTTATATATTCGATAACAATCACTGGGTTTCTGAGCACACGAGGAGCCTTTCAATAACTATGAATCCAATAACGAGTATCTAAAACTGCCACTAGATGGCTCTCTTCAAAAGATAATAAAAAGATAAGTTCCAAATAGATATTATCATTTTATTTTGTCGTTTTGACTAATTGTATTTATTTTGTGGTAGTAAATATGTAAAAAATAT
Source organism: Thymelicus lineola (assembly GCA_963932265.1). Taxonomy (NCBI): domain Eukaryota; kingdom Metazoa; phylum Arthropoda; class Insecta; order Lepidoptera; family Hesperiidae; genus Thymelicus; species Thymelicus lineola. The sequence goes on from OZ010680.1 coordinate 20,318,330, forward strand.
TGAAATTTGGTATTTATTTGCGTCTGTTCATCATAGTCAAATATCAACAATAAAATTTAAAAACGTCAATTTAACGTTTATTTTGGTTACCATTGGTTACCATTGGTTACTATGGTAACATAGTATTTGAGAATAACACCTCTGTCATTCATTGTCAATCTAGAAAAAATTGTTGATTTCTTGCAAATAATTGTATTTGTATTTTCAATAATCTGAGGTCCTTGAGGCTTTCCATATACCTACGGCACACACAAATGACCTCAAAATAGTTGTAACTTGTAATTTGTCATATTCTGTCCACGAAATGTTAAAATGAAACGTCAAATAAAGTTATGGAACCGGTAAACGGCCATATATGCTTAGTTAAGTTAATCTTAGATAAAACGGAATTTATCTATTATCGCCGTGCTCAGAAACGCTTTTTCGGAAGTTATCGACCCGTTAGCGTTTTTGAATAGATAAACTCTCGAAAAAAGGATCTCAGAAACCGGGCATTAGTCCACCGCATTCACCCAGTTCAGGTTGGCACACTATAAGATCCGAATTGGAGGCCTTTTTTTACCCATATGCTTACCGGATAAAAATTATTTTTGTTATCAAATATCATATGTAAAGAAAATGATCGCCAATGGGTTACCTAAAAAAATATGTTTAAGGCTATCATTAATCTGCATACAGGCTGGAAAAAAATAAGGAAAAGTACCCTGAATATTAATATGTCAAATTTTATTGAATTTTATTTTCACAAAAAGTAAAACTGCATTCATAGATTTTTGATAAATCACCTGCTCGAGCCGAGAATCGAACCTGTAAAATGTGAAAAGAAACATCCTGTATTTTATGATACCAATCGAAAGGGTCATTCACAAGGATCAATTTGTTTTAAACAACGTAGTATCTTAAATTAAAGCAAGACCAGGAAAAATATGAGCTAAATGAAAATTTTTCTTGGTCTTCCTTTAATTCAAGATACTACGTTGTTCATAAATACAGGATGTTTTTTCACATTTTACTGGTTCGATTCCCGGATCAAGCAGATAATGTATCGAAAATCTTTGATTGCAGTTTTACTTATTTGTGACAATAAAGGAATGTTTCCTTTCAGTAAAATTTGCCATCATTAATATTCAGGATACTTTTACTCTAACCTTCATCAATCTTTCCGTTTTTTTCTTTCTTCTTTCTTTCTTCCAATCTTCGTATAATCTTTCCGAAAAGCCAAAAAATGACGTGCATAAGTGTATCAGTGATACCTACATGAATAAATTATTTTGAATTTGAATTTAACTACATTTTTTCCACTCTGTATTAATATAAGCCTATGTCATCACCATCATCATCCTGCCCATTTCCCAATTTTATTTGGGGTCGGCGCAATATGTTTTCCTCTTCCACACTTCCCTATCAGCCGTCATTTTTACAGTAACTCTCTTATCTGTAATATCATCTAACACAATCCATCCATCTTTCCTTAGGTCTTCCTCGTCTCCTTCGTCTATCTATGTATAGGTTAATATAAGCCATGACATATTTTTTTAGGCAACTCATTCGCCGTACTTTTCTTTACTTATGATATTTGATAAAAAACAATTTTTATCCGGTAAGCAGATGGGTGAAGAAACGCTTCTAATTCGAATCCTGTATACACACACACTTTTGATAAGACACACCGATATTCATGTTTCCTCGTGATGTTTTACTTCACAGAAGCAAGTGAAAATGATTTTTTAATGCGCATTTATCTTCATAATGTGCAATAAAAGAAAAAAAACACATATGACCCGAGATTGAAAGTTTATCTAATATTCAATATTGCAATCATTTTAATTATCACATGTTCCAAATGAGGAGAGAATCGTGTGAATTTTTACGTTTTTATGGAACGTACATCTGTTATTAGGTTTCAATCAATGATTTACTTCAGTGCTGGTTTTAGCACTACCAGCGCCCTGGGCGGGATTTCTACGGCGCCCCCTATCTGCCATTGAAACCATACGAAATTGACCTATACGAAAATAATAAATATGTAAATGCTGCGGACAGACTGGCAAGGTGTAACTTAAAGGGATCCGTTATGACTAACTGCGGCGCCCCTTCAAACCTGGCGCCCTGGGCGGTCGCCCGACTGCGCCATACCCTAACGCCGGCACTGATCTACTTCTCTCTCAACAATATCTCTGTAGCGTTTTGTATAATATTTCAAACTAGCAAATAATTTTTTTTGCAGACTTTCATCTGCCGAGGATCCGTGACGTGGCTGGACAGAAAGGCACCGGTAAATGGACGATCCTCAATGCTATAGAGATGGGAGTGCCCGTCACTCTAATAGGCGAGGCATTGTTCGCACGCTTCTTGTCCGGTTTGAAAGGTACGCACACAAAGCAATAGAGTTAGTATGCAGGGCATGATACAAAAACTAAAGATTTTAGTATAAATCTACTTCATACATGGTAATAGAATTCGTAATTGACATTTCAAAACTTTAAAGTATCGGAAAAAACCCTTTTCTAGGTCCCAAACATTTACAGTCAGCAAAAGAATTAGGTATGCAAGGCAAGATTCTGAAACCTTCTTTGAATTTTATTGTTGTAATATAATAAACTAGTGGGATACCCAGCGTGTTCCCTTACGCTAAAAATTTGATGACAATGACACATCAGTGTTTTTGAGTTGACGTTGATGCGCCGTCTTTACATATTATCTTCAAATTGTTGCATGGGAAAAGTGGAAAATCGACTTTATCAATGAACTGAATGTGCCTAATGCATTGTATTAGTGGTCTCAAACCACCTTCGGATTATTGCCTTTCAAATGAAACCATTTTGAGGCATATTAGTTGAATGGTTTCAGAGTCTATAAAGGACATCCATACAAACATTTTTTGTGTTTTATATATGTATATAGATTAAAACACATCCAAATGTAGGTTGCAAACATAAAGTTGCAGAATAATATTTAATATCTAATATAACAATTAACAAAAAACTACAGTGACAAAGACAGATGATATATGGTCAAAGTATACTCTTTTAAATACATATATTTTTGTAACACAGACATGCGTGCTTAAATTATTTCTCTGTCATCGATAAGTCTGTATTGAACAATTTACAATGCCTGATACAACTCACTCCCTACTCTCATTGATATGCAAAACTTATCAAAATATCTGTAAAACTTATCAAAACCAATGATTCCTACACAGATGAACGTGTGCAAGCGAGTAAAGTATTGCCGGGGCCTATGGACGAGTTCACAGGAGATAAGAAGGAATTCCTGGATCACTTGCGCAAGGCGCTGTATACCAGCAAGGTCATTTCCTACGCTCAGGGATTCATGTTGTTGAGGGAGGCAGCATCGGTAAGATTTTACTGTAATACGACGGATTTAAGTAGAAGTATAATACGCATATGGAAACTATACCATAAGTACCATATTGTTAAACTCGTAAAGGAGATTTTCAAAAGTGGTACTTTATTCCGAAGTTTGGACAACCGTAATTTACATTTCATTTGAAAGCATATTTTCTTATCTACTTGAAATTTTAAGACATATATTTTATTGATCGTCCATATTTTGGAAAATCCATGACTTCATGGATCACCATAATGTTCACCATAATTTTCGCCAATTGTGAACATATCTGAGGTCCACATATTATACAATTATGTTTTAAATACGTAACTCTTATATTTAACGTTGTAAATGTATTACATAATAACATTAATTGTAAACCAAAATCATGAAGAAACGAAACGACATGGATATTAATAACTGTCAGTGTCAACTGTCAATCAATCAAATTAAATTGTCAATAGGTGTCCGAATAATAGTCGGCGACTAATGATCTAAACATTGAGATATTAATTCAATTATTTTTTACATCCAAAGAGTAACATGGAAAGCTGTATTAACTATTTTTTAAATGCAATCAAAACCAAAACAAAATGTCAACGTTAATTCATCACTCAATGCTCGTACTCATACTCGTATCAGTAATCGTCAGTGTCATGTTAGAGTTGCCAGAAGTTAAAGGTGCCAATGTGGCAAGCTTTTAATTCTATCTACGGAAATTCAAACACAAAAAAACAAGGGTGGATCTTTTTTTATTTTCACAATTGGAATAATTTTCACTTTCTCCGCATCCAAGTTTTGTTTTTGTACAAATTTAATACCAGCCCCCATACATTTTTTGAATATCTCCTTTTATCAAAAACTCAAATTATAAAAAAAGTAGAGATTGTTTGACTTGATGCGTATTTGACCTTTTAGATATCCATACGAGTACTTATTATTACGTATTTCGTATTTCGACGCATATTTTTAACTCTCCTCTCTCCATTTCCTTCATCTTTTCTTTTCTCTACCTAATCTCATCTCAACATTAGTTTCTCAGTATAAACTTTATTACATTCCGTTTCAATCGTTTGTTTTCCTTTTTTTATTAGTGGAACAAGTGGAATCTCAATTATGGTAGCATTGCTCTGATGTGGCGTGGAGGTTGCATCATCAGGAGTGCTTTCTTGGGAAATATTAAGGTAAGACTTGAACAAGTACATTTGTACATTTTAAGATTTTCATTATCTATACTAATATTATAAAGAGGAAAGATTTGATTATTTGTTTGCACTGAATAGGCTTCGAAACTACCGAACTGATTTGAAAAATTCTTTCACTGTTGGGAAGCTACACTATCCCCGGGTAACATAGGCTATATTATATATTTTTTTACTATTTTTCCCGAAGCGAAGCGAGGGCGATTTTCTAGTATTAAATAATTAGAATAGATTACAGTGACACAGGATTGTAAACCCATGCTATGTGGTCTTGTACTAATGTTTGAAACGAAAACTTTGATAGTTTCTATGATTTGATTTAATTTAACCCTTTAAGGTTGTAGTATTTTAGTAATAATCCTGTTATTTTAATAAACATTGGTTTTTGTTGTAAAGTTTAATTTATTTTTGATGTTTTCAATAATTACCTAAAATAATGTACATTCTGTCGTGCACAAAAGCTACTTTTCTTCATACATTCAATTATCCGAATGACTAATGACAACAATTTTATAATCCAGTTAATCGAAGCTTTACTGTATAATATGACAACCCGTGTGGCGCAATGTTCACCATACCAGACCACGCCGAGGGTCCTGGGTTCGATTCCCGGCGAGGCGGAAATTTGAATGATCAGTTTGAATTTCTGTTCTCGGTCTCGGTGTGAGTGTCCTTGTCTTGTGTGTCGTCCATGGCACCCACGACACGGAATTCTAGTGTAGGGCTATGAGTGTGAAGCGTTTTAGCGTTATAATAATAAGTTATTGTTCTCGGTCTCGGTGTGAGTGTCTTTGTCTTGTGTGTCGTCCATGGCACCCACGACACGGAATTCTAGTGTGGGGCTATGAGTATGAAGCGTTTTAGCATTATAATAATAAGTTATTGTTCTCGGTCTCGGTGTGAGTGTCCTTGTCTTGTGTGTTGTCCATGGCACCCACGACACGGAATTCTAGTGTAGGGCTATGAGTGTGAAGCGTTTTAGCGTTATAATAATAAGTTATTGTTCTCGGTCTCGGTGTGAGTGTCTTTGTCTTGTGTGTCGTCCATGGCACCCACGACACGGAATTCTAGTGTGGGGCTATGAGTATGAAGCGTTTTAGCATTATAATAATAAGTTATTGTTCTCGGTCTCGGTGTGAGTGTCCTTGTCTTGTGTGTTGTCCATGGCACCCACGACACGGAATTCTAGTGTAGGGCTATGAGTGTGAATCGTTTTAGCGTTATAATAATAAGTTATTGTTCTGGGTCTCGGTGTGAGTGTCTTTGTCTTGTGTGTCGTCCATGGCACCCACGACACGGAATTATAGTGTGGGGCTATGAGTGTGAAGCGTTTTAGCATTATAATAATAAGTTATTGTTCTCGGTCTCGTTGTGAGTGTCCTTGTCTTGTGTGTTGTCCATGGCACCCACGACACGGAATTCTAGTGTAGGGCTATGAGTGTGAAGCGTTTTAGCGTTAAAATAATAAGTTATTGTTCTCGGTCTCGGTGTGAGTGTCTTTGTCTTGTGTGTTGTCCATGGCACCCACGACACGGAATTCTAGTGTGGGGCTATGAGTGTGAAGCGTTTTAGCGTTATAATAATAAGTTATTGTTCTCGGTCTCGGTGTGAGTGTCCTTGTCTTGTGTGTTGTCCATGGCACCCACGACACAGGAAATCCTAGTGTGGGGCTATGAGTGTGAAGCGTAGCGTTATAATAATAAGTGATTGTTGTCGAGCAGGAGGCGTTCACGAAGAACCCGCAGCTGACGAACCTGTTGCTGGACCCGTACTTCTGTAAGGAAGTGAGCGAGTCGCAGAGGTCGCTGCGGCGCGTCGTGGCGGAGGCGGCGCTGTGCGGGGTGCCGGTGCCGGCGCACTCCGCCGCGCTTTCCTTCTACGACGGATACCGCTCCGAAGTGCTGCCCGCTAACTTGCTGCAGGTCAGACTTGTCGCGTTGTGTGTTATTTACTCTTTATTGTGAACCTATAAACTAGATCACAATGGGCGGACTTAATGCCTGATGGCATTCTCCACCAGTCAACCCTGGGCGATAAGTTAAAAGTTGCAGTAGGTGCTACAAAAAATTTTACAAAACATTTTATTATTTTGAATTTTAACGAACACATCTTTGTTGTTACAGGCTCAACGGGACTACTTCGGCGCCCACATGTATGAGTATATGGATGATCCCACTAGACATTATCATACCAACTGGTCTGGACGCAGCGGGAATGTCTTCGCATCCACTTATAATAATTAAACTTTCGTTAAAAGGCTTAAGTTTTAATACCACGGAATCATTTTGACATTTTGTATTTTTGAAACAATAGTTAACATTGTGATTTACATTTGTGACTTTGTAAGTAGTGTAGTGTGTTTTAATGCTTTTTAAAAATTCGTCTTTCTATCATAATCAATAATATAATAATTAATCAATAATAATATTTAATATCTTAAAGTAGTTATATGTGTACGTAGTTACGTACCTCAGTATTAAAACTTAAGCGGCTTTATACGAAATTTATTTTTGTTTATTATGCAATATAATTGTGTTGGTTGTTTTACTAACCTATAATTAAATGCTTTTGCTTGTTATGTTTTACTTTTGACTAATTATTACATTTTTTATTAATTATGACCAATGCACTTGGTGAATATTTTTCTATATTTTATTTACATTCCATAGTAATGTGGTGTGCGTTTCCAGATGTTCAAAATTTTATACAAAAAGATTTCAAAAGATTGATATAAATTTGAATCAACCGAATGTTTTGTGAATGTTTTCATAATACTGTAATCGATGCACACTTTAATGAATTAAAATAAAATGGAAGTATATATTTCACATAAGATTGATAATTAAGAAAATCAGTGTTACTTGAAGTAGTTTTAGATATATTTTTAAGAAAAGTATTTTTTTTAGAATATAGTTTATTATTAGCAAATGCATTTGATTTTGGGTCCAATTATTTATATTTTTATATGAATTTTGTGAAATATTGGGGTGTACATTTATTTTTGCATATTTTAAATAATAAATGGAACAACGGATGTCTTTGTTTTATTTTATCCTATTCTAAGATTTTTGAAGTTCGCTGACTCATTGGCTGAATTTACTTGTACAACCTTATAAATACCTAAACTTGGTTAATTTATAAATCCTAACTACAACTGAATCTTATATTTTTTTATGCAGTAATTTAACAATATAATTTATTATTATATAGTTTTATTTAATGCTTTTCTCGCGTAAGGAAAATGGTTTTGAGTTGAGGTTTAGGTGCACAGGTACCTTCGTCGACTTTATTGCTAACGTTATTTGTAAGAATAAAATAACAACTTTACATCAACATTTATTACTTTCGAAAATTACAAGCTCAAGTAGTAAGCAACATACAATAGTTAATTAAATAGTACAATTTTCGCAACTAGTTTTAATGATCATCCTACTAAGTTACAGCAATGTTTGATTATAATTATGAAATATATGTATGAGAACATTTTTATCTACGTCTTTAGGATTATAAAGCTCTTTATTTTTATTTATATTGGTATTTTATTTCTACATAAACTGTTAAACACATTGAAGTACTATTACTTCGTATAGAACAGACACCCCGAACATTGAGTCGGGTGCATTCATTGTGGCCAGGGTGGCTCACTTCATTCACTCACTCGCTTGTCACTCACCTGCGCTCATTGCGGCCGCATGCCAAAATTGTTTAGTAACAAACTGAAAAAATGCCGTCTTGCGTGATGAGAACCTGTCACAATTGCACGTAAAAAAATACAAAAAAGAAAATGGTATTACTTATCATCAGTAAGAAAACAAAAAATTAACTTAAATCAACTAAAACGAATTTATTTCAATTATTGTGGAATGTTCCCGCCATTTTTGAATGAAATGCAAATAAATTGACTTGAATCAATTCAAGTCAGTTCAGTCAGTTCAGGTCAGTCAATTGAATTGAATTGAAAAAATCATGAGTCGGGCTTACACACTTGGCAAGTAAGCGTGTTAATGGACAAATAAATAAGCCCGATAAGAATGACTATAGTACCTACTCTTTGGTAAATAATAAATTATGTGTATTATATTACTCAGTAAATTCAATTAAACATTAAATCAAACATTTGGAAGAGCTAAAGATTTAGAGTCGTTGACTGTTTGTCGTGGTTCGGCAAGTGTCTTATACAAAGTTACTCTATGTAAATCACCTTCTAGAGTTTGAAAAAAGAACGCGTCATCGCGGTTTCGGGACACACATTTTGTTCGAGATGTCTGTTCTATGTCATTATACTTCAATGGTTAAACATGATAAAATATGATAAGGTATATCTGTTACAACAATTACCATTAATATAAGTATTATTATCTAACAGTAAATCGTATACAAAGAATATCTGATTAAAATATCATCTTACATTAACAATCATACTTGTAAATATTCAAAATCACTACTGAAATTCAGAGACAAAAATACGTATATCATCTATTACATTATACTATTAGATTAAAGTAAAATAATTTAAAATCTTATGTACTTATTTATTTTTAAAGTTATCACATGCATTCCTTTATCACATTCATCACATTATATTAAGTAGACTAGGTAGGTACATACTTTAAATGTCTACAGTAGAAGAAACAATAATGTCATTCATATCGGAGCTACTTATTTCATACATAGCTTGTTTCAAGGTCAATTAAGATTCACGTAATTGCGTAATCTTTCTTGCCAATATTACAGACAGAGAAATAGTACTATAATATTGGTAAGTTTTTGATTAATAAAATGTAGTACACTTTGTGGTGACCTACAGTTTAAGTCCCAAATAAATCACGTCCGTTGCTTTAATTTATAAAAATGAGATATTCTCGTCTTAAAAATGCACTGATTATTATTGAAAAAGCTCTGACACAAAAAAATATTTCTTCCCACTCTGCTATTAGATCCCAATAGGTAAGTTTCATTTTTGAATAGCCATACTATGTTGTAGGGCTTCTCCAAGCCCCTTTTAATACCTTTACTTTCGTATAATGGTTAAGTTTGTTTAAAGAGGATGCTAATAAGTTAATGCTAATAATAAGTGCAAGAGTGGGTGCGTTTGATAGTTGGGTGGATGACCATTCGTGGCAAAAATTTTTGAGCGCTTCCGTTCTTCGGGGGAGTTGAAAAATCGTCGGTCGTAAATCGTTAATCCATGTCAGATCAAAGGCTTTCAGACCAATCCGCACTGGAGTAGTGGTGGAGTACCTATGCTCTAGGCCTCCTCCTCCAGATGAAGGAAACATACTCAATAGTGTCCCATTTATCAGTTGAGTTTCTATGTTACAATCATGTTAACATTTAAATAGCTATTTTTTATAGATGCTGACAAAGAGTTAGGTAAGTCATTGGCCTTTGGACCCTGAGAATAATTCTAAGTATATAAACATATAAATAAGTATGCTAATGGAAATCATATTATTATGCATGCAGTAAATGAAACTAATAAAGTTCAATTATGCAATAGAATTTAAAGCGTAGCCGCTAGCACTTGTAACAATCGGCATAAACGATTTTTTTGTGGTAGTGAACTTTCCACCAACGCATTAAGTACCTATTTGTCCAAGGGATTTGTCCACTACTTACGGGACATCCTGTGGAGGTACTGAAGTCTAGTGTTTTTTTACACATTTGTATCTACTAGTAACTATCTTCGCTTCACTTTGGTAAACTTATCTTAATACACAGACAGCAAATTTTTAAAAAAATGTATGTACGGACGGTGTTTTTAATATATACGTAACTTTTTTATTTGTGTAATGACTGAAATAAAATATGAACATTAAATGTTAAGCTAATTTTACTAAAATACATCAGTGAAAACCGCATCCAAATCGGTTTCGCCGTTTTTAAATTACCCGGAATAAAAGACATACAAGCAGACGAAAATTCTAAAAATAATTGCTATGGTAGGTATCTATTGCGTTGACAAATACCAATCGTGACAAAAATGCCATCAGATTCTGAAACACCTACCTATACAATACATATAAGAAATATTTTAAAAGTCCCAACCCAAGATTTATTTTGTTAAATCTGTTGAAGTTGACAAAAACAGATTTGGCAAAAATCTTCTATTAGATTAGATTTGTATTTTGTACTCTCTGTACCTACTTACCTGTATAAAAGTATAATAGTAATTATAAATAAATATTATATAATATGTTAGCAGTCTCGAAGAAAATGATGGTGTGGAGGGGGCAGTGCCAATAAATAAACGTGCGCTGGGCAGTAACGCTTTGCTCTTGGACGCCTTTGCGTGCGGAAGCTCTGCCGGATTGCGTACTCGTAGAATTAATTAGTGGGACGATTTGTTTTATGACATTTTGATAAGATAGTCATAATAAAATTCTAGTACTAAATTAAAGTACATAAAAAGGAGGTGTTTCTTATTTTTAAAGCATTATTTTTGTTAGTTCCTAAAATATAATAAATAAATAAACACACACTCATACCCCCCCGCACTAGGTTTTACCTGAGCCGCGGGTGTCATGGATGGACAACACACATAACACATCACAATAACCCAAGTACAAATATTTATGCCACATAAGGGTGCTTTTCCACCAGAAATGTGCTATGCAGCTATGCTGCGAAGATGTGAAATGCAATAAATATGATTGGTTCAATAAATTGATTGGTTTCCACCAATGAATATGATTGGTGGATATCAAACGCATCCATAGCAACGTAACATAGCACATCTCTTGTGGAAAAGCAGCCTAAATATCTGCCTCGGCCTGGACTCGAACCCGGGACCCCTCCCTTTGCAGGCAGGATCGCTACCAACTAGGCTACAGGATCTCAATATAATAGTTAAGAATCTCAAAGCATTGTCATTCAATTAGATAATTTAAGTAAAGATATTATAAGGGATATATTATAGTAATGTCACTATACTATTTGTCTACTAAATCTTTAAAGCATTGTTACCTGAAGGTTTCCCATACATTATATTTATATTCTTAATTTTAACCTACCTACTTTTCCACTTTGTCGACAAAGACATATTTATCGACAAATATATATTTGTCCTAAAATCAAAAACTCGTCAAAACATTAGTTTCTTTCTTATTTAGTAGCCTTCTTATTTACGAGCGTTCGTTTTCAATATTCTATCTATCCTTAATCTTTGGCCTAGCAAATTTTACCAAAATCAAGAAAACTTCATAAAAATATAATAAATTTACGCAACTACATTCGTTTAATCTTGATGATAATTTTAAAGACAAGACGGCTTCGACAGAATTTGAATGATATCGATTAGGTAGCCATATGTAGGTAGTAGAATGTACTGTTTGTAACTGTGAATTAGAAAAAAAGCTCCTTGGGAGTATCTTTCCACTTCTTCGGGGACTGAAAGCTGTGGATTCGCAAATTCGTTGATTTCTTTGTTTGACTCGGGAAGTAAGTATTGTACTTAAAAATTAGTTCAACTAGCTTCAGACAAAATTTTCCATTTTACTTCATTAATTACTTGGCTTTCGGTTGTGCTGTGAATACTGTGTTGACTGTTGTAGCAGTGATAAAATCAAGAAGTAGGTACATTTATAACATGAATAAATGGGTGTAATACGCACTTTTAAATATTACTTTACAAGTCATACAATTACAAGACATACATAATGACTAAACTACTTGTCTCACTGATCGTCTTTCGCAAAATAATAACGAATATAAAATTTACAATTACGTACCTACTTAGATTTAAATTAACTATCTGGCTAATATAATTTCAAATATACAATAAATAAGTACCTATATTACTTTGTTATATAGGTACCTAACCTACATTATAATTATGAGCTATGATTTCTGAAGCAGACAATACAGAACAGATTTCGATGAAATAGCTGAAATAGGAAACTACATTGGTCATTTTTTTGTGTTCGTCTCAATTATTAACTTATTTAATAGAAGTCATCAAGCCATAATGGAGGTTTTCGAAAGGCGTAAGAACTACCTATACTTGGGTTGCCCACTAATTACCTAAATGACATTGGGGTAGCGTAATGGGTCGCTCTTAGCTTCGTCAAGAGGAGAGGCGCGTCTAATTTGCTATTAATTAAAACCTATTAGCTCTATAACCTTTGTGGAAGAAATTTAAAATATAAAATTTATTATAATTACGTATACAGGGTGTCCCGTAAGTAGCGGATCAACCAGGAAGTAGTTTGAGAGCTGACCTACCAGATGTCAAAAAATGACCTTACTTTTTACTGTTTACAATGAACTCCACAAATGATTACATATTTTGATTTTTTTCAAAGAACTCTCAGATCAATTATCAGTATACAATTATAAGTTTAAATTAAATTCTAATTATAATAATAATAATAATAATAAAATCGTTTATTTCTACCACAAATACAATCAGTGTTACTATATAGATACTTACTAAACTAAGTTATAATACTATAGTATTTGTGGAAGCTGGTCCCTATATTAGGTTTAAAAACCTGTGTCACAGGAAACCAGGCCCACCGCTACAATAGCCTTATAAATCATTCAACAGGTATATATTTTGACATGTAACATGGAATATATTGTAACGAGGTGAAAACGAAGGGACTTAAATAACTTAGAATTAAACAAACATAGGGAAAAAAAGTACAAATTTTACATTTATATATGCTGATATGTGTGTTTGCGTGTGTGTGTGTATGTGTGTGTGTGTGTCTCTGTGTGTGTCTGTCTCTGTGTATGTCTGTGTGTGTGTGTGTCTGTGTGTGTGTGTGTCTGTGTGTGTGTGTGTCTGTGTGTGTGTGTCTGTGTTTGTAAATGAATGTATGTGCCTGAAAATTATCAGGGAACCCTGACAAAATAGCGTCTATTTTGGAAATTTTTGTTATTGATTTTATTCCATACAATTTTGACGCGAGGTGTTTGAATAATAAATATAATACCTATATGTATACGTATTTTCTTATAATAACTAAAATTCATTCACAGGTGTTTGAAGTAGATACGTATTGAGACAGCTGGTACATGGCCAAAATGGCCATGGTGTCAAATTGGCCGTGTTGTAAATCTGTTTTATTATGTATCTTATAAATTACCTATTTATTTCATTTTGGCTACAATTCAACCCAATAATAGCGCATCCATTAGAGCACGGATCTCCTCCTGAGGAGATCTCAAGCAAACTCTACCGCGCTGCTCCAGTTCGGATTAGTGGAGGAGTTAGTGGCCCACCCAAGTATGGGAAGTTTTATACCGCCCGAGGACCTCTGTTACGATATCTTACGATACCAACATTACCAACGGAGATCGACAGCTTTACGTGCCGTCTAGGTCTGAACCACGGAAGCGCTCAACAGATTTGTGCCCATCCAACTACCGACCGCGCCCGCTGTTACTGACACAAGCCGCCGGGATACAAATTATACAAAGTTTCTAATTACATAAATTCAAACTCTCTAGACCCTCATTTACAGTTATTTTGATAAATTGTTTGTCTCGTAAAGAATTAATTGTATTTTTTTTTGGTTTGGACATTTATTTTATACAAAGATTTACACAAAATATACTTGAAAAAAGCAGTAGTATTATTCTAAAGCCGCACCAATATGGCTAGGTTAAATAAAATTTCAGGTTTGCAGAGTAACGTTAGGTTTTAAAGATAAATTTATACACTACATATTATAATAAAAGTAGCAGGTATAGAGGATATATAAAAATTCAGTGTTTAAGTTTATTAAATAGCTTACAAAAATTCCTAGCTATTCGTTTTACAATTATCTTGGTCATCCACACACTCGTGTATACAATATTGAAGATAAGAATGAATTAAAAACCTTCTTTCGCCTATGCTGCTTTTAATGTGATCCGTACTGCTCCAGACCCTGTCACAACCACCGTTTAGGACGGACCTACGCTACTCTTGCAATCATACTGTTATACAAGACTTGGCACTTCAAGAAGATAAATAGTTTAGGGATACTTAGAGTTTCACCGGTTCAAGCATATTTTATCATAGTGATTGTGGATAGAAGATCAGGCTAACCCCTTCTCCTTGTTTCTGTCATCGAGTATATTGGAATATTTTTGTATTTAGATAGCAATTTACTATAAACATTAAGGTCAGGTTTCAGCCTTTCAGACTGTTACTTCCTAGACCAAACTTAATACATACCTATATCTAATCCAGTACCATCCTTTCCTTTGAAATAGTCGTTATACATAATTTATACCCTCGTTTTTAAGGGTTCCTTGTCGTACAACAATCACATATTCTTAAAGCTTTCATATTCCTCGATCACATCCTTCAACATTAAATAACTAAAACTTAGTAGAGTAATTACACTACTATACTAAGTAATACACGTAAGTAAAAAGCTAAGTATAGAGTTATACTAAGTGTGACACTTTAAGAACCGCTGAATTTTTATTTGAGAAAGTGGTGGTAGTCAGGTGGCGGAACAGTTACAAACTGCATTTTTTCTCTCCTTCTCCGATAGGTACTTCGAAGTAAATAGAGATATTTTGTTGAATCGTGGTTGAATCAGTGCAATGTCGTAAGAGGTTACTATGGATACCACTGAATATAATCTTCTCCCGGGTTATAGAAGATGGTCTCATGTCCTAAGGAGGAATTTTAAAATCTTCATAGTAATGTTATTGGATGAGATTGTGGGTTTCATTAGAAGCTAAACTCACATTTATTGAAACTTTAAAAGAAATAAATGAAATTACAATAAATAATTAAATAATAACTAATTTATTCTTGCGAAAAGATGAATGATTTTTAAACATAAAAACATGGAACTTTTAATTGATTTACATCTTTATATCAAAGAAAAGTGTTTGCAAAAACTCTTTGGGAGGTTCAATGTCACAATGAAGGTTGAAAAGTGCTAGAATGGTGACCACGACTTGGTAAAAAAAGTACTGATCATCTGAAGAAGAGAGCTCGGAATTACGGGAATCAGATACCTCAGTACTGGTGTGAATGGTGTTATTAGGCAAAGCCTATGTCCAGCAATGACTTCGAAAGGCTGAAAGGTCATCAAATGTAAATAAAGGTCTGCTTCCCACGTGTAGTTTCACGATCACACCCAAAATAGATGTACGTAAATTCAGCGGCTCTTCATAAACAGTTTTTTCTATTTGCTCTACCAAAGCTGTTCGTATGCTTCAATTGAAAGGCAACATCAATCATTTAAATTTTAAAACATTAACGCTCTAACTCAGAGTCACTAACGGTTACTTAAATCTTTCCTTAGTACAGAATTTGTATGGTAATTCAATTAAGTAGCGACAATGATATTAAAACTAAAGATACGTTATGCCCTTACAAATCAACCAAAAAATCTGTTCCGATCGAACTTCAACACACACACGTTTATCTTTTGTTTCATTAAACCGATCACACATTGATAAATTATGTAAAAGAGATGGCACTACTAAAACCATAATAATAGTGAAAAAGACAGCTAGTGTTTGTCGCTCGAGGTCGCTCGCGTCACAGCGCGTCACGAGATCTATGACCAAATGGCACACATTTGCACACTTAGCACACTAACAAATTCAGTACGGAACAGTCAGTAAAAGTTAAAAGAAATATTCGATATTAGTACCAATATTTAACATAACGTTTTATGTACTTACCTATGGTATGTAATCCATCATTTTTATTCAATTTGGAGATATGATTTTTTCGAAATCTCAAAACAACTCGGCATTTTGGTGAAACTATAGACGGCCTCACTCACGGCAGCTATCAACTGTATGAATTGAAATCGCTATACTTATGCACATTCGACTGGCGTACTTCTAGCGCCGTGTTGGCATGTCTTGTATATAATGTCATTGAGTAGCGATTAAAGAAACCGTTAGTGACTCTGAGTTGGGGCAAACATTAATCAGATGTACTTAATAAAGACAAACATTAATTTTAACACTAATTCAAGCATTCACGTCGATAGTATCATGGTAATGTTATTGTAAAATGTAATAAATGTGTTTATACTGGCATTAGGTAACAGCAGAACAGGTTAATCGGTTCCGGACTAGGCGGCCTGGGGAATCCACGGAATTCCACTGGCGTCATAGGTTGATGTCACTCAGCCGGTTCTTCTTCACGTTCTTTGTCATCTTTCTTCTTGCGCCTGTTATAAGAAAAACACAGTCAATGCAGATACTTTATCTTGGTGTTTTGAGGCCTTTAGTGCACGCTGTACATTACGACAAATGATACTGTACATGTAAAAACGTGTGTCGCATTGTAACACATGTCATATTCACAAAACAATGCAGTGCACGAAATCATTTTCATTATAACCTAACCCTAAAACATTTAGTCTCTACGAGATTTTGTTGCATATTATGTAGTTCAAAGAATTATTTATGTAGATATGTTGCAATTCGCTGCATTTTTTTTTTGCTAAGAACACCATAGCTCTTGAAGAGACAATAAGTTACTTAAATTGAATAAGCATATAAAATAACACGTTCTTCGGAAAAATATAGAAAAAGAGGTATTTAGTAGGTACATAAATATTAGATACTACAATTTTGAAAGTGTGCGCAGTGCATTGCTATTT
This sequence comes from Thymelicus lineola, assembly GCA_963932265.1. Lineage (NCBI taxonomy): Eukaryota > Metazoa > Arthropoda > Insecta > Lepidoptera > Hesperiidae > Thymelicus > Thymelicus lineola. The sequence goes on from OZ010680.1 coordinate 20,335,464, forward strand.
TGTAAACACTACATAAATAAATATCTAGATAAGCTTTACCATTTAATTGTAGGTACCGCTCTAAAACAAAAAAGTTTTCTACTACAATTTTGCATTTCAAATGTGCCTGCCTACGTTACGGAAGTGTTAATTTTATTATTCTTGCCTCAAGAAACTAAACAGCCTCGATTTCTTAAAATGTCATCCATTCCCCGTGACGTGCCAACCAGATGAAGAGAAGAATGAGCTAGGAAACATAGTATCATAAAAGAATATGCCGTAATCTCTACTAACTGCCACCTTCAATATTCTATCTGGATAGATAGGATTATGTATACCTATAGGTAATCCTTGAGTTTTCAACAGTACAACAGAATTCTGAAAATTTTCTACTAGGTACTTATCATATCAAGAGTTAATCAATAGATAGATTATTGAAAACGGTCGTAAGTCAATAATGTGCTTAGAGGTTAGAGTAAATAAAATAAATTTTAAGATAGGTAGATTAGAGAAAGGATAAAATTAGACAAGTGATAAAGACTAGGTATGTATCACAAATAAGATAAAATTATTACCGTAATTTAGATTTCTTGCCCTTTTCCTTTGCTGTCTCTTTTTCTTTTTCCTTTTCTTTTTCCTTCTCTTTTTCCTTTTCCCTTCCCTTTTCCTTTTCTTTTTCCTTTTCCTTTTCTTTTTCTTTTTCTTTCTCTCTTTCTTTCTCTTTGTCCTGTTTGTCAGTGCTAGTACCCGGTGTAAGGTACTTGGTCACAAATCCCGGCTTCTCTGGCTAATGACAAATATGGCAAGATAAATGATATATGTACTTACATACTTCTTTAGGTATTTAATTTCAGCAACGAAACGAAAATTTTAAATTTTAAGTAGGTATTGTAAGTTAGTTTTACCAAACATTATGACATATATTTCACAAAATCAATGAACTGTTACTAACATCAATACCTACATTATGTTTATTGCACTTTACTATTCAACTTCAACATAAAACTGTGTGTATAAAAAAATATTTATCATACTTCTACTCATTTATTCTACTTATTAGTGATAATAATTAAATTAATACAATAAATACCTTCACAGGGCTCGGTGTCGGTGTCGGGGCCAGCTCTATCTGGTCGAGTGCGCTCTGACTGACCACGTGGCCCATCTTTGTCAATGTTGGCTTGTTAAATGAATAGGAGAACGCTAGCCCCCGTTTCAGTGATGCCCTGTAAATAAACAAGCGGGCAAGTGCGTGTAGTGATTCGGGAGTAGTAAATTTATTAACTATTACACATGCACTACTATGCTAACATAACTATGATAGTTTTCCTTGTAAATTCATCATAACCTATTTTTGAGAATTTTTTCACTTGTCTAACTACAAACGTTTAATCGCGGGAGGACACTTGTCTCTAACCAAAATTAGCACGTTAAAACCAAATATTTCGCAAACGGGGGTCCGTAATTGTATAAATGGTCTTAGAAGAACCATAATATTTTTGGAAGACTTTTAATTTCAACGGTACATCACACTATAGGGTACGCGACGAATAAAAAATTAATCCTCAACAGACGGACAGACGGATGGACGGACAGACGGACGGACGAACATGACGAAACTATAAGGGTTCTGATTTTACTTCGGAACCCTAAAAATATAAATAAATGCTTTGATTGTAAGTAGTATAGTTAGGCAGGTACCTCCGACTATATACACCTGGGTTAATTCACCCAGGTAAATATATTAAGTCTCCTGACCGAGGTGAATAAAGTTTACTAAATCAGTAGACTTGAGTGGTGAACAGACTTTTACTAAGAGCATTCTTCAACTTGGACTTCATCGCCACTTATCATCAGGCTAGAATTGGGATTGTTGTCAAACACCATGTTAAAAAACCTAGGTGATTTAAGATGCTATTCAACATTAGACATAATGTGTATCATAAATAGCAGGCAAGGCAGGCAGGTGTATCATAATAGGCAGTGATAGCCTAGCGCTTAGAACGTTGCTCTCCCGAACGCGGGGGCACGGGTTCCAATCCTGGCACGCACCTCTAATTTTCAAACATTATGTGCGTATTACTAGTTAATTATCACTTGCTTCGGTGAAGGAAAACATCGTGAGGAAACCTGCACACCGGAGAGTTCTCCATAAAGTTCTCAAAGGTGTGTGCAGTCTACCAATCCGCACTTGGCCAGCGTGGTAGACTATGGCCTGTACCCCTCACATTGTGAGCGGAGACCCCGAGCCCAGCAGTGGGACAATTATTATGGGTTGTTGCTTTGCTTTTGCTTTTGTATCATAAATGGCGTTTATAAGTGTCCTACCTTCCGGGGCTGGTGGGTGGGTAGCTGGAGCCGCGCGTGTCGGGAGACAGGTACTGGCTGTGGAGCGTCAGTCGGCTCTTCATCTGCTCCTGGTGGATCTGGTACAACTTGTCCGACGCTGACATCGGGCTCGGACTGCGCCGGCTGTATACACAATAACTGTTATAGTTAGTTGAAATTATTAAGTTGCTCACATTCGTTGTTGGATAACATCATGGCTAGGGGGTACTCAAATGTATATAGGCGATAAAAGTGTAAATAAACAAAAGCCGTATTTTGGCGTATCTAAAAGCTACTTAAACTTCTAAATTAATGATTTATGGAGGGTGCATCCTTACGCCCTACACCCATGTATCATTTTATACTTTTAGGTGCACTAGTGGTAACACACAAAGCACAGCCTGGGCTTTGTCTGTTAGTAAGTAAACGTTAGGGGGCGTACATTGATTACGTGAGGCGATTTTAGCGATTTTCAGACCTCCCGTCTAGTGAGATAAGGTGAGATTTGGCTCAACCCCTCACCTCATCCCCCTATTCTCACATAATTTTTCAAAATAAGTGTTTCTAGTGTGCACACTCGATAGACTTTGGCTGAAAAAAAAAGAAATATGATTTTTCATTATATAATACTTTCATTTTGAGCAATTTGTTTCAGGTATGCAAGGTTCTGTCAGTGGTATTTTTTCACTTCACTCTGTTAATTGCAAAAAAAATACATGACATTTGCCGAGACCCCCCTCTCCCCAACGTAAGATTAGATGAGATTCGACTCGACCCCCTCCCCGTCCTGAAAGCCAAAGTAATTTATGGACGCCCCTTTAGGAAAATAAAGACATGAGATTTTAAATTATTTACGACGAAGGAGTGAAAATCCATCTTGTTAGGTAGGGTACTAAAAAAATACATGCTTATAATGATCTCCTACGGTTAAAAATAATTGATATACTGAAGAGGAAACCTTAATATTAAGTATACACTACCTAGAACTACAAAAAAATATCTTTCATGTAGTTAATCGAGTGAGCGTGTGGACTGAAGGCTCTTTTTTAAAATAAATCATATTTTTTCGAAATCAAGGAGGAAAGAAAATATTCAGCCAAAGTTGGAGAACTTTGGGAACACTCAATTGGTACATAGGTAATATTTATAAATTAAAAGTAAACAGTTAAAAACGATTCAGTAATTGTGAATAGCTTTTATAAATTCTGCACAATTATCCCACATAAAAAAATTTAACATTATTATATTTTGAGATACGAGATAGTCCATGCAAAATTTTATGACGTATAATATGTTTTTTTTTTATTCTATCACCTTTTCGGAAAGGTTCTTCGTTCTTTCTTCTCCTGCATGGAGAAGAAATGAATGAATGAATCGAAAGAAGGCATAACTCGGCATAATTAACTTCTCTTATTATTGTTGTTATTATCAAAAGGATAACAGATAAAGTTCTAACCAACGGGACTGGAATGGATGCGTAAGTTAGAGGCGACGCAATAAGATACAAAAAAAACTTTATTCTTCTAAAAAAAAACTACCGACTTCAAAATTAGGGATATAATATGAGACCACATGACAAGCACCAGCCTTCGAATATAAAAAGAATCATCAAAATCGGTACATCCAGAAAAAAGTTATACACATAGGAAAAAATACAGTCGAATTGAGAACCTCCTCCTTTTTTTGAAGTCGGTTAAAAATTTACTTTCATGCTTTTCAATAACACTACTCATAATTATATTATCTATGTTTTATCATATAAAAAAGTAATTAAATAAGTATATTGGAAGTCTAAAGCTTGGGAAATGAAAAGTAAATTCGGAATATACCTAAAACGAGAAAAACAAACGTTCTAGGCACATCACTGTTCTACTGGATAAGACAAAAATATTAATTAGCCAAAAATGTGTGTGTAGTACACACACACATCACACACAAATCATAACGTCTCACCGTCGCGCCCTCTCCTCATATGTTTTGCTAATAGTAAAAAGACGAAAGAAGACAATTATTAAGATTATTTTATTAAGTTTAATAGTTCCAATTTAATCACTCCAATATCACTCAAACATATTGTAACATGAGAAATATGACGCTATTGAAGTACTAGAGTATAGAACCAACACCGCGAACACGATGTATGTCCCAATGAATAATAATTGGCACCAAGGGGCTTCAATTATCAATGGAATCGTTCGATTTTGAAACGAGAACGGGGGCTTGATTTTGAAAATAGAACATCTCGGCATGACACACATTTTGTTCGAGATGTCTGTTCTATGACACTGTATTTCAATGACGCCAATTTTTTTTAATTATATTACTATCTAAGATGATGTAACCTGATTGACCAATAAAATGTTATGAACTACATAATACAATACAAATTAATTTGCCGACAAACTGGCTTGCAGTTTGGCAGATATGGAAATGTGGAATATGTACACTCATTTGTTGGTTAAATAAATTAAAAAAAAAAAATATTATATAATGTAGGTACTAAGTACCTACTACTTGCAAGGAGAGAAAAATGCGATTACATTAGGTACATTACAAAATTACCTTTGGTTTTTCCATTGCGGGGCTGGTAGCAAGGACAAGTCGGGGAGGCTGGTCACCAGGGCGACAACTGTGTTCTGAACCTTGAGCCTGTTCTGCGACCCGGGAGATTGGCCCGAGGTGCCACTGGTCCCGGGCTGCACAGACAGAAAACATCTTGCTAATTTCGCATTACATCACATCGTGTAAGTACGCAGATGCAGTGAACTTAGTATATTAGTTCATTGCGCAGATGTGCACATTATTAATTAATGCTAGATGCTTCGATCATTACAGCTTAAATGGAACTTGCACGGTAGGTAAAAACACGTGTCTTAAGGATTAAATTTTAACCCCCCACTGCGTACTTACACTTTTGACAAAAATACTTAGGCATAGGCACTATTTAACAAACGCGATTATTTACAAATTTCGCTGCGGGTAAAAATCTTTACACCTAAACAAATTTTAATAAATACCCTAAATAAATGATTTAATTTATTAAGATAAGCTTTTACATTAGCCAACCCTATTGCCTAATTTTAAGACTACATAACCTACTAATTATTTCAAAACGATATCTAAGTATTATAAACTTGAAGGTAAATAAATCGATCAATCTCATTGCACATTACTTAAAATTTATACTTAGTGTGGCGTTGCGCGCATGTAAAAAGTTAGTAAAGCTAAACAAATTAATCTAAAACATTACTAGTTTCAAACTTACCTACCAAATTTAATTTAACAAATTAAACATCATTACCGTGAAAACCATTACCATTAAAAATCGATTAGAGTGGACTATTGGACATGCACATATTGCACATTGTTACGCGCTGTCCATTTCTTCCTATGTTGTTACAAATTGTAATCGGTGTACCTAGGTAGGATTAAGACCTCACAACTACCTATTAATGTAGTACTATGACCGCGTTTTGTTTATTATGATTGAGATCACCACTGGCGAAAACGACAATTTTAACTTTAAATAATTGTCATAAAATTTAATTCCAAATTCAAAATGAATTAAATCTTCATTTTAAAAATAATAAGTTTATTAATACGTCTGCCGACGTTTTGGTTTCAAACAGATTTATTAACATTTATATTTCGGTATTCTAAGCCTTTGTTCTTTAATCTGAGATTCTAAGTTCGTAACTCCACTAATTGGTCGACAAAACGCGAACCTCGGAAAGGTATTATAGCGAGAATTCCATTTCCGTTATTGTTTGATAAAATTCCTGTGCAGATGAATTTTATGTTGTAACTTGTAGCACAGTTTAGATAATAATAAATACGTAGTTGCAGTGATACACTCATTATGATATTCTAAAGTTGAATATTTTTCATATTAATGTTGCTAATCCTTTCCAAGCTCGCCCCTCTGGTTCGCGTGAAGCTATAAAAGCCGATACCGTCTATTCGAAAACAGGGAAATCAGTAGATACGGCGTTGAGGAAGCTCGAGTCAATACACTTTCATGTGACGGTGACATTATGGCATTAGATGTGCATTAAGAAAGTTTTACTGGCGTACCTAATTATTCAATTTGGTTTTCATGATAATGACGACGTTGTCATAACATAATTAGTCCATTTAAAAGGTCTGTTTTTTATAACTAAACTAATGGTCTAAGATCCGAACTAGGTGCGACCTTCACCCATCTGTTTATTGGACGAAAAGTGTTTATCCATTTTAGTATGCTAAAAAATATATGTATTGCGAGTGGGTTGACTGAAAAATTCCTGGCCAGACTATAACTAGCTCTCTGCCCGCAGCTTTGCCCACAGTTGCCGGGATAATAAGTACTTTCTATCTTACTCCAGATCAAGGTCTAGCTGTGTGCTAAATTTCATGAAAATCCGTTCAGAAGTTTTTGCGTGAAAGAGAGACAAACATAAAAAAAATATATCACATTTATAATGTTAATATACTTAGGAGGGTAAAAATTTTAAAAATTTATTTTAATTTAAAAATGCACAAATGACTTTAAATAATAAGTTTAATACCAACCAAAAGGATGGTTTTTCAGACAACCCACTCGCGATGTATTTTTCATCATACTAAAATAAGTATAAAACATTTTTCATCTAATAAACAGACGGGTGAAGGTCACGCCTAGTTTGGATCTTGGGGTATTAGTTTGTCGTGAGCTGTAAACGATATTACCTGATACATACAAGCTATAATTACCGAATGTATTATACACATTACGCAAAATAGCTATAAAATCTATATGTATAATCTATGACTATAACATACGACATATCTTACAATATTTAAAAGAGGATTTAAAAATCTTGAAATTTATATGTAAGTACTGTATAATATAATGCTACAGCATATTGTATAAATGTATACATATAATAAAAACAAAATGTAAAATATACATGTATAAATCTACCAGTCTATTATTTACATTTCTGCATGATATTAAAGCAACATACTTAGTAAATATTCGTAGATTATGCTCTTCAGAAATTACACGCTCGTAAAAAATTTAATTAAAAAAAATTAAAACATTAAGCCCAATGGTTTAAAATGTTGTTAGAAGTAATACGGAACAACTAAACCATAGAAGGATTAACAGTTGGGACTCATTCTTCAACCACTCAAATCTTGTTTGTTTTTTCCGAAGCAGCCCTGTAAAATTTAAATGGGTCCCGACTGTCAATCCTTCTATGGTTTAGTTGATCAGTATTACTTTTAACAACATTCTAAACTATTGGGCTTAAGTTTTTCTTTTTTCGGTTTTTTAACGCAGTCAGGTTTTTTGTTTTTTTTTTCAATATTTTTTTTATTTTACACTTTTTAGTTAGGGTTCATTCATTCATTGACTTCTTTATTAGACGAAAATCGCAATGTTATCATTTCATTAAGGGAGTTAATAAATTAGCCAGAATGGTTGTTTAAACTGCTTTCGTTATATCCTATGTGACTGTGAGATGCCACTGTTTGAAGTATCAAAAAATAAAAATATGTAAATCGAATAATGTTAATAAAATAATTATGTTGTTACATGAACCAATATTTAACATCGGTCCCAATTTTCCCCTACGCGTGTTTTAGTTTTACGCTTATACTCGAAGTCTTCTTAATATTGTGATATCTTGTGATTTATTTTTTCTTTATGTAACTAACCGTCAGACGAGCTGACGATAACGATGGTAAGAGGCAAAAGTCGCCCATGGACATCAGAGACACCAAGGCACTGATACGTTATCAGCCAAGAAAGTAGGAGAGAGAAAGGAAAAAAGAACTGGTGCTGAAGTCCCCAGCTAGAACTCAATAGTCGTTTGGTGGTTGCTTCATGCAAGGGATGGTTGCTATTTATTACTGTAATGCATGGTTGCTACTTTTTTGCATTTTAGCACAAAGGTCTGCAAAAAAAAGACGTGGAATGGTGTTTTCAGGTAAGTAATAGTTTCAAGTAATAGTAAAAGGTGGGTATGTAATATCTACTTATTACAACAATTTCTAAAGCAGCGTGCAGGCAAACTTAATAGTGTCAAAAGCTTTTAATTACTACTTACAAACGATACAGCAGTGCAATGAATCAAATGGCCACATACAAGTCAGGTATTAAAGAATACACAATTTTTTATTGCGATATTAATCTCGAGAATATTTGTTTTCTTTAAGATTAGTTTACCAAATAGACATGTATAAGGCCAGCATTTCATAAGTTCAATAGTATTAATCCTGCAATTTTATCCTCCCGATATTTTCAGTGTGATTCCGCAATAATTACCGTAAGATTGGTGGTTGAGCTAAATTCTGATTCATTTTCACCTTCCTTCGATACCTTCACCATTACTGAAGATGACCCTGAAATTGATAGCTTTTAAAGTAACAGGCATATTTGTGATAAAATAACTGCGTCTACAAATGCCAAACATTTTGTATCATCAACTATAATAATAAAGAATAACTCAGGTACCTACATGCTTTTTTCAATTTGGGCTTATAATTATTAGTTTCGTCTGAAAACAAATATGATTTATATCAGTTAGAATGAATTCCGACAATTTTCCATCAGTAGTATTTCGTTGGTCGAGCGCATGAAAATTAAGGATTTTATGAAAAATTTATATATTCGATACGGTAAGCACTGCATTAAGACAGTTAATTAAATTTTTATAGCATTTGTTAATTAAAATAAATACTTCCCTTTTAATATTGGAGTGGCAGTCAATTTACTGAGTCTGATAGGGGAAAGCATAGATTACCCCTGGGAAAGTCTACTATTGTTGACATTCCAACGATTGACACCCTTTTCGTATAATGCTCTAAACTATATAATCATAATTTTTTATGTTTGCTAACTTTATTTTTAGTTACTATAATTGTCATTTGATAAATTGGCAACGTTTACCAAATTGCTGCTCCTGCCATTTTTTACCAGCTGCTGTTTTAAAACTAGCCCGATTCGTGAATTGTTTAACCCTAGAAAGATAACCATAATTCATCCTAGGTGAACGGTAACTAGGAGTAAAATTTACTCACCTCCAATTCTAAAAAAAACCATCTTAGCTGTGATATGACGTGCGTTATCGTCGAATTACGGCACCTGATATGCGCGGCGGGGGGAAAGATGAAGAAATCACTTGTGTACTCCCGGTGGTGCAACATTAAAATTGACACCACTGTTAAGTTTTGATTTCGAGATGGGAGTAAAATTTACGTAGTTTATCCTTCTAGAGTTAAACTGATAAACACAGCGGCTCTATTTCGTCTGACGTTTTTGTTCGCCCAAGTGCAATGATATGCATGGCAAGTTAATATTATAATTTCGTAGTATTTATTGGCTGCAAAATCATGACATTAACTAAGTTTTTTTTTATGATTTTACTAATTTTGCTTCGAATTGCATTCAGGTGTCAATGAATATGGTTTTGCGCCTTTTATTTCAAAACATTATTTTTTCTTGAATAAATTATTTAGACTGCGGCTGATTATTATTTAAAATTTATATTAATTTTCTCCTTGATATATAAACATTATATTTTAGGCAAAAAGAAATAGTAGTTTTAGGTAAAGCAATAAGTAGCAGCAGACAACATTAAAACGACAAAAATTCTAGAGTAAACGCTAAGGGTGACAATCGTTGGGTACTTTACCCTATCTTAATTTTATTGTAGGTCTACCTAATGTATCTCCATAATGACAATGGTCTAACGTCACACAAGATAACGGGAATCATATTGGAGTGAGTGTATGTTCGCGTTGCACTGACTAGCGTAGGGGAAGGCCGGGCATAGTGAACAGCCTAGGCAAAGCGGATACCCCCTTTTATTTTAAAATGGCGGGCCCGAACGGGCTACCATCTTACCACGAGGTGCTCCCCGCACCCCTCAGTCGTATACAAATAGAGCTAACGCATAGTCACGCGTCATTTGCGAAATAATTAATAAAAATTAAAAAGTGAACACTGCTTACGACTTTTCAATGTACGTAATTTTGTAATTACTTATGTTTATATAGTATTAATGTATTGGCTTGATTCTCTCTTCAAAGTGCACGTTTCCTTGCAGAAATACTGCTAGTTTTATTGAGATTCTGTTTCTGGATTTCATTTTAGGTTAGGTTAAATTAAACAAGTATCCGTTGGGCAAAATGAACACGGGCAAAGTGGACACTGTATCCACTTTGCCCAACAGTGTTCATTTAAATAATCACTTTTCTTGATTCCACTTTACCCACAAATATATCTAAACCTGACAAAGAAGATCCATTCAGATATAACGCCACTCAAGAATCTTCCTCTAGTATGCCTACATCTTATTTAAGTCCAAAAAATATAAGTGCACTCCCAACTGCTCATGTTCTTGTGGGTAGCCGCAAAAGAAAATTTCAAAAGTCTGATTGTCAAAAGTGTGCTTACTAGCACTCTCGTAAAGGACGAACAAAAAACTAAATTTGTTTTAAAACAAGTACCAAATTATTGAGAAACATTGAGAAAGATTTAGATCAGGGATATTGCGGATGCGAATGTGGATGTGGATGCTGGATGTTTAACATCTTATAAGTCGGATCGCCGAGGCCCGAGACGTTATGATTAATTCTTTGACAGTGTATCCGACATTGTGACATAAAACCAAAGAATGTCGGACACACTATCAAAGGATTAATCACAACATCTCGGGCCTCGGCGATCCGACATATAAGATCTTAAACATCCGTATCCGCATCCACATCCGCATCTGCAACATCCCTAATTTCGATACTAAAACAAAAACCACGCGAAAGAAAAATGCTGACATTACTAAAATTACTAAAGCGACTAAAAGAACCAAAACAACTGAAATTGAAAAAACGACCAAAAATATTAAAGCCAAAGGATCTAAGGACAAAGAAAACGATGAAAAATGTATGTGCTATTTTTGTGAAAAAGATTTTACATATAGAAATTAACAAACAGGCGGTTGACGATTGGATCCAATGCAATTCCTGCAAGCAATGGATGACTTCCACGAGAAATGCACGGCTTACCAGAGAAATGGCATATTTCTTTGTGACAACTGCTAGTTATCTGATTCGTTGTATTCTTTATTAATGTTTCCTTTAATTGCATATATTTTCTTTTATGTTCTTAGGTAATCATTCCTTAATTAACCATGTGTTCACTTTACCCTATGAGCCTATCCACTTTACCCGGGGTATTGGGCAAAGCGGATAGCGGTACCAAGTTAAACATTATTAAAAATTGTAAGTTAAGTACTGATGTTACAATATTTTAGTTAAATATATTAAAAAGTTTAATAAATACTGTTTCAAACTCAGTCATTATTTTGTATATGTCTGTATCGACTCCCTTCTTATAGCCCGCCAAAGCTTAAGGTGTCCATTTTGCCCGGCCTTCCCCTACCTAATGTGATGTAATGGCACTCGCTGATAATAAACTCAAAATTTAAATAAGAAATAATTTTTTTTACCATCGTCTTCGCTTATAGTAAGTTGAGGATTCTCTACTGAACTTCCAGCTCTTTGTAACAGTTTGGTGCCGAGCTGACTCTCGTCGTGAGATGTTGCGCTGCGTAATAAAACATAATTTAAGTAGGTACTTTATTAAGAACGTAAAAATTATTAATAGCCTTAAACAATAATAAGCGATACAAGCGCATCATGCAATATGAAGCATATAGCTATTAGCAATATACTTAGTTAATTAAAACGGTATTTTAAAAGCGAAAAGCAATGGCCATTAAGCGTATTTTATGTATATAGAGGTGAATAGCCGACAAACGCTGATGAGGCTTCTGTCGACATAAGTAGCACGAAAAGCATCACTGATGCCTTTTAAAATTAAAAAAATACAATGAATTGACTGAAACAATATACCACGCTAGAAGTTTAATAAAACGCCCAGTAAGTTCAAAATACTTCATTACCTAACACAACAATATTGACAATAGAAAATTTGTTTATACTGATCAATTCACCATTTGCTTCGGATATAGCACTTGACGATAATAATTTAACCACTACTACATATCAATAAACTACTACATATAAATAAATAAATAAACCTCAGAAAGGTATTGCTCTCAAATTCATATTCGAAATAGTTATGAATCACTAAACTAACGCAATTTGTTGATTTTACCAACTATCGGAAACGTGCTTCATCATCTATTGCACAGTCTTGGTTGAATATACGTTAAGCCACGTCGTCAGATTGAATTGAAGCCGCTAAGCTAGATGCGTATTCCGTTGAGCTATTTTATTATTTATTTCCGCAAGATGTATATTCCTGGATATGTTGAGAGAAGTCAATTTAATATCGCTACGATATTGAATTCTCGCTTTCAGACTTCTGGCATATCAAACGTAGGTATTTTTCTACGGAATATTTCGGTACAAAAAACACAACGTTTTAAGTAAATTTGATAATTTACAAACAATAAAACGCTTAAAGGATGGTCCCGACACCTGCTAATTATTGTGTACTGATTTTGTAGAATTTTGATTTGATTGATTTTGAGCTGCAGTGTTGGACAAAATCTTATGTTTATTTAATGTTTACAGGAACTCAGACACCTACAATTAGCAAAATTCCTTCTTGAAATTTTTGTTTAATATTTTTTTGCTTATGATGATTCGATACCTCAATGAATTTGAGTTGGTTTTGACTTCCTCATTAAAACTATTGTCGAGATGTTATGTCACCTACCTATAAAATTTACGAAAATCCTCAATTGACTATTACCTACTTATACTACAATATCACCTACTTATTTGTACAGTAAAAGAGATTTGGCATCAAAATGTAAAATCCTTGGGGGTGGTAGTCTTCTTTTAAGAACTTCAATTAAAAAGGAAAATCGTTACAACTTATACCGAATAATCGCGTTTTATTTTTTAATGCATCATTCTGTTATATTCTTATGTTATCATGTTATGTTATGAAAGAAAACAGCTTATTATTATTATTATGCGAGGAATAAACACACCCTCGAATAATATAGGTAATGATAGGTATACCTAATTGAATTGGTCTTCAAGTGCAAACTTAAAAGTTACGATTAAAATTAAAAATTTAATATGGTCATTGTATATGACGAAATAATTCATTGTAAAAATTTTCTGCGTTTCAGCTTTTTTAAGCATGTGTTATGAATGAAGTTATGAATGAATGTTAGTGTGTTGTGTAGATCACTCAAGAGAACAATGCCAAACTGCCATACATCGTTTTATTTCATTTTCAACTTTAGCGTCTTAAATTAAAAAAAAAATCTAAAAATTGCCGCTTTAATTTCTGAGCTTAGATATATAAGAATTTTCAGCAGACACACCCCAGAACCAAAGTATTTTGAGATTGAATTCTTATAACCATTGAGTCATAGAGTAGGGGAGACCTACGGCTGCCTGTAATTTTTACCATTATTTTATTCTGACTTTTTTGATTGACATCCGGAAATGGAAATTTGTCATACCAACATTTATAACGAAATTCTGTCTGTAATATTGGCCAGAAGTCTCCCTATATCTTGCTTGATACAAGCTATGTATCGAAGTGAGTGCCCGAATGAAAATGGACATTGTTGACATTATTGTTATTATAGTCAATTCATCACTTATTAATAAAATTATTTTACGCTGGGTAATTATAATACGGGTACAGGTATTAATTTTAAAATACGTAAAAAAATAATTGAATTGCTTCGGTATAACTGACGTTTTAAGACGCTAACAAAAATGAAAAATAATTTTTGGGCATTGTTCTTTGTAAATTTAAGTTTACTTAATTTGTATTAGATATTTATTTAATTTGTATTAGAAGTTTGCTAAGATATTAATTTACAAAACATTAACATTACCTCATGGATTTTTGGAAACTGGACATTCTCGAGTTTCTTGAGCTATACCCAGTGGAAAATCGTTTCCACCTGTTTTGTAAGACATCAATTCCGGGTACTCTCCTACCAGTTGGAGTACTCCGCCCAGCTATGCTCATACTGGCTGAAAAAAATCACGTGTACAGCATAAAGAATAATTAATATTTAAGAGATCGTCTACTTTGAAAATTAACGTGCTCCCACTATAATAATTCTTAACGTTACAACTTGGAGGCAAGTGAAGATATTGATTAAATACAGCTTTAAAATGGAAATGGGATTTATTTATATTTATTTTACTTACACGTTAGCAATAATATAAGGAGCAACCACGTTCATGTTTTAAGTAGACGATCTCTACTTATTACTATCTACGCCATTAGATTGGAATGGAATGTCAATGACCTCGAACTCAACTATCATTTAAAATAAATGTAAGTAATTAAGGGAAATATTTTATTAATTAAAATTTAATGCATACAATTTTTTGCATTTGTGTAGCTGTACATTTAAAAATAAGTCTTAAATTTTCATTACAACAAAATGTAGCGAACAATGAAATGTTAGCTGTCTTTTAGCATTGTGCTTTGTGTCGTTCTAGTCTGCTGGTAACAAAAGGCAACAAGTATATTTTTTATCAAAATGAAACTAACTTTCTAAACACTAAAATTACAAAGATCAGGAAAAAAAGAAACGTGTACGTGTCTAGCAAAGAGCGAATGTATAAAATAATAAATCCGCATTGCAAATAAATAAGTATTTATTAACTATTAGAAGTATTATTTATAAAGTGATGCATGAACTTAAAAATGTAAACCGAAGCCAAATTGAGTATATGTTCACCAAAGAGGTTTGAACAGTTTTGTTTAGAACCTGGCAACATAACTGCAAGTCCGCCATTTTGAAAAAACCTCGTTTCGGCGGCCAGTGATTAAGTGACGGAGTAAATAATTACAATCAAGAAGTATTCAGTGATGAAATGTGGTAAGTGATGTACTTTCTGAGATATTTGACTTCAGGAGAGTTGAGGAGCAGATGGTTTTAACGCTCGCCACAGCAGCTAAGGCTAAGCCTGCTAAGCCGACCAGCAAGCCAAAGCTGCGGTGGTGAGCGTTGAAAACATCTGCGACGATAAGCTCGCGTGGGACCGCTGGAGCCGTGACAGAAATTGTGCCTGATGCATGCTCGCTATATCTGCCTTTTAAGGGTGTGTAACGTCTGAAACTTAACTTTCTTTGAAAAAACTAAAATTTTTTAGAAGCAGATATTTTATTAGAGTAACAAAAGCGTAATTTTTAGAAAATATTTGAGAATAAATTGGGGTTCAAATTTTGATTATCATTTACTACTTATGAGAAAATTATATTATTTTTGGGTATTTGAGTAACGTAAACTTAAATATGTGGCTAATATTTTAGTATAAAATTAATGTATAAGATAGGTTGTAAAATTTTGGTGAACATTTACCCATTTTGGGTGTAAAACATTTTTTTTTGGTTGTAATTTTACTCCACTTGGTAAGCAGTTAAACATAAACTGGGTTCGAGTTAACACTATAAGGTTTATAAATAAATATTTCTAGATCTTTTTTGTTAACCTTACCTAATCGGCTACAGACAGCGGCTGTGACAATATGGCGAAAAGTCATGCCTATTGGGAGTTTGATGACAATATATTTACTTTCACTAATATCACAGAAGACATAAAAGTAAGCGCGCAATATGCTTCATTCTGCTTGCACTTTTAGGACTTTGCGTGCAGCGAGATATTGCGACTACTTACATTACTATTATGTAGATACTACTATGTCTTCTGTGCATTTTCTATCAATTTTCAAATTTAAACTGGAAGCTAAAAATATTATTTATCTTGAACAATTATGTATGAACCAGATAGAGGTTAGATTAAATTTAGCTTAATTTAGATTAATTAGCTCAGACAAAATGTTCTTTAATAAGAGCGTTAAAGTATTTCTGTTCGTGAGGAGTTTATTGCATAGCTTGAATTCTGAAAGTTTAATAATATAAAGAATTTTAATAAATAATATAGCACCTAGGACATTCTTTGATAAAAACCAATTTCTCAGTTATAAATTATGACTTTCTAGGAAGTAACTTATATTTAATTCTAGCTTTTATTACATAGTACCTAATTACAATTTATAAAAAATATATTACACTTATAATTTTTTTAGTTAAATCTGAGTTTATGGTGGAAGAAGATGAGAACATAATCTATACTTTATTGCTGTAACTTACTTGATATTAAAGTTGAAACGAATAATTGACAATAACGAATACAAGTTGTGCGACAAGGAACTAAAATTCTTACCCATATCAAAGGATATGTGCGAGTGGTCAGTCGAGCAGGAAGGAGTCCATTCCATGGTTCTGTGCATCATGGTCACCACTCGCTCTTTAGCTTCGCGCTCAATATTGTAATCTTCTTGACTTAATTGTTTCTGCTGTATAAATCACTCACAATTTTAACTTTCTACGTATACCTAATTATAATGCAAAGAATGGAACGGACTGGAGTGTAGCGGAAAGAGGTGGAAACGTGGAAAGGAGTAGGATGGAGTGGAATAGAGTGGGAAGAAGTGAGATAGAGTGAACCGGAGTGAAATGGCCTGGATATAGTGCAATTTACTTATAACTTAATTATTATATTTCTTTATATTAAATAAGAATGACTGTTTTATTTCAAAGTAGTTACGATATAAATAATAAAAGTCACATAAAGTTACCTGTTTAGCACCGCTACTACTGTATTCCGAAGCCAGTTCCTGATCTAACTCACTGATGTGATACGATGGATTACGATATAACCAAACTGCAAGATTGTACGTGTATTGGGCCTCTTTTATTTTTTGCTCCCATAGCTGAAATAATTTTAACTCTGTACAAGAATTTCGTTAAAAATATTGAAAATAAGCGTAGAAAACTTTATTTACCTTTAACGTGTCTGAACCGTTCGGATCCTTTGTGGACTCGGTGAGGGTAAAGCATGTGTGACATGAGCCAAAGTCGTCCACCATCACGATAAATATGAAGGTCAGTTCCATAACATTATTTCGCACACCATACTTAGGGAAGTCTACCAATTTGTCTATCATGTATTTGGGCCTATTCGAAAACAATTTAAAACTTCAGTCGTAATAGTACCACTACCTAAAGTTGTATCTATTGAATAAACAAAGCGCACAGCAGACTTGTGAATGCATATGCCAAACTTAAACGTTACCTAATCATCTTGTATTGATAAGGACTGCCTTTCGACTGCTTTTTGCAAATTATGAGCAAATCGGTAAATAGGATAGCTCTCACTTCAATCTGTAAAAAACATAACTGAATCTAAAAAAATTGCAGTGAGTTTATGACATGCACATGTCTACTTTAATTACTTCATAGTTTACATATTAATATATTGATAAAATTGCAATACAAGCCAGCCAAAAATATCGATTGTTTGATTAGGATAAAATCATTTTCTAAATAGCGTGTAATCTTCAAAATGCAACTCTGAAGATTTGTATCAAATAAATATGTACTTATTTGCCGGTATGTTAGCTCCAAGATCGGATCGCACCTTCAGTAGAAAAAAGGCACAAGTAAAAAATTGCAATTTTACAGGAGAGAAAAAAAACTGTTAAAATATCAGTAAGTAGTCAAAGGAATTTCAATTACGATTTCTTGCACAAAACCGTCAAGATTAATGATAAAAAATTGAGCTTATGCAGCTTTTGTCCCTCTTTCCAATAATATTAATAACTAAAATTCAACGTAAGACGACTTATGCTTTTTTCCACTGATGGTGCGATATTACAACGTAGTCTTCACACCACCTATTATCCTGGTATTTTCTTACAACCTACGGTATTTTTCGTATTTCTGGTAATTTATTTTTTAATTAGTAATAAAGTTTATTTAGATAAGCAAGAGGGAGATCACGTATTTTATTATTCTAACGGTTTTCAATATTTTGGTTAAATCATAATTAATAACTCCTTTTTTAACAAAATTACAAGAAATTGTTTAATAATATCTCGTAGACCTACAATCAATTGATTGTACAATGAAACCGAGTTACACGTACAATCAATTGATTGGGGGTTTGTTAACCAAAAATCCCTTTCAGTGAATTATTTTTTTTCAATAGGTTTCCCTTTTAGACGATTAATTTAAATTTGTGACAAAAAAGGAGTGCGAGGCGTGCATTTTTCGATATTCCAAATTTTTATTATAGGTATATCATTTGTTAATATTCACTATTATTTACCCATTATTTTCAGACCTTTAATTTGACTGTATTACTTGAATCTTTGACAGTATGGCGTATTAAACGAAGAAATTTAATACACTGTCATGCTGGAATTTAGAAATCAACCAAGCCAGGCATAAAGGTTGTCAATCATCAATCAGCTAGGATACATGTGCAATAATTATGAAAAAATAATTCATTATGATTGTTGATTGACAATCATGTTTGTACGTAGATATCCTTCGCCTATAAATGACATACATCACCATCCATCAAAGACGGATTGAAAAAAAACAATCATTTGGTTGTACGTGTAACGTTCACTAATTAAGACAAAATAGTTTATTTTACCAACATAATATAGCGTACCATTTGTAATCAAAAAATTAACGTAGTCAGATAACCCAGAAAATCTACAGAATTTCATAAATATGCGTATTTAAAAAGGTCATGAGTTTAATTTCGATAAAGAAATAGGGTTTATCCTAAGGACGAATGAAAATTAATCAAAATTAAGGAATTAAGTATATCAATTAATTGTGTATATTTTCTAAAATATGTACTTAGATGTGCACCAATCAACGGACAGCTGTCATGTAGCTATAATAAAATTGTTTGACTACATTTTTTGTTATTTATATTAAACAAATGAATAAAAATACGACTTTATAATTAAATAGGTATATTTATTATTATACATATAATATAATAGAATTTAAGAACGATTTTACCATACAAAATCTAAACAGAGCGGTATATTGAAAGTAGAGCACACGCACACTATCTTCTCTTATATATAAAATTCTCGTGTCACAATGTTAGTTACCATACTCCTCCGAAACGGCTTGACCGATTTTTATGAAATTTTATATGCATATTCAGTAGGTCTAAGAATCGGCTACTATCTATTTTTCATACCCCTAAGTGATAAGGGTCGTCCACCCTTAACATTTATTTTTATTTTTTTGACTTTCACCCTTCTATCACCAACCCCTATTTTTTAATAGTCATTTTAGTAATTTAATTATTTTTCATCTCGATCGATAACTTATCAATTTTTAGGCGATACGAAGTTCGCCCGGTCAGCTAGTAATTATCTAAAACAGCTATCGTTCAAGTTTACGCCAAACTATTCGCCAACCGTTTTGACTACGGATCCCTAATAAAAGGTGATAACGAATATATTGGAGTGGTTTTAATTCTCAGCATGCGAAAGTATTTACTTACTCGTATTAAAGTTTTGAAAAGTGTACCTACTTAATGCTTGGTTTAAAATTTTTGGTGAGCTAACTTTATTTTATAATTTAATGATTACGTACTTTTGGAGTAACTTGCATTTAATATAAAACAGACCGTTACTACAACTCAACATTTTGTTTTAAATTTGAACAGCAAAAAAAAGCCACAAAATATTTAATTAGACATTATTGAAATGGCATCTAGTGGAATTCAAAAGGTTTAATGCCTTTATGGTTGAAATAGCATGCGTGTAATTTTTTTAGAAACATTTAACTTTTTATTGCTGTACCTTTTAAATGATTAACGCTTTAGCAAACAGCAATTCGCGTTGCATCATCTTGTTTGGGCAGATTCAATGGGGCTCAGCAAAACTAACGTGAGAGAACAGGTTAACTTACATCGACCGACCTTCTATTTACTGAAAAGTATCGATATTATTGGTGAGACTATCGATGCTCCACTCTATTCCTGAACGGCAATAAAATAGTATTTGGTCGCGACGTTTTATTTGTTATCAAACTAGCATTACAATGTATATAAATATGTGAATCCCGCCAGCTGACCGCTAGCAT
The DNA here is from genome assembly GCA_963932265.1 of Thymelicus lineola. Taxonomy (NCBI): domain Eukaryota; kingdom Metazoa; phylum Arthropoda; class Insecta; order Lepidoptera; family Hesperiidae; genus Thymelicus; species Thymelicus lineola. The sequence goes on from OZ010680.1 coordinate 20,355,718, forward strand.
AAGTACAAAAGTCAGTCTTGCCTCCTTGTTGCCATCCTTGAACCTCAAATCTCCCTCATGTATCACTGTCCGGCTATGTTGCGAGTGGCAATTTAGCATTGGCGCCCGCAGATTCGATTGTGTAAACATGTAATAACTATACTCATCAATTTCTTCATCTTTGAACTCTTGGAAATTTGCTTGAAGAGAATCCTGTAATCATATCGATCGTAGACTATCAACAGAAAAACGATAGAACATTTGTGAAATCATTAGGTATTTGTCCAAATTGAAATCACAAATGTCCACCGTTTTTTAATTATTATTTATATGAAATTTTCAATGCACCTGAAGTACCAATTTGCATTAACACTTAAGGCCATGTTAAAATGTTAAATACAATTTCAAGGTAATCAGAACAATAATTATTATTTAAGACAATAAACACCTCCAGGAAGTTAGCACCGCACTTTTAAGTTACAAACATTTTGAGGGTTGTTTCAGATTGTTCTAGGTTTGTTCTACATTGTTCCAAAACGGCATAGGGCAAAGAATGAAACTTTCGGAGAAAATCCAAAAAAACGCAATTTTATGAGTTAGCACCGCACTTTAAAGGTATCGATCGCGATTCTGGCGGTAGTTATGGGTTGTTCTAGGTTTGTTCCAAAATATTGCGTTCGTTTCATTCTCTGCCTTATGCCGTTTTGGAACAATGTAGAACAATCCTAGAACAACCTGGAACAACCTTCAAAATGTTTGTAACTTAAAAATTCGATGCTAACTTCCTAGAGCTACAATAAATGCAAGAACAAATACACAGACAAATACACACAACAATCGAAAGTTTATTGCCATACTTACCTGTTATTACCTACAGGAAACTTTGATTGTTACCTTGCAGATTGCAACCCTCTTCTTGTAGTAAAGCATTTAATTTTCATAAGTTCAATAATATTAAATTAAAAACACATAGGTATTATAATCCAAATGCAATCGCCACGTCGCATACACAAGCACTTAGTAGGTATGTTAGTAAGTATTATAAAATATACAATAAAACAAAATACGAAACATAATGTGGACATTTATAAAAAAGGAAGATCGAAAAGATTACAAAAGATCATGACGAAACATCGTTCTCTTTGCCAAATTAAGTAAACACCAATTACATATTACGCCACTGACATTCAAATAGATGATTGTTAGAGGGAGCTACGCATTGAGAAATCGGGAAATTACAATTCAAATTGCATTAAGTACAATTAAAAAAAATATATTTATATTTTTGTTGAAAGTGACATAATTGGACTGATTATTACAACCACACTTGACACTAGTAGCGATTTAACAAAATCTCGATTTCTCATGGCTTTGAGCGCCGCGAATTCTCATGCGAATAACAATGAAAATTCTCGGGCTCCATCCACCCAATTCATCTACTTATAGGGATATGGAATGGACACTCTACTCATACATAACTATAAGTGCGGGAGTATTATCTGTCTAGAAGAGAGAAATTTTGGTATTTTTTTCTAGTATTTGATTTTTCTTTCTAGTTATTCATTGAGGTTAAAAGTTTACTTACAAATCTTTTCCAACTGCCCCGATTTAATTTATGTGTAATCAAAAATCTTATCTATCATAGTCTAATCTAACATTCCAGTTATATTATTTACTATAGATTATACCAAATAGTTTTGAACATTGATCAGTGCTCATGAATAGATTATTATAGGTTGTGTTCTTGTCGGCATTGTAAATTTATATATAATATTTTGAACCTAATTAACCTAACCTATTCTCAAATGCAAATCAAATCTGAATAGGTATATGTGTAATTTATCATTAGGTTATAATAGTTATGTTATTTAATGAATATTAGTATCCACCTGTCACCAGTATAAATCTTAGCTATATAACGTAGAACGACCAGTGCCCTGTTTAATAAACTTTACAAATTGTAAATTGTAATTGTAAATTACAAGTTACAAATCTACAAGTTTCTGTTTAATAAAGAATACAACTTACAAGTTTACCATGGTAGAAAATTGACAAAATTGTAAAATTGTACCTACAATTTTACATATTTCTGTTTAATAAACATTTTCTCTCTACAGGTGACAATTGACATATTTGTAGGGAAAACTGTTTTATTGAACAATACTTGTAATTTACAAGTTTACACATTTTGTAAATTGTAGAATTTTTCCGACGGGTGGACTCGTCTTGTGTCAGAAATTTACAATTTAGTGTCTCAAGTAACGAAATTTATTTGTTATACCTACACAAAAAAATGATTCTAACAACTAGTAGTGGAAGTAGTGACAGTAGTGACGATGAATATATCTATTAGGGCGGCGGCGGCGAATTTTTCGTAAAAGTATTAACTTTACTTTTGATGTGATAGATTTTACATTCAATGAAAAAATTCGGGTCAGCAAAACTACCGTCGAATATTTGGTAACAAAAATAGGAAATGATCTTAAATACGATTCTAACACGTCACTGTCAAATTAAAGGTATATTATAAATTATATTATAAGTAAAAAAGAGGTAGATATGTCACTAGCGCGCCGAAGATGAAGATCGTAAGAGAGGTCAATTGACCTCTATTTGTTCGTAGTCGTTCTGTCAATACAAGACGATATGGACGCTTTTGTTGTCAGAAGTGCTTAAGATTTGACATACAACGTTAAAATGCCTTCGTGTATTATTGTAGTGTGATTGGTGTAGTGAAACAAAAGATGTTGTAGCTCTTTTCGGAACAGATTTTTTGGTTGATTTGTAAGGGCATGACGTATCTACATTTTTTTAAAACATTATTGTATATTATAGACAAAAACGTAATTTTGTTATTGTGTTTCACGAGTTTCGTTAAAAATCAAACAAATAGGAAAGCACTCTGTAAGCTAATTGGTAAAACCAAATTCTAAATATTAAAAAAAAATTGAAATCTATCCTCGTAAATTTCTTCAACAAAAATTTACATTTTTATGTAATTTGTAACCTACAACTCAGATTTACAATTACAAATTTGTAAATACAATATTTCATCGAAATCTACAGGCGTTTTCTACATATGTAAACGTTTATTAAACAGCATTTACAATTCTAATATTTGTAGGATTTTTATATGTAGAATTCTTACATAATTGTAAGGTTTATTAAACAGCACTTGTCATAAAATTTAACAAATATGTCACTTATTTACAAAATTGTAGAATTGTAATGTTTATTAAACAGGGCACAGGTTAATTTTCGTAGCAACACTCATTTGATATACCTATTATAGAATAAATTGACGAAACAGCACAACACATACCACATCCTGATTTTCCACAGAAGAGATGCAGGTGTCTGTTTTTTCTATTTCTTGGCGCTGCTTCACGGTTCTATTCAATTCCGCCACGTAGGTTTTGGCGGATTGATCCTGGGAATAAAAACGGGAATTAGCTTGGAATTTTAAAAAAGCCTTCTGAGGTTCTACACACAGATACATACTCGACGAGCAAGTTGAAACGATTATAGTATGGGAGGCCGAGGAGAGTTTTTTCATTTTAGCTCATAACTTTTCATATTATGCGACATCATGGAAAGTGAAGCGAACTAAATTAAACTTTGTTTATTTGACTAACAAATAGTCTGGAAAAATGCCACTTTTTGCTTTTTACTATCAAAAACTCGATTTGAAAACAACTGTTTTTTTATGAAAATAGCCGGCAAACGAGCTGACGAGCCACATGTTGGTAAGTGGCTATCGTCGCCCGTGGACATCAATAAAACCAAGGCACCACTGTAGCGTTGCCGGCCAAGAAAGAGAAAAGAAAAAGAAAGAAAGATTTGGCTCTCAAGCCCCCAGCCGTAACACGATGAGTCGTTAGGCGCCTAATTCATGCTCAAGGGTGGTAGCTATCCAGGCGAACCCTATAGAAAAATTATAATAGTAATTATGGTAGATATGAATTAACAAATTTTGAAATTGACCATATTAATTTATTGAAAATAATACAATCTCAGTTTCATCAGTGATGATGACTCTTAAGTTAAACTGTGAAGATTTTAAGAATTTTTAAATGTGTAAAGTTAAATAAAATAAATAAATAAATGTAATTAACTAAAACAATGTATTAACTGCGTACATAAATAGTATAAATACCTACATAACAGTCAGTGCTATATTTTTGAGAAACATTTTGTGGAATGCAGGAATTACATCATTGGAATTACATAAAAATCACAATGAAGTGAGTACCATTTACGGATATTATTGTATTATATTTAATCACAAAGAATGTTTATATGTAAGCAAATATAATTATGACAAATGATAATAATTTATATTACCTTTGAGTCATCTGGGGACTAAATAACACGATATACCTAAGTAGGTACCTTTAATTGTTTCCAAATAGGAAAAAAATATTAGACCACATTATTCATTATTTTATTTTAAAATAAACCTTGTTGTAACCCTACTATTAATAAGCAGTAGCTTGTAAAGATACAGTCCAGTATTTTCCAGTTATTCTAAACAAGTCTTATTTTTGATTACCAAAATCAATCTTGGCATAACTTTTTAATAAAATATTATATTAATTTATATTAATAAAAAAATAGTTTAACAATTACGAAAATTTATTCCTAAATAATGTTTTTTGTCCGGCTTGTTTTTAAAATACAAGATTTACAAATTAATATGGTTTACACAAAAGTACTGTTCTAATAAAACGGAGAGATCACTTCGATCTTGTCGCTACTGAGCAATTGTTTTAGCCGCTGTTTTATTTCGTTGGTCGGGCGTTGAATTCCTCGATTGAGAGGCTTTTAAGAACGGTACCTACAAGAGGCACGACTCTGTTTTTCTTTCTTAACAAAAATATGTCCACTATGTTAGCAGAGCAACGTCTGAGATGCTTTTTCAGTCACGCTAATTACAATGTAATTATTGTATTAATTTTTCAAGCTATAGTAGCGAATGTGCAATTAGCCTTAAAGTTGTTGTTTCACAAATATCTTTCCTGTTAAGTACGTATATTTACGATTTTAATGTATATTTTTCTTACCATCGACAATATTATTTCTTTTTCTGCCTCATCTTCGATTAGCTGGGAGATTCTTTTGAGAATTAAGTTGTATTTAGTGACTCTCTGGATGGGCTTCACAAGAAGATCTGTTATCTGCAGTCTGTAAATTTATAATTATGTAACACATCAAGTCACAAAAAACCAGTCAAGAGCGTGTTGACAAACATGCTATGTAGGGTAATAAATTATGATAATGTTAATAATAATAATTATCATCATTATTAATATTTATTATCATTATTACCTAATATTCATCAAACATGATGATTATTATCATAATTTATTCAAACATTATCATCATTTGCTTCCATTAAACGCTGTTTGAAAAGTAAACAATTACGTTTACAGAAAGACATATAGTTAACTATTAAATTTATTAACATATTCCAATAAATAATCCAATAATTCCAGGAAATACAACTGCTTTCGTCAATATAAATGTAATCTGCGACTGCACACGATGTAAACGAAAGCAAAAATTTTCGATACGTCATTGCAATACGAGTAGTTGTGAGACGAGTTGCTTTATAAAATACTAGCTGTTGCCTGCAGCTTCGCATACGGAAATTACGTTTTACCTTATTTGTACCTCTTTCATAAAAATTTAAAAAAATGACAAATTTATATTGAAGTACATACTTATATTTAGGAATTTACAATATATACTAACACCCACGATACAATCACAAAGGATTCCTCCAGGAACGGCTTTTGTAAAATAAACAATATTCACATTAATTTGTATTTTTGTTGTTGCAAAATTTCGCAAAACTGAAAAATATGTATTCTATCAATATATTATAATTAAGGAACCTTTGTTACAAATAAGAAGCAAATCGGTTGATGTTTTAAAAATATTCCACAGAAACTTTTATCCTGTTTTCCCGGGAAACCTTCTAGTTTTCCGGGATTGGGAAAGGTTGTCTAAAACATGACCCATGGTATAAGTAATAACTTTACCAATTTTCATCGAAATCCGTTGAAGAGTTTTCATGTGATGCCTGGGCAGACAAACAGACAGACAGACATTATTGAGTTTTATTATAGTAAAGATTGAAAAGACGTGATACTATATCCTATCGTTACTTTTCTGCTGGAGATAAAACTAACCTTTGGCAGACTTTCTGAGCGTGACACCAAGTTATGTAGGTGGAGAAGTCGATGTTGGTCATCAACGTGCGCAGGTAGTCGTTAGCTCGCGGATGATGAACCGCGTATTTCTCGTACGGTTCGAATGTGTCGGCAATGCAGCGGAACCCGGATGCCATCAGTTTAGGGTCGAATCTGAAATCGTGACAGATGACTTTGGTTTCACACATTTTGCAGTGAACCTGTCTTCTTATCAGCTAAAATAATATCAGCGGATTGGCAGAGTTCACAAAACATTCATAACCGGTGTAAAGGTTTCCTCCCGATGTTTGCCTATAGCACAAGTACAGTACGGCTGACGTATCTTGGCGCGTCTGAACATAGGCTTTGTGAACTTTAGCGTATATAAGACAGAGATAGCGACACGAATAAGCTAACGTGTGAGACTGAGCCATAATACACCGCGTACCAAGCATTGCCGAATTACGTTACTGCACAGCCTTCTGCACAGAATTCAGACGCGCCAAGATACGTCGGCCGTCCTGTAACTGGGCTTAAATATTTGTTTAGGTATACATATTTGTAGTATTAGGTCTTGACCTATGAAACTGGAGATTTATATGAAAATTTTAAAATATCAAAATTTTACCAATTTTTTTTATTTTAGCTAATCAAAGTACTGGGCCAAATTATCCATACAATTTTGCCATTTTGAAGGCAGTTTGTAAATCCCTTTACTGTAGAAGCCTGCCGGACGGGAGGCGATGAAGTCGGCGAACTGCTTCTCGGGTGTTGAACTTTTTCCCACTTGAAAAATAATCTAAATTTTGAAAAACGTAGAAATCTGTTGGAGCAAAGTCCAGTGAGTACGGTGGATGACGGAGTGCTTCCAGCTGTAACTCTTGCAGCTTTGCGATGGTCTGTCGTGAAGTGTGAGCTCGCGCGTTGTAGTGGAGAAGCAATGGGGAAGAGCGATTGACAGTCTTGGTTGTTGAATTACGAGGTTATCCATCGTTGTTTGCAATTCTTATCAATCATCTATCGTCACTGTTGTGCGATTCGGTAAGAAGCTGTCCATCAAACAGTCACCATCATCTTCCTAGAAGTATGTGTTTTAGCACACTAATTAGGTGCTGTACCCGGGTCCACCCACTGACACGAACGCTTACGGTTGTCATCTTTTCATCGCAGGTAATAATTATATTTAGAATTACCTCGTTTCTATGCCGATTCAGTAGTGCTATGCATGCTTCGAAGATCAAGTCTCGCTGTTGGTCGCTAAGTTTGTGTAGCACCCACTTATGTAGCTTTGACGCAAGTGCTTCAAAGTTTTTTCACACTAACTCCAATTAAATAGATTGAGTTGGATCCGCTTCCACTATCGCCTTTAATTCGTCGTTGTCAACAATGGTTACTCGTTCTTCAACCCAAAATTAAAAGAATCCAGATTTAAAACGATTGAACCAATAGTGGACCGTGTTTATGCAAGCAGTGTTAGGCCCGTACACGTCGGTAATGTTTTATGTTGTTTGCGTAGCGGTATTTCCACGTAGGAACTTATATTCGAAAATTGTAAAAAAACACTGTCTAAAAACAAATGATTGAATTTGAAATTAAAATAACACGGCTTTCGAATAAAATTTATTTGAATTTCAATATGTGCGCCAATCCACAGATAATTAAATATGAAAATGACCAGCATTTTATATCTCCAATTTCATAGATAAAGACACTTTTTTGTATAATATTATAATAATAAAATACAAAAAAATTACAGCAAATGTCTAAGGCCTCGATAGAACAAAAGATTGTAACATTTAAAAAAACAAAAAGTAAAGTGTTAATGTAGCCTAAAGCGAAAATTATACATACTATAGTAATTATATCTTACGGTGTGCCGTGAGCAAGGGCCGCCTCCATCATAGGATGGAAAGTAGTCTCCCAGAATATCCTATTTGCGTTATAAATGTCGGGGATATTCAAGAACAATCTGTCCGTCGCCACATCCAGCATTTGTCCACTATCTTGCAGGGCGTGTGCAGCCGCTATAAAGACCTGTTAACAAAATTACCGATCTTAATATTGTAAGATGTAAATTAACGAAAACAGTAATATTAATACGTCAAGATAAAAGTGACGAGGGTATCGTTAAGGAGAATGCATGCACTTAAGGGTGTGAGATTAGTATACAGTTTTTAACTCGGAGAAGTGTAGAAAGTTAAATCCTAGCCGTATTGGGACGGCTCAGAATACTGACGCCAAAACATGCCGGTATACAAGGGTGTCGTAAGAAGCGACAAAAGATTGGTATTAAGGCTTCAAACATATATAAATACGGTAAGAATATAAAAACGCTGCTGAATATCATCAGGGTCGGCTAGGTATTGTATAACGGCATTTAAAGTTGATTAATTTATCGAATCAATTAAGATTATTATTTAATTTTGGTGAGTTTATTGATACCAGCTTCAGTATGGAAATCATGGTACTGCATTCTCCCTTAGGTACAAGTTATCTATTGATTTCGGTAGGTTTAGTTCGAGTTCGGTACTTCTTTGCACTTTCTCTAAGAAAGCGTACCTAGTTAGACAAAAATGCAAGAAACAAACACGCATTATCGTAACAGACCACACAGATTTAATACGCAATATATCGCACCCCTAGATGAAAACCCCACTAAATCAAAAAGTATGCGTTTTGAGTTAGTGGTGTTTTCGAATTGCTGACTCGAATACCTACACGGAGATATAACTCACGTAACGATACCTTAAACCGTTGTCGAAAAATGGCACGAAGTGCTGCTTTACTTGAATGACCTTACCCCAAACGGCGCGAACACTACTCCACTATTTTTAGTTGTCTCCCGGTCGACGCAGGTGGAGTACGATTGCATAGTGGGATATTTTGAGTTGCAGGAGTTTACGTGAAATTAGTTAGGTAAGTTTCATGTTTATTTTGAGATGATTGGGTTTTGCTGAAATTTCACTGATAATCAAAATAGTTTATTTCGATTTTTAGGGGTTTAGATGAGACTATATTGCAATTTTTTTTTTGATATTTTGATTTACTCAGATTTACATGAAAGTAAACCTAAATTTCGATTTAACGTAGTTTTGTTGAATTTTAATTCTAACTTCATTTATTCTTGTCTGTTTAGTGATATATGTACTTTAAATAGAGAAATAGGTTGTTAATGACATTTTTAATTGATTTTATTATTCGTTATAAAGTTATGAAAAACAATACGTGATATTTTTGGATTTTTTGAGTTGGTTGACTTTACTTGACTTATTATTGAATATGAACATTGTTTATTTTTAGGACAATAAAAGGCCGTGAAAAACTCATGTTAGAATTGATAAACGCATAAAAAGAGGACCCTGGCCACTAAGAAGTAAGAACTCTGTCATCACCTGGTAAGGATATGCTCAATATAGTAAAGGAGCCTGAGTTGCCAGCTGAAGGAGCTTCACCACCCAGCATTTTAGAATCTTCGTTAATTCTAGATGAGCAGTAACATTCTAACTAATATTAGTTCAGTAGCTGTACATTTTAGGATTTTGTAATGACAGGTAAAGGAAATAAGAATTTTTTAAAGTATAAAAGAGATATTTTTTTAAAGTACATTTATGTGATTATTTAAAAACGAATAATTAATATTTATTTATAATAAGTCGAGTACGATTTCAGTTTGTTTTATAGGACATAATATTTTTATAACACTAAGTACAAACTAATTTTTGCTGTAATAAAATTATAACAACTTTTTGCATAAACAATTGTTTTATTTCTACCATTTAACCATTTTAGTGCTTAATGCACTTAAATAAAAATAAAAACTAAAGCTAGTGTTCCTAAGCTTACCCCAGGTTGTGCATAGCAAAACCCTCAAAAAAAAGTTTTTTCTTATTTCTGAGGTGAAAAGTAATGTACCTATCTCATTTTTATTTCAGATAAAGTAAAGTAACTCTACTTAGTGCACAAAAAAGTAGCTTACTCCTGCTGCAAAAGTAGAGTAACTAAAAAATCTCGATTTTCTTAGGATTTTAACAGCCAATATACAAATAAAATAATTCAAAAAGCATTATAAAATGGTACCTTTATGTATATATTATTAGATTTTTGATATCTTTCCTAACTATTCTAAAATCAGTTTTTCGGTATTTCTGAAAAATTAAGTTTTTTGATTTACCGGAGTCTTCATCTAGGGGTGCGATATGTATAATGCTGTTTCAGGATTATAGGGGAAAGATGCAGACTGAAGTAGACAGACGGTTTCAAGTAAGTATTCGTACAAAAAAATAAAAAATAACGCTTCACACTGGGGCACCCTTACTTTACCGAAATCTTTTTGTTCGAATTTCATATTACCGAAAACTATTGACCGACATCTTTTTTGCTACAATAATATTATGCATTGTTTGACATATTTTTAGTGATTAAGTACTCTGTGATATTTTTAGATCATCGAAGTATCATGTGTCATAGGTATTATTTTATTGAACTATTTTGCCCTCTGATCTTTAATCTGAAATGTCAATTTACAAAACAAACTTTTTGCTATTGGACGAAGCCTCTTTTGAACTTTTTTCATTTGCCAAATGATTTATTTGCCATATTTTTACCACACCGAAACAATATTTTATGGAATATTATTTGGGGAATAATAAGTCAAGCCGCAGAATTTTTTTTTGGACACGGAGACCAACCTCTGATTTTATAACTAAGCCATGCGGCCATGGTAAAATGAGAAGGCTTGTAATAAACTAATTCGCCTTCTTTTTAATGCCACCTGAATGTTCCAAAGAAAGCGTCAAATAATGAACAACAATTATTATTACTTGTCCCACTGATTTAAACATCACCACCTAATTTACTAACTCAGCCACGGATTTTACAACTAACCAACATTTTACGTTTTACAGCTTAAACATAATGTTCCTCAAAAAAGATAGTTCAAGCCTTAACTAAAAACATCATATCTTATATTTTAGCATGTGAAATAATACATCGTATTCATTTTTCATGAAAAAATAATACATCGTATTTTTTTTCATGAAAATAGGGACTGCGTAAAACATCATATCTTATAATTTAGCATGTGAAATAATACATCGTATTCTTTTATCATGAAAATAGGGACTGCATGATCTGTTTGACGGCAGTCATCTATGGCGAAGCCCTTGCCATATAAAAACAACTGAACTCAAATCGAAAGAAGGATAGGTTATGGTTGTCTGATTTTATTCACGAGAAAAATAGGAACCCTGCGAAGCGGGGTTTCGTCAACATCTGTGACGTATTCTTAAAACGGCGTTACTAGAGTAGATTAAGTGACATATTTGACCGATACAACAGTTTAATGTACTTTTTTGTCATTTCTGGCGTTTAGTTTAATTTAATAGGGACTGCATAATCTGTTTGACGGCAGTCATCTATGGCGAAGCCCTCGCCATGTAAAAACAACTGAACTCAAATCAAAAGAAGGATAGGTTAGGTTATGGTTGTCTGATTTTATTCACGAGAAAAATAGGAACCCCGCCAAGCGGGGTTCCGTCGACATCTGTGACGTAGTCTTATTACGTCGTTACTAGAGTAGATTAAGTCACATATTTGACCGATACAACAGTTTAATGTACCTTTTTGTCATTTCTGGCGTTTAATTTTGAATATTTTTGTACCGAAGTTATAAAAGTTATTTTCCTGTTTCTCGGAAATGGTGCGTCGCTGAGAATTGCGAGTGGTATCGTTGTAATCAGGAGCAAATCCTTTATAAAATGATTAATAAACAATGAAATAGCTTGATAAATTAATTAGATTTTTTTTCAAATTTTTTTTCTCGAAAACTAAGTTTCCGCAGATTCCGGTATTCAAAAGCGTGTTGTACACCCCTCCCTCCCCCCCAAAAAAATTTCATCGAAATCAGCGTAATTCCCTGTTCTAAAGTGCTTCCAAAAGAGCATTAGGTATACTATAAAAATTATATGAAATAATCATGAAATTAGGTTATTTGTTTTTATAGCATATGAAAATTATATCGTGTGAACATGACGTTCACAGTTCAAATTATATTATACTATATGTTATTATAGCACCTATTACACTTCTTAATTTTAGGTACTTTTTGATGACAATTCAATATATTTGATAATAATTTTGGACATTTTGATGACAACTCAATATATTTGATGATAATTTTAGGTACATATTTTGATGATCAAAAATATAGGACGAGTTATAAATTATTAATGTTTCAAAAAAAAAAGATGCTGAGTTATAAAACTAGATGTAGATAAAGTTACTTTATTGATGTCATATTTAAATATTTTAGAAGTTTACTACTTGAATATATGTTACAAATGTAGATGCTAAAAAATAACTACCGTGCTAAGTTGTGTACAGTAGCTTACATTGAAAATTTATAGTGGCTAATGGTGAACGCACATATTTTATCGGCATCGTGCGCACCGTCCGCATCGCATTTGTATGAAATCATATTATTATGAGAGCCCGATCATACGAGACCGTCCGCACGCATTTCTGAAAATGCGGAAGGTATCCGAAATGCCGTTATTGCCGATAGTGTTGCCATGCCACGATGCTTTTGACAACGCATTACGAGAAACGTTTCATAGTAAACTAATCCTTTTTTTTTTTTTTTTTTTTTTTCGGGGGGGAAAATGCATTACGCATACCACTCGGACGCAGGGGGCACCCGAGTGGTTATGTGGGACTCCCGTATAGACTAATGAGACCCACGGTATACCCACTAAAAACCCCCCCATCTTCCTCCTCGCCGCCTTGTGACGGGGTTACGGGAACGCTTTCGCACACATCCGCGACCTCGTCGGCGGCAGCCGCCCACAAGCGGCTCCATCGCGAAAGCCCGAAGGCCCTCCACGATGGGCGCACCAGATGGTAAGGTGCGCCTCCCTCCTCGGCCTCCACCAGTACTGTAGCAAACTCCCCCTGAGTCTGCTACTAGGAGGCCATGGATACCAGATGACTGGTACCCGGTGGAGGATCAGGTCTGTGGTTCCTCCACCGACCACACCTCTGCCGCAGAGGATAGGGCAAGCGGCGCACCGTAATACCGACATGCCTCTTCCTCTGCGGCCCCACCATCATAGTAAACTAATCCTACACTAACAATAATACACATATAATGGCCAATACTTGACGATTGATAACAACGCTTGTTGCATGTTGCATATTTGTTCGCTCGCTGCATGTCTGCTTGCATGCTGCTTTTATGCAAAAGAGCATGCAGCATGCAAACAATAATCCTTGTTTTCTTGCTTCTACTTTCTTGCGTTTGGCGAAATGAAAATATGGTAATTAAAACAGTGGTATAATGAATATTCGGAAACATAATAAGTACTTCGAACAAATAAATGTTATTTCGGCTAAGTGTGACTTCGGTAAAAATTTTTTCGACCAAATGAAACGTTGGAGTAATGAAAAAAATCAAATTGACAATAGGTCAACTGATACAATAGCAGACGGAACTTCGATGAAGTAAAAAAAAGACGAAACAATACATAACAGTTGAAAAGTTTTAAGTGAAATGAAATTCAGTCAAATATTTTTCAACATTATGATAATTACCCCTTCACACTCATAGCTTCACACTAGGATTCTCTGTGACGTGGGTGTCGTGGACAACAAACAAAGACAAGAACACTCACAAACACACCCAGACCGAAAACTCATCGTTCTTTCTGCCTCGCTGGGAATCGAACCCAGGACCCTTGGCGTGGCGATCTGGCATGATAACCATTGCGCCACACAATTAGTCAAGATTGAACAACATTTTTGTAAATATACCTACCAACCAACTTACTACCAACCTACTATTCACTATAACAACATTTTTATGTACACTCTGATTGAGTTTGTAGCGTGTTGTATTCAAATAATACGGTCCTCCATTTATTATTTGTTTTGCAAACGTTATTTAGGTATACTGTCATTATGAATACAAATTAAAACTCCAATCCGCACCCTACTCTGATTAATAGCAGAAATATTTGCCAAGGACATTGGCCCATTAGAGATTTATTTAATTATCAAATTAGTAATCGCTAATTGCATTTTGTATTATGTTCCTTTGCATTTTTCTATATTTAAGCTGTGGCGCTGAAAGAGCAATATAGAAACACATTAATATGTTTACATGTTATTGAAAACGATCTACATTAAAGATGAGGTTTAATCGAAAACAACCCTAAGCCTGCGGACACAAGACCTGCGACGCGCGATGGCGGTTGCGGGGCGATAGTCGATAAGGCAGAGATATATCTCGCGTAGGTACGAAAAAAGCGGTCGGTCAGTCTACAGTATAATATATAGATTATTATACTGTGGTCAGTCGCTTAATCTATATCTGTGATCTATATTATGAACTAAGGTGTTACTCAAATGATTTTTATAACTATACGAGAATGAGTATATAGACATTTGGTGAATATTTAGACAATATTTTTTATGGTGTACGTTTTTATTGTCCCATATAATATGTAGCAGCTTTTGATGAAATACAGGAAATAAGTTCAATAAAATAAGTTTATTAAATATGTTCTTCATTATGAATTTCCATTACATTAAAATTATAATTCTATTCAATACTGTGAACTCGCACAAGAATGACACGTTATTTCAATGATTAAGCAGCTGACCGACCTCATGTTTCGTGCACAGAATAAACAATACAGAATGTAAGCTTCACACAATCGCCTTACGCGAGAACACTAGGTACTATATGCACAGCTATGTGTGCGTGACCTTGCATCACAGGCATACAAGACGGGCAAGGGGGAAGACAAACAAACAAAGTAGGAGGACAAGGTCAGGTGTGCCAGCGGCACCGCGGCACCGACACGAGCGACGCATTGTTTATAAAGATTCCGAACTGTTGCACTGTTTGTTTAATAATGGGAGGAAAATTAAAGAGATTTCTTTTTTGGATAGCCAAAGGATTTTAAGAGTTAATTATTGCACACATTTTTATTCTTACTAAAGAAGTATTTAATTACGAAGTAGGAACCTAATATCCTAAATAATTAAAGTGGCGATAAGGTTAGGTATTATTTATTATTCTTATCGTTTACCGCATAAATTAGCGTAAGTGTTATTGTTCGTCTACTGTTAATTTTGTATTTTTATTTTATCAGGTTTGTAGGCATCGACGTTAATACCTATTGTATTAGGAGTCTACTGGCTAGAACGGTTTTCGTCTATCCAGTACCGTTGCCAACGCAAGCGCCGACGCACGTGTATTATTCTTGCTTTCGTAATCACATTATTGTTTATTGTTTTTCCAACCTAAATACATACATCTGCTAAATACAGTGGAATCTCTAAAACTCAAAACTCGTTAAGTCGTAAGTCGTTAAGTCTTAGTAAATCGAAAATAAATGCCATTCCCTTCCGCTGAACCCCTAATTATGCAGTAGCTCGAATTATTTAGATTTAATAACTCAAACAAAATGTTATTTCCCTGCGAGGTATTAATATAATTTTAATACCTACCCTATAACTCGAATTGCAAAAAGCAAACTCGGTAAGTCGTAGTTTATAAAATATGACGATGTTCATATAAAATGACTTTTTACTTGGGGTTTCCCAAACTTATAGCAATAATTTGGGTACAGAACCCTATAAAGTATAGATTGATCTAAAACTTGTTTAAAATATTAAAAAAATAGATACACATAAATAAAACATTTTTTATCTTTACATCTCGATTTTTTTTGCTATGTCTCCAGTTTGCATGACGTCATTGAGCCAGGTCCAGAGATATTTCCGACGTGTTATAATCACGTTTGTCAAATAGTAAAACCAAAATACTAATAGGGTGAACATGCCTAATATCGGCCCAAAAAAATTATAAAAAATATATTACTCCTAGATACTTATTATTTTTTAAATTATACTTCTTTAAGCGCGTTATGAAATAAATGGAAAAAAATATCACAGTGAAATTTTGAGATTTGTAACACGGACAGTGTCAAAAAACGACGGTGACGAAAAACGTCACGCGCGTTTTTAAAAAAGCTCGTTTTGAAAAAATTACTATTATTTTTATTATATTGTTTTTTTTGAATATGTTAGAATATTGTTTTTTTTAATATTTTTTAGTTTTTAGTTTTTTTAATATTTTTTCTTAATATTTTCTTTTAAATATTGTTTTGGAAGTGAAAACTTTAGCGTCGTTGTGATTTGAAAGTCGATGAAACGAAAAAGCGACAGCAACAACAGTGTTTCTTATGTTCGTGGTTCTTGTTTTTCCAAAAAAAAATTTGAAAATTTGGGTGGGGGGTTTGGGGTGGATCCAGCAAGGTTTATGTAATAGGAGTTGTGGAGGTCTACTGGGAGGGTTGCGAATCGTGTCAAAAATCGTGTAGGACGCACTTGCCCGTTTTATTTTTATTTTCAGTAACCGAGTGACAATCCTACAAAAGTATGTAAGTATGAATTTTTGTGTCTGTTAGGAAGCTTTCATTCTGTATTGTTTATTCTGTGGTTTCGTGTTCGTGCCTACGCGAGATACCGCTTTCTTACCGTCCCGCGCCTCGCCGGCCCGCTACCGCCATATCTTCACCTTCGCCAATAGGGATGTTTACTAATTTTAGGATTCAATTTTATTTTATAGATAGGACCTTAATATTCACGAAAAAAATATTATAAAAATTATAATCTTCAATTTAAAAACCAAAATTGATAAATAAAAATCATTATCAAATTTCTCACCAAAAACGTCACGCGACGTCACAATACGTTATTCAGTACTATTTTTCTGCTGAAGTTAGTTGAATTTGCATATAAAATACTTTCAATGACGTCATAAGTTCAAAATGGCGTTTGAGGTCACGTGACAGTGAGTACAATTTTTAACATTTTAAATTAATGATATTTAATTTATTGTAATTAATTTCGATAAAATAATCATATTATGTTAGGCCTTTAAATGTTACCACTAGTATAAAATATATAGTAATTTATAATTAGTGTAAACATCCCTGGCTAATTATTGCATTTCAATCAACCATTCAAGTCATCTAAAATATTTAGATTTCTATTGTTTTTTAAGTATTTCCCTTAGAGGATGTATTTGTAGGCCCAGTTACCAATATTAGAGATACTTACGTCAACTAACACTTGCAAATGATTGAGGTAGTCGGCCTCCGTCGATATTAACTCAGAGAGCACAGCTTGTTTCGGGGAACCTGGCGACAAATAGAAAATATTACTTCATTGAAGATATGCGAACACTATCAGATGTAAGTATCATAGCTTATATTGATATTGCAATAGCATCTGTACGCGCTGTGCTCATGTGACTCAGCCGCAGATCTGTTATGGATAGGTAAGTACATTGAATAAAAAAGACGTGTAAATCAATGATATAAAAAATAAGCGAGTTCGAAATTTGGAATAATTAGGGATAATTATTAAACGACTATGAGGGACTGTGATGTGGGTTATGAGTTTTTAACTTTACGAACGGGCTATGAGGTTTTAAGCACATAGATCCGTCTAAAAAATATAAATCAGTAACAATTCGGTTCTAATCAGTTTTAGACTGACGAAAACTAGTTTTGCCTAATCATGTCGGGATAAACTAGTATGGCACGGGGCAAACTAGTTTGGACTAGGCCAAACTCGGATCGGAGAAATCGGGATTTTGTAACATATAATACTAACGCTTATCTTCGTTGTAATAATCAGAAAATAGATATTCATTCTGCAGATGGCTGGCTTCATCCCAATAATGGTCCACTACTGAGTACGGGTCTCTCTCTTGAGGAGACCTAGAGCATGCCACGCTGCTCCAATGCGGATTGGTGAAGGGGTTAGTGGCTAACGCAAGTGCCGGAAGTTTTCATGCCACCCGAGGGGCTCCAACATGGCTTAACGACTGTTATCTTACGTTAACAACCGGGACCGATGGCTTACGTGCCCTCCGAAGCACGGAAGCGCTCAAGAAATTTTTGCCACTAGCGGTCACCCATCCAACTACCGAACGCACCCGCAGTTGCTTTGTCGATCGCTTAGAATCGACGTAAGCCGCCAGGCACTGCAGATACTATGCCTTTAAAGTTATTATAAATTTTTACATATAAAAAATTAAACATAGATTTCAATGATTGAGTGCATTTCATTCCGTTCCGTTTAGGTCCAGCCGTTCCACCCGGTTTCATTTTTAATGTAACGAAGATTGAGAAGATGTAGACAACGTTCTACGTTCGTTTTATATCTTACGTTTCTTTTCATACCCCTTGGTCGTGGATTATTTCGAATATTGCAAAGAAGTTATACATTAGTTTTGTATCAGTTCAGGGAATTATCTATGATCCAGTCGGATAAAGCTTCGCCGGCTGTGAGAAGTATTTTAAGTCTTCTAGACACGTTCTCGGCATTTTGATGAATATTACAGACAATGAGAGAAATTACATCCAAGTTATATCTATTTTATCTGTGCATTTGTATTATTTGTTCTAAAAATAACTCCAGGAAGTAGAATAAATAATTGTGACATATAATAATGCAATTCGCTTTCCAAAGAAAGTTAACTTACTGTAATAACTACTACAGTAATACTGTATAATATAATATAAAAATAAAAGCGTGTTATTAACTATAGCAGGAATGCAAAACATAGTAGAGTAGATCATGTCTGTTTTAATTCGGATATTAATTGAAATGTATTGTAAATATTTGTTATAGCAAATAGATTTATTCGTATCAGACAAACGTGAAATGATTTATGAGATCACGTTTACAATGGTGTCGTTCCTTAGTTCACCTTAGAAATAAAACGAGGTCAACACTCTTCGGTGTACCACTTATAATATTTATTTAGGTCAACGCCCTCCACTAACACCGGCCTATGGAAACCCATACCCCATCTACTTAACTTGATGTTTGTATACATTCTTATGGAAACGTTCCTTCGTACAGGCAGAGGCGTAGAACAACTTTCAATGTATTAATATTGGGATAAACTTTCTTTTAACCCATAACTCCGATTGATCTGAATTTTGGTATACCTATTTGATGCGTTGATAACGAATATCATAGACAAAATACTCGCTTATTTCATTTTCAAGGTCACCTGGAAAAAACATGATTTTTTTGTTTTTCACGGTTATTTGACAAAGTATTGATTTCACAGAAAAATGTTTCCTACAAAAATTATAGCCAATTAAAAGATTGTAATTTTACGTCCCATATATTTTTCTTACAGAGCTAGTGGTTTGGGAGAAATATGCGAAATTCGTTCCGCATAATTTTTTGGTACAATTTCACTTGACATACTTTTTTGCACACAAACAGACACACATACACACTCATATACACACACACACACATATTCACACAAAACGGAACACACACACGACAGTTTTTGATGGGACAGCATTTCTTCTTTGAATGGCATAGTTTCTGTCACCGCTCCGGCGCTACGGGGCTCCTACGGTGCAACGCAAGCTTATCGTCGCAGGTGGTTTTAACGCACACCACCGCAGCTTCGGCTTGCTGGCCGTGTTCGTCAGCCAGCTTCAGCTGCTGCGGCGAGCGTTTCAACCCCCTGCTCCTCAGCTCGCGGGCCGCCTCGCCCCTCCACGCCTACGCGGGCTTATATTACTCTCTAGGGGTAGGGCAGACAAAACTACATGAAATCGGTTTTCTGTGGTTTTGCAGCAATTTGTATCTTTCACTAATTAATGTTATAAACATATTGACTTTTTAAGATTTTAATTTAATTTAAGTTAGTTTAAATGCTATTGTAATTGTATACAAATGGTAATATGCCTAATAAATATTCCAAATATAAATCTGCCATCTTCATAGTATGTCAAGTGAAATAGTACCAAGAAATTATGCGGAACTAAATTTGCATTTTTCTCCTAAATTACTGGCTCTACAAGAAAAATGTCTCTTTATGGGCTACAACTTTTATAAGAAACTTTTTTCTGTAAAATAAATATTTTCCAAAATATAAACGTGAAAAATTAAAAATAATGTTTATTTAAGGTTACTTTGAAAATGAAATATGCCTGTATTTTGCCTATAATATTCATAATTTCCACGCACGTGAAGCCACGTGCATCTGATAATCCATCATTTTACTTATAGGTGCACTTTATTTTGATGTGGTTTGTGTGGTAAAATTTCATTCAGAAACCACTCTACTGCGGTCGAAGCCCAGGGCAAAAGCTAGTATACCTATATAGTACTAACAAACCCTAACATTTCTTATAAACCTAAACAACCTAACTATATTGGAAAACATCTGATCCCTCAAAAATACAAAAGGTTAAGGTAAAACTTTTGTTAAAATATCTGCTAATTGGTTAGTGCTTGGTACATATTTGATTTTAATTAAACTCTGCTCTACCTTTTCTCGAACAAAGTTATATTTGATATCAATGTGCTTGGTTCTTTTGTGAAATATCGGATTGTTAATTCGTTTTATGGCACTTTGGTTATTAATATGTAACGACACATATTCATAAATTTCACCCAAATCACACAAAATTATTCTTAACCAGATAATCTCAGCTACAAATTCTGCCTCTGTTGTGGAAAGAGCAATGGTCTGTTGCTTCTGACTAGACCATGTAATTGGTCCACCATTCATAAGGAAGATATAACCAGTAGTAGAATTGCGAGTGTCTATGTCACTTGCAAAGTCTAAGTCTGAAAAACCTATGAGATTACTGTTCTTTTCATAAGTTACACAAAAATCTATAGTATCAATTAGATATCTTATAATTCGTTTGACAGCATTAAGCATATAAGGGTTCTAAAATGCCACTATTCAGATTACTGGGTATTACGTAGCGTTTACGGAAAACAAGTTCATGTGGCGTATACTTCCTTTCTGTGTGCACAATATTATCATAGGAAAATCACCAATAGGGCACGTAAATACTCCAATAGCCTGACCTGTTTTCAGAACTTACCCTTAAAAATGCACCATCTGCCTTGTGACAGTTCTCCAACTCTCCTATACCCTTGTGATGGTGTGACGTTGATATCAGCTGAGTAATATTAAGAAGTCGACATACCTCTTTCATGCTGATGGAGATGAACTTTGCTCCACGGTCCGTAGCTATTTCTCACCGTAACCCGTTCCTAAGAACAAAATTATTAACCAATGATAGCTCGATCGCTAACCACATCCTTGCTAGGTAAGAGGTACGCTTCTAAGAACTTTGTGAATATAAACCTGCCACAAAGCGTCCTTTGGGAGCGGTGCTACGACGTCAAAGTACACCTTCTCAAAAGCAGAGCGTGATTACCATTGGCTGTTTAATACCCACCGAGTATTTTTGTTTCTGACATTCACACTTGGTAACATAGTCGTATATATCTTTGTCCATGCTGGGCCAATAAAAATATCTTTTAATATTATTAGACATTCGCCTGATACCCGCGTAGCCACTGGAGGGCAACAGGTGAAAGTCGTATCCGTGGACCGGTTCATTTATTAAATCTATTTATTATGTCTAATCTATTCCCTTAATAAATTCCTTATTCATCTCATCTCTTAGGATGCATTTTTTTTTTTTTATATCTTATAAGTTAATGCTTGACTACAATCCCACCTGATGGTAAGTGGCGATGTAGTCATTGGTGGTAAAGCGCATTAGCTTAGAAAAAGCCTATTCACTCTTGCCTTGAAGACACTCACATAACTCATTAATACTTATTTTTTTGGACATAACTGTCAAATCTCTCACCAAACCATCTCACGTAATCAGCGATCGAGGTTTAGACACTGTACATAAAATAATAGTAGATCTACTCGGTACATAAGAAAATATCTTGGAAATATCCGTAACTAATCCGTTTGATTCGATTTTCCTTAATTTTCTACATTCAGTTAACGAAAGTTCAGTATAGAGATTTAGTTTTTTAATTATTTCCACGGCTCTCCGCCAAATCGCTAGTAGGTACAAAGTTTTTCGCTATTTTTGAATTTTTGATACTGCGCTCTTGTCATAACAACTGTTTGATTGTTAAATGTTTTTAAATCTGTAGTTGATGGCTACAGAATTGGATTGCTCTTTAAAATACTCGACAGTGAAATTAAATTCTTCCAATTTGTAACTGCTGGACGGGTCGCGTATACTAAAAAGATACAAGTGGTTTGTGATCGGTTTGAATTTTAAAACGTTTTCCGTATAAATACGGTCGAAAATATTTTACGCTCCATACTATTGATAACAGCTCCTTCTCAATAGTACGATAATTGAGCTCCGCTTTGCATATGCAACCGGTCATCCATCCATGTAACATAACACGGATCCTATTGCTTTTCCCGATGCATCTGTCTAAGTATTTCATTTTCTGGTGAACAATTTGGATATTGGAGAACGGGCGATTTTGTTAATGCCGTATTCAATAATTGAAACGATAGTGCATAAGTGTATCAGTGATACCTATATGAATAAAATATTTTGACTTTGACTTTCACTTTGATTGCTCACACTCCTCTGACCAAAGAAAAGAAACTTTTATGACAAACTTTATTTAACGGAAGTACAATTTCTCAAAAATTCGGAATTTGGAAACTTTCTATACCTAATAGTTAGTAAAGGCGACAAAGCGCTTTATTTCATCTACGCTTTGCGGCCTAGGGCAATTCTCTTAAATTTCGGTGTTCTCGGGATCTGGTAAAATTCCTTTATCTGATACAACATAACCTGAATATAAAATTTGTTTTTGTAAAAAGATGCATTTAACGGGATTTAATTTTAAATTAATTTAACGTAGCCTACTATACTCAAAATTATCTAAGAACGCATTAACGATAGCTGCCATTTATTAATATGAACCAACCTTGTACGTACGTCTTTGAGCAAAATGGAATAATTATTTAATTGACATGAATAGTTGGATACTTACGAACAAAGGATTTTGGCAAAATTTGTTAAAAATCCCTATTCGTATTGTATCGTATTCGTATTGACGTTATTTATAAATCATATTAAACGTTATAATCTAGTAAAAATCCCATCACATCATAATTTATGCAAAATTGAATAAAAAAATAAGGCGTCGAATCAATGTTATATGAAGATGACAAAATCTACACTGACGTTAAGTGATGTGACGGCATGAAACCACTTATAAAACCATAATAATCGATACATTACTTTAATCGAAACTTAAAATAAAAATGAATTTATTTTATTTCTTTCTTTGTGTTTAACAATTAAACAATTTAATTTCTTCTCTTCTATAAGAACATGACCAAAAGTATTACGTTTATTACGATAATCTCTAACCGCAGCCATTTGAACTGATTTAAATACGGTTAGAATATTCATTATTCAACCGAAACCCAAATTTCATACGCTGGATGCGGCGCGGACGAAGAGAGAACGTGAGTTTTTTAGGAAAAAAATATTTTATTATACTTAGTCGTAAATACATAATTATTGAGCGTATAAGTATGGTAAAGTAAATTAAGTAGCTCAATGGAGGCAGTATCATTCCAGTTACTTGTGGATATATCTAAATGTTTCGGATTTTAGAATTTACAATTTAATTATTGAATCGATTAGAAAGTCTTACAATTATGAATCGATTTGTTGGAAAAATTGGTTCTTTCGTGAATCGATTTTTTTGTACATCTCTAGTGTCACTGCGATGACAAACGACAAATATGCATTCTTAGTTCGTGGGGACTATAAATACGTCCATTAATTTTTGATTATGACTGTAAATTCCAACCAAAAACTACAAGATCGTGATAGATTAAACATTTGTCATGGTTTTATCCCGATATCGCTAAAGCCATCATTCTACTGAGTTATTTGAAATTGATTTTTCCCGTAGTAAATGCCGTATATGGTCTGGAGTTTTTAATAAGGGTAACTTGGTAAAATCCCTGGTATAAATCAAGATGTGAAAAATACACAGTTTCTGTTAGAGAATCCAATATTTCCGAGATATTTGATAATGGAAACTTGTCATCTTGAATTTGGTTATATCATTTCCTATAGTCGATAACAACTCTCCATTTATTTTGGCCTGTGGAGTCGTGTTGTTCGGAACTAAAAATAGTGGACTGGACCACGTATTCCTAGCCTCTTCTATTACACCGTTTTCAACATCTTGCACCTGCCTGTAAATTTCACATTTTTGTGAATGGTAACCGATATGGTTTTGTATATACTATTAGGTTTTAAATCAATTTTTTGTTGGGAAAATGAAATTGTGGTCAATTTATCACCTGACAAATGGAAAATGTCAGGTTATTAGGCAAATATTATGTTCTCAATCCACGAAATACATAATTCTCAATCAATATTAATTTGTTCTTCAAATCCTTTTAAATTCAACAAAGAAAAATTTTTTTTCACACGGTCCGCATTACTTTGGTTAAGGTGACATACAAAATAATCACTTAATTTTTGCTTATGAATTGGAAAGTAATTTAATTTGACATCTCTATCTCTGTTATTTAAAATGCATAACGGGATTATTGCATTTTGTGGTTTTAATATCGTGTTATCTATAAATATTCCTTCACAAAGTTCTTGAGAAAATACTGTGCAGTCCTCCGTAAGACTTCTATTAATGAAATTCGCTACGAGATGGTACTGTCAAGTAGGAAAGTAACTCTGTAATGTGTAATTATGTAGTCGAAGTGTAAAGTAAAATTTTTCCCGCTTTTTTTAATATTATATCTGGAATTTATTAAATACAAATTTTAAAATATCATAAAATATTTCATTAAAAATATCAAAAAATAATATAACATTTTTGGGAAATATCTGGTCCTAAGATTCCATTTGATACATAAGATTACATGCCAGTTCTCTAAAGACATAAATTTTATGATAAAAATTTTCTCCGTTGTAATTTAAAGTTAAGTAAACAATACCATCAGATATTACATTTCCAACTATATCCGTAACTGTAAACTCTGAACGGAAGCGAATTTGATCGCAGATATTGATGCGCCTGTATCGATGAGCCAAGTATAATTACATTCCTTGAATTGAAAGGAAACTTTGCTTAAACTGATACACGTGTAAAAATATTCAGGCAAAAAAAAACTGGATGAGAGTTTCATCATCTGTTTCATATTTAGTATCGTTTTCTTTGCTATAGCTGAATGTCCCATTACGATAATTCCTATATTTACCTCTCGCACGCAACCCATCACCTCGACGATTGCTTTGAGAACCAAACCCACGTCGATGGTGTGTTATAGCTGTCCGCGCCGGACCAGGCTGGTGATGGCCTCCTGTAAACTTATATCGAAAACTATAATACCCTCTATTATCCGTACCTCTTTGAAATCTCCTTTGTCTGTTAAAATTATTAGGATGTTTATACGTACCCATGAATTCCGATAAAGTGGAGGGGGCTGAGAGCTCCTCATCCATCGCTGACTGCTGCATCAAACAACGCGCTAAAGTCACATGCTGCAATGATTGTACTGATTCGACTATTCTGCAATCCGTCGGCAGACTTTTTGATACCGAGTTTTTCACTGAGCAGACGCAATACGTCATAATTTTTGTATTTCCGTCGGCTTGCAAAATTGTCAGATAACTCCGATAATTCTCAACCGAAATCTGAAATGGACTTGTCGTTTTGCCTACATTGTTGTAACTTGGCATGCAACGCTGTGTAACTTTACCGTGGCAGTAAATTTTTTCGCATATTCCTTATAAGATCATCAATAGTACCATAATTAGACAATAACTTAAGCCATACCTTCTGAGAGAGACGACTGCTTAAAAAAAAATTGAATAAGCTTATTCTTGTACGTCTCGTTATACCTTCTTTAATTTTATGTAACGTTAACATTACTAAACCTACATCATTTAGCAACTTAGGGCCTGGTGGTGTATCTTGGAGACAAAATGTGTAACTTCTGAACAAGTGGCAGTAATGGAAACGATTTTTTATCTATATATGCGTACATATATAAAATTTAAAAGATGTCAGTACTACCAAACCGATTATGATGAAATTTGGCAGGGAAATATTTCATGCTAAGGAGACGTCAGCTAAGAACGGATTTTTGTAAATTCAACTCCTAAGGGGTAAAAATAGGGGTTAGGAGTCATTTTCATACAAACTAACTTCGTCAGTTTCAGAGTTATACATATGATTTTTTTTATGTAAGTTTATATTAATAAACAAAAGTTAACTTTAACACATTTTTTAGAACATCATTCCTTAAAGAGTTTACATCATTTAGAAACTTAGGGTGCGCCATCTTGCGATCATATTGCGATCGATTCAGTTACTGATTCTGAATAAACTACTTTCAGGTTTCGTATACACTAAGAATAAGGTTGTATATAATATTATATAGTATCTACAAGTCTACATCGTTATTGCAATTTCATTCGAATTACACAAAGCGAAGCCATAATGAAAGACGCTGAAAATAGATAGTATTGAGAACAATTACATTGTTATAGCATTTCAAACGTTAATATTCGATCGAGACTGCAAGTCTCACAGAGGTACTGGGTAGCTTTATGTACTGTCAATTATATTTATCTTCATTAGGTTCCACCTAAAATAAGATTATTGTTTTTATAAATTCAGTTCATCATCAATATCATCATCATCATCATCACTATCCAACTGCTGGACTCATCTGTCATCACATCTTACAATTCGTGCTAAATTGCTTTGTCCATGCTTCTTATTCATCTATGAGATTCGATAGGTAGATAGGTACTATACTCACGTCAAACTTTATGGCCCCTCTGATGTACGAGCAATGTGCCCAGAACGCAATTTTGGGTACCGTCAGAACGGACGAGCGATGGGCAAGGCCTGTAGCAACTCAATATGTACCGTAACTCTGTTCTGTCGCACTATTATTAACATGAATATGTCTACTTGTGATCATTATTTTTTGTTATGACTTGGAGAAAATGTATCGATATCTCTTGGGAAAGTTTTTGTTTGAGAAGGAATCTAGGAATATCTAATATAATTTATTGTTATACTTACATACCAGTGATCTAAGAAGTCTGAAGTCTGTTAAAAATTGAAGCAGAAAGTGAATTTAACAACACAAGAAATGTTTTATTTTTCATTTAAATATCTACGAAGCACGCACATACCAAAATCATCACTCGATTAAGAGTTTTTTTTATAAGAAGAGGAAATATCTCACAGTTACCTTCTTTCACTATGAAGTCTTCTATATTTTTCTTGTTTTGGGCCCAGTCAAGGGTGTACTGGACGGCCTCCGAGAAGGCCACGGGCTCGAAGCCGCGCAACTTCGGTACGCCTGAATCTTTGTACTGCGCTAATTGTCTTGCTATATCCGGGTTATCCTGTTAACAGAAAAATGTTAATTACATAAGAAAAACTATTAGGCACTTTTTGAGGTCGACGTCTACCTTAGGCAGGTTTTCTGCCATCGATGACATATTTTAAATTACTATTCCATCCCATTCCATAAGAAAATTCTACATAGACTACAATATCATGCATCTAGTAGTCTAATATCCCGCTGCAACTTTGCTACGTTCATCGAGTATTGAATCAAAATCAATTTTTACACATAATTAAAATATGGGCAATATGGTTTTGCTAGGCTGTCTATTATAATAACCTATTATTATGTGTATGAAAAGGCCATTTTAAGATTCAAGGATCTTTTTGCGAAATATACAGCTTTAAAGCTTTCATTTTGCATTACTCAGGCAGCACTATTTGTGGCCACTGTTACGTAAGCAGCCGTAGTTTATCACGTACAGAAAAAAATCAGCTTTAATATGATATATGAATGTGATGAATATAAGTTATGAAGGTAGAATTACTAGTAGTAATTCTAGTACCAGTTTGTTGTATTTGCTTGGCTGCCAAAAAGTTGCGGCTAAGTGTGCAACGGTAGCCAGGACTTTTCAAGTTCTCTACATCTATTTCAATGGATCGGAATATAATTTATTTCAATAACAAATACGTCATTTTTATCCCAAAAAGCCAGTCAGTATTGATTAAATTTAAAGTACTAGCGGGCATGTTTTAATAGGCAGCTTAGCCAAACCATATTGCTTCTATTGTACTTATTTGTGTATAAATAATTGATATTGAATACAATACTCGATGAACGTAGCAAACTTGCAGCGGGAACTTGAATTGTAAGCCTATTCAACGGCACTACGATCAAATCTATCTACGATAGCTCCTAAAAATCATGATTTATGCACAAAATTCGTCATATGCAAATGCTGTGATGTGGACGTTTACAAAGCACTCCAATGCTTGAATATTTCTTGCACATTTGTAAGAATATTTGAAATCGAATTTCCTGCTAAAGCTATGTTATGGCTATATTTCCTCAGGAAACGGAAGTTCATGTAATATAATTTTTAACAGGTACACAACACACATACAACACACACAACAGCTGTAGGTCTATTATACAATGAATTCGTTGGCAATGAACTTATGTGGTGAAAACAGTTAACTATTACAGTTTGGCAGTCTACACACAAATTGTAGAGTCTTCCTCATGATTTTTAGCTGACATTCTGATTCATATTACAATTAATTTCTGTAGAACACGATACAACTTCAAAAAAATTTAACTGAGTGTAGGATTCGATCTCGCGTCGGTAACTAATTAGTAAATTAGAGAGTTTATGAAAACTCTCTTCCTTCTATTGCTAATTTTTTAAGTTCTGATGGGATGAGATGTAAAACAGCAAACACAAACTACGATTTTTAGAAACCATATCAAAAATGTATATTAAACAATGACGTACTTAGTTTATTTAAAAAAAATGATCCTCTTCAAATATTTTTAGTAATTTGTTTAGACGTGGTGCTTTACTATTGGCCTAATCCACAAGTTCAGAGTAGCACAGCGGGCTATGGAGAGGGCTATGCTCGGTATTTCTCTACGTGATCGCATCAGAAACGAAGAGATCCGTAGACGAACAAGGATAACCGACATAGTTCAAAGAAATAGCCGGCTGAAGTGGCAATGGGCTGGCCACATAGTGCGAAGGACCGATAACCGTTGGGGAAGAAAGGTCCTCGAATGGCGCCCACGTCTCGGGAAACAGAGTACAGTACAGGACGCCCCCCGAACAGATGGACCGACGACCTGAAGAAGACAGCGGGCGTTCGCTGGATTCAGAAGGCTCAGGACCGGTCAGATTGGCGCAAGTTAGGGGAGGCCTATGTCCAGCAGTGGACCTCCAAGGGCTGATGGATGGATGGATGGAAATATTTTTAGTAGATTCAAAAGAGAAGAAAAAGAGTTTTTTCTGTTTCAAATCGGTTCAATTGGCTCCATTGGCCACTAGGATCGGATCGCGGCTTGATCCGCGTTATCCAGGATCATAGTACCCTATGTCTTAGTCTAGAGTCTAGCTGTGAGTTATAATACGTGAGAATCCGTTCAATAGATAAGTAGTTTTTGTATGAAAGAGTAACTGATCAAACATCCATACATCCACACAAACAAACTTCATATTTATAATATTAGTAGGATTACAAGGTTACAGAATATAGAAATTAAAATATAAGTAATACAAGATACCTAATTTATGTGTTATACTTAAAACTTAAAAGTAATACATGAACTAAGACGGAAATACATGAAGAGTAAATACGATGGGAATAAACTCTGTTTACTTTGGATGAATAAATCAATGAAACATTAGTTATTATTGTTTCAGCGCTCAGACCTTTCAACGTCATAATTATAAAGCGAGTCACCGTTGAATCGATAAAGTCAGTAACAGATACATGGATTGGCCATTAGAAACTGTCACCGAGAATATTTCTACCTGCTGCTACTCTTAATTAAATATACATTTCACAGATTTAACTGGTTTATCTACAAATACATTTCTAAGTTATTGTACTTAATTCGGTAGGCGGCGCTGCTGTCAACATAAATATCTTAAATATGGTAAGTTTCATTTATTAAATTAGTTTAATTTCCATTTTCTTTTATATGCGATGACAAAAAAATCGCCATATTTAATACGAATGCCATTCGATTTCAAACATTGTATTTAATACCGGCAAATAGCCAGACGAGTCACCGAATAGTAAGTGGTCACTCACTGGTCATCGCGCCAAAGGAAATCAGTCAAACCTTAGGCTTAGGATACTTTGCTGAACAAGAAAGTAAAAACGAACAAAAAGACGACACATACCTAATGGTATGTAGGTATATGTCGTCTTTTTGTTCGTCTTCAATATTTGTATACGTTATAAATCTGTATATAAAACTCGACACTTCTAGAAAAACAGGACCGCGTCGATTGTCTTGACAGGGGCATTTCCCTGCCCCTAAATTGCGTTCTTGTAGGCTTACCTCGAAAAATTTTTATAACCTACTCACCAAAATTCTTGAAAATAAAACTGAAGTCAACAACAAAAAGAAATTTTGTTTTTGCGATTTGATTGACGTGCATTATCCACTACATATTCTTGTATTAGATTCGATACATAGAGCTAAGTCAAACTGTTAAGACAGTAATATATTACGAGTATTATTGTATTATTAAGAATAACTATTATGTAGTTATACTTCAAACTATTCTAAAGTATTTATATTCAAAATTATTTACGTATAAATTAATATATTTATACATAAATAATAGGTAATAACCTATTATACTTGTAGAATAGAGAACGATATCTGCTGAACCAACTGCAGCAAAAAATGCAAAAGAGTCAGTTTTTGTAAATAATATCCTACCTATGTATTCATTATATCTGTATTCATTTTCCTTTATTGAGAACTCGTCTACCACTACTTTGTCTGTTTCTTAAACAATAATTCTCTTCCCTCGGCTGGAAGAACTCGCTTCTTTAGCGATGTACCATTTTATCTATAATCTGAATATTAATACGGAATATTGGTGTATAAATTACAATAAATAATTTTGTTTTTGTTATGTACTTAGTGTGAGACTGTCACGCATCTTCCCAACGATAATGTATGATGACTACATAGCTGAAACTCATTTGCATATTATTCACTGAACATGACACAACACCTCACTAAACATGCCAAATTCAAAACCATCGTCATCCCACACATTACCAAAATCATGTTTTTGTTTTGCAATAAAATTAAATCTTGTAATATTACATAAATATCTATACTAGATAGGGAACGTGCAGCCTAAGAAATTGTGGGCGGTCGGGCTTAGATCGTGTCTCGCCAATTATTGCCTGTTATAAAAAATGTCAGAACTAAAAAAACTATATTTAGAGTTAAAAGATCAGTTATGACTGCGATGAGAATTAAATGTTGATATCCTACTAAATAACTATATTATTACTATATTATAATTACTAAATTACTATATTACCATTATTACCTACTTATTTATATTTTTTGCATCCTCTGTTATTGGAAAGATTATCAATACAATTTAATGCTAACTAAGACTACTTAATAAACTACAAAAAGTAGTTAAAATAATAGTAACTTAATTAATTGTTAGTTAAAAATTAGACTACTCGATTAAATCGTCAAGATCATAAAGTCTTATGGGTTATGACTTATGACTTAAGTAATTTGATAACGTCGCAATTTATGGTGTACGTTACTAATATAAAAACAATACAATAAACACTTTTAAAATATTCTCATATAATATAATTATTGTAATTTTCTTCACTATATTTCAATAATAGCTGACCTTACCCACTTCGCTGAGCGTCAAACATTTTTACTTGTGAATTGTGATGAAGTAATAAATACCTATTGTTAATCACAATCAAATATAGCCTACATGTTAGGGAACATACCAAAACCACGTGACCCATTTAGGGGGGGAGGGGGGTCTTCAAAACACCACTATTGGTCACAGAGGGGAGGGGGGGGTTTAGGGTTTTGTCACGTAGTCAATATTTTAGCAACCATTGCGCCAGACAAGTCGTCAAATATATGCAAAATTATTATTTTTTAACTCTGTTTTTGCAAAAAAGTATTGAAAACCGTATTTATGAATTACCACGTGAAAACTAGGGGGGAGGGGGGGGGGTCTTCACATATACTACGGATGGTCACGAAGGGGGGGGGGAGGGGGGTAAAAAGTTGGAAAAAATGGGTCACGTGGTTTTGGTGTGTTCCCTTACCCAGGAATAATGTAGATTTTTATTAGCGAATTTTTGAAATCAATCCAGTAGTTTTTGAGTTTATTCGTTACAGTTACCCCTATATTTTGTTCCGTACTTTAACAAACTCTAGTATCATCGTTTAATATCTTATAAATTGTAAAATAGTCCAGTTATTTGCCTTTGAAAGCTTGCAAAGATGTTATTTTATGCTTGAAAATGCTATGCAAACTGAATGCACTGTAAAAATACCCGACATTGTCGACAAGCAAGTACTACATATTTGCTAAATTGATGAACCCTGAAAAGAATGTACCTTATCTAGAACTCTAATAGCTACAACTATACCACTCATACATGGATAAACATCAGCAGTATCATTCAGGGCATATTAACCTCGCATCTCGAGTGCTGAAAATAACATTGAATAACTTCAGAGGATTGGACAGATTGCAACAATGCGTCGACCTCCAATCTGGGGTCTATCATCGACCACCCTATCCTACAAACTAACTATACCCAATATATGACGACTCAACATACATGACTTCATAAGTAGACCAAACGTCCCGCTTTGGGCGGGATTGTCCTCCTTTGAGGCTGTCTGTTCCGCTGTCCCCCGCGAGAACAAAAACGTCCCGCTTGGTACCTAATGCTGCGCTTTGGTATATATATCGGTGAGGCCATGAATCTCCAGTGAAGGTCCAGGGACGGACCTCTTTATTCTACAGCGCTTGTCTGATGCAGAGGCTGGCATATAAGAAATGTCATGTCATATTTAGATTAGGGAATTGTCAAGAATGTAGAACAGATTATTATTGATCAGGTAGTGTTGAAGTACTTTGGAATATTGATGTGAATGTTAGGAGAACTGGAAATATATCATGGTGCAAAGTAAAAGGAATATCATTTCATAACCAATACCATAGAATACCTCCTTCTGCTACATAATATATATTATTAAATTTATACAGTAGGTACATGAAATTTGTAGACAAATAAACGCTTGATGACCTTTTTTTATAGGCTGAGCGCTGTACCGATTTAGTTGTGAATAGTAGATAACTATTGTAGAGAAATGAGCGCCCCATGACTTTTAGTCCGAGCGCTGAATTGATAATAATCATATAAATATATACTTAAAATTCCGTAGGCGTCCCGCTTTCACACGACAAAAAATGGTCAGTTTATGCATACATCAATCATTTTAGATGACGTGATTCGATATTGATGTTACCTAGTCCAAACATTGGTCACTCCTTCACGTATGAAAATTGAAAAGTTTGTCGATACTCTGCTCTTGAGTTGCTTTGATAGCGATGACTTCTGTAAGTTTCTATGCAGTCCACCACAATTTAATAAGTAATGGACTCGATATTGAAAACTGAATTATTGTATGATGTACATATCTTGTTTGTTTAATAAATTGAATGAAAATGGAAAGTATCCGTGTAATATTTTTTTTAACTCCATCGACTACAATGTTTTTGTGATGATATTCTCCTTTACTGGTTGTGCCTTGGTTATAAATATGGATATTTCCACTTACAATCAGATTATTGACTCCATGACACAACACCAAAGTCATTTCGCATTGATTCTAGTCAAAAGATGGCTACAGTTAAGCTCTATAAACCCACCATAAATGATCGTCTACTCGGTATTGGGAATCGGAATTCGGATTATCAAACAAGAGGAACGGGTTTGATTGCATGGTCCGTTCAATAGGGACAACAGGCTGCATCAAGAGAATCATGAATGTGTGCGATAATATTACGCAATCGTACAAATATTATAAATGTTGTTTGTAAAGATCAATTGATGTTTATTACTCTTTCATGGAAGCCTTACTGAATGGATTTTGATTTATTATAGAATAACAAATTACTTCTTAGTCTCCCGGAAAACGCGGTAAAACCGCGGGCAGAGGGCTAGACTTAAAGAATAATTTGAAACATCCGAGAAGCAAGCTGCATTGAACGCTAATTCCACCGCCGTAAGCGTAGATATGTAGTGTATGTAGACCCATTATATATCTCTGGGTAATTCAAGCTGCCACTTTGAATTGAAGAGGCCTAGAGCATAATCCACCACGCTGCTCCAGTGCGGATCGGTAGAGGGGTTAGCATCTAACATAAGTGTCGGTAGATTCCATGCCACCCAAAAGCCCCTTACATAGCTTTATGATTGTTATCTTACGATAATAACCGGGGCCGACTGCTTTACGTGTCCTCCGAAGCGCAACAAATGTTTGCGAGTCCAACTAACGACCGCTCTCGCTGTCGCTTAACCGCACCGATCACTTGTGATCGACTCAAGCTGCCGGGTCGGGCTATGAGCGCTTCACAAAACCATTGACTTGAGATTACAGTTACCAACAAGAACGGAGTGCGCAATGTACGTATAGGTATGTACTTCAGGAGATTAAGTTACGTACTGGCTGGCTTCAACCCATTAATGGCCCACTACTAGGCACGGGTCTCTCCTCTTGAGAAGGCCTAGAGCATACTCCACCACGCTGCTCCGGTGCGGATTGGTGGAGGGGTTAGTGGCCAACCCGAATGACGGAAGTTTTCAAACCACCCGAGGGCCTCCGACATGACTTAACGACTGTTATCATATGATAACAACCGGGACCGACGACTTTACGTGCCCTCCGAAGCACGGAAACGCTCAAGAATTTTTTGCCACTAGCGGTCACCCATCCAACTACCGACCGCGCCCGTTGTTGCTTAACTTTGTCGATCACTTAAGATCGACGTAAGCCGCATACGTACTACTACTACGTAAATTGATTACAAGGTGAACTTGTCAATAGTTTCCTTAGATGCAGTCTACCTATCTTACTCGTGTAAAGATATGTTGTTTTCTAAATCATATTTTATCATTCATTTTTTCAATATCAACATTTTCACTTATTCATCAACATCCCTTTAACAACCAATAAAAACTTAAAGAAACTGAGTTCTTCGATTAGTCGAAATTTATGTCCAACGAGCCTACATGATAAATGGTCAACATTAAAAGATATGTTTCCGACCAAGAAAGAATATAGGCAAAAGAAGAAGCAAAGAGTTGGCTCTCAGACTCTAAGCCGGAACATGACGAGTCGTTTGACGACTTACTCAAGCAAGTGGGTGGTAGCTTCTTTAGGTTTTATATTGGTTGTTGAAGGTACGTAAACACGACTACCAGGTAGCTAGCTAAGCGGGCTTTAGTTCATTTAAAAATCCATGGAAATGACGTAAGGCGCGGCGGGGTGCCGTAACGGGCGGCGTTCGTAGCTTTTTTTCGAATGAACAGTTTCTGTTGGCCCTGGCGTCTTTTACATTTTCACGCTGACAGAATAGCGCTTTTGGCGGTAAACTGTTCAAAGACTTGTTTGATTCCACAGGTTGATTCGTGTACACTGTTAATCTATCACCAAAACGTTTTAGGTACGAGTATGAAGTGTCCTCATTTCTTGCGGTACGTCAAAATTCAAAATTATTAATTCATATAGGTATCAGTGATACTCTTATGCACATCATTTTTTAATCTATTTTACTTGCTTTTCGGAAAGGTTCTTTGTCATGGAGGAGAAGAAAAGCCGTAAAGAAACTCCTCAGCACATCTTTTAAAATAAAATAAATTGGTATATTTATTAACTTGAATGGAAGTGGTTGCAGAGCTGGTCATTTCCATGCGTCGTCATTTAAGTACTCATCTACAGTATAGTAACCTTTGCCTAAATGTTGAGATTTTACATGTTTCTTAAACAATTACACTGGCAAGTCACGTACGTATTAACTTCGGGATTTTATTATAGAATTGTACACCAAGCCCCATAAAAGATCGCTACACTTTACAAAGACAGTAAGATGACGTTACTAATTAGTGCATTCTTCTTTTTTGATGTTTATTTTCTAAGGTCACCCCTAAAAAGACGGTGGATTCCTCCATATTCAATGTTTCATTATTTAGTTTAAGAGATTTATTGACTTTTTTAACATTAGGTAGTACAAACTCTATACATTTAGTTTTTTGCATTTAATTTTTATTTCCAAACTTATTTCTCCTATTTTTAAGGCATCAGCATCACACTTTCGTGAGGTATATGGGAAAGGTACCCAAACGACACGATGCGGCAAATGTCAAATATAAAGGGCACTAGATTAAGGTCAGCGTTGCCTGATTAGCCTTAAGTATATAGCAAAGATTTTGAAGCGTGGCATAATATCTAATACCCTTAAACGAGCAATTCTTGTAAATATTGTATATTCTCTTAGAGATCAAAGTAATGGCGGAAATATTTAAAAGATTTCTTCGCTACACTAAAATTAAAATACTGCAATGAGAACACGAAAGCTACATCCTACAAAAAACTTTAGAAGCATCCAAATATATTAATACTACAGTCCTGTTGTAGTGTTTGTTTTTAATTTGTGTAGGTACTTACTACAAGCGTCAAAAAGTATTCTAAGTTGAGATTGCAGAAAAAGTAAATTGATCCATAAAATACTCATATTGCGCTAGATATGTTATTTTGTCCGTCCTTCTATATCCCATTGTTTATTTCGGTCCCTGTTTCAAAAAGGTTCCCCTAAAGTGGAAAAATATTGCTGCCGTAGACTTTCATCTCAAATCAGGTCTTCATCTTAAATAGATTGTACTTCACATTCTTCTGGGATCATACCTTTAGATACATATTATTCAAAAAATGGCTTAACTCATATTTGAAACAATACACATAATAAACATACTAAAAATGCCAGCAACAAAACCAAATAAAAGATTTCCTTGCTTTTATTTTCATGGTTTTTCTTAAAAATTCTGAAAAATGGGTTATATATGATAAAACAAGGTAAACTATCACGGCTATGTTACCATAAGTAGTTAATGAGTAATAGTCGATAAACTTACTACTTCGGAACCCTACATAGCGCGTAGCCTGACACGTACTTGCCCGGTTTTTTCCTTTTATCATGTTCAGGATTTCGCTTTTTGTTTTTTGTTTGCTTTGTTTTATTTTGTTGAAAACGAAAATTATTCTCTCGCGAAGTAGATGCAACAGGGGATTTAGCACGTGCCAGAGATTTATGGTGAACGCACATATCGCAACTTCAGTGGGAAAAAGGCATAAGATGAAAATTGCAATTTTACAGAAGAGCAAAAAAACTGTTAAAATATCAGTAATAACGAATTTACATTACGATTTCGTGCACAAAACCGTCAAGATTAATGACAAAAATTTGAATCAGAGCATTGCTTGTCGAGGGACGAATTAAGCTTACGAAACTGTTTAGATAAAGTCTTCGACAAAATGAATTCAATTGGTTTTTAATGTGGATGGGATGGTTTCAAGCAATTAGAACACCATCGTTATCATTAGCTATTTTCATCCGTTCATCGATAGATTTTTTGATAAACTCAGAATATGAAGAGAACATGAACTTACTTATGTAAGGGTACGATTTTAGATTGAGATTGATCAGTCGGTCGGTCACGGTCGACCGCAGCGACAAGTGTATGAGACATGTTTATAAATACGTGCAACCCGCACGGGAGTAGAAAACCTTTGAAAAGATTTTGATTTTGTTGTCTCAGAGAAATGTGTCACGTAATAATGCTTCGCTCTTCGATTGTAAAAACCCTTAAGCTGTTCATACGAAGGAAGTTCAATTTCTGAATACTTTTCTTCAAAGCTACGGCGTAGATCAGAGCTTCGATAAAATATATAAACAAGTATAAAATCCCATTGACTAAGAGGTAAATTTGTCGTTTTAAAAATACATATGTTTTCTTCCAATAAGTCAAGTGATTTTCAAATATCACGCCAACAAGTAAATGCTAAATCCCATTTAGTTTTGTAGCGGCAACAGCGTCATACACGTGCGATAATGCTCATGAATCATCGGAAACGTTTTAACGATCGACAACGCATCGCCGCCAGGGGTAGATATAAGCACAGTATAGGAGTGATATAAGATAGTGGAACTTCTTCCTGTCACTAAGCGAGGTTGAATTCTGTATTAACGCATTCAACGTATCAAAATATTAAGACCATTTTTTAATATTACCGTTAAACGACGGAAGTATTTTTACGATGAATTAACTATGAGGTTGAGGCGTGTCACTTTTAGTCAAATTCGATGAATCGATAAGACCTCATAACACATTTCCTCAAAACGTTTCTGAATTTCACTATCTGTATCGTTTTCCAAATCATTTAAAATTTCCAAAATTGTAAAATGCGCGTCTTCGAAATTCGCGGCAATTTGTTTAGCGTTTTGATGATATGAAAATAATACATCTCGCTTAGATGAGTCAGTTGCAGCTAAAATACCTATTTCTAAGGCCTTTGTTATACGACTGAACTACGCAAAGAAAGCAAGTCAAGTTGTAACCGATATCCATAGATTTCGACTTCGACTTTTAAAATACTTGATTTTCGTGTAAAATGTTTACTTAAAAGCGAAATGTTTTTATAAAGTTAGATAAATTGTATAGTTGAATAATAAACGTAAAACCTTTAAAATTGTGTTAAAACGTCAATGCGATATAAAACGGTTGTAAATAAATAAGTGGCTTTGGTGGAAAAAACAATGTACCTACTATATTGACCTTGACCGTGATTTCTTTATAGAAAATTATTACCACACAGTGGTAGCCATAACAGACATCAACAAATAATAAATATATTTGCATGACATTGAAAGATATATTGTAAAAACATGCAATAATATTATTTCAAACGATATTGTGTATTTGCTATGGTGCAAACACTGATACGGTAGCACTGTTGCGGTACTTTGTGGTGATAAGAATGCCTTTCGAACCAGCCTACTTCAAGCAAGGCCTTAAATACGTTTCTAAATCGCTAAACATCTACACAGATCATGCTTAATATCACATTTTAAACTTACAAGCTTTCCGGGGGATAGGGATCGTATCCCCGGCGACCGGGACCGGGATCTCGGGAGACGGCCTATCATCTTGCTAAATATCGAGTCTAATATTCACAGAACTAGGTTCAATTTTCTGCTATAGTCCCGATATCAACCTGCGTAAACACAAATTTATGTAAAATCACATACAATGAGTTATCATAGTAATATATTTTAACAGGTTAAATAAGAGAACGATAATCTATACACAACTTGTCACCGACATTCTAAACATTTGCTTAATAATTTTATTTTTAGGCATTTTTGTTAATTTGATGCTATAAAAAATGGGTCGATATCATTGAAGTATAATGTCATAGAACAGACATCTCGAACAAAATGTGAGTCCCGCCGGGAGGTTCCATTTTCAAAATTGCGCCCCGGTTCTCCTTTCAAAATCAGACGAATCCATTGAAGTTTGAAGCCACGTGGCGCCAATGCATTGGGGCATACATGATGTTCGTGGTGTCGGTTCTATACGCTAAGGTAATAATATTTTAATGGTCGATATCGCATTTAAATTTTTATCCATCTCATAATAGAATTTAGTATGTTTGGCATTTTCATAGTTTTATTTACAAGTTAGAAGTAACTGCTCGCCGCAAGCTGGCTTCGATGTAGAAATTGCCAAATTTGAAACGAAAGTAAGACGACTATTATATCGTATTCATTCAAATAACCCTTGGTAATTTAACACCTAGGCTGCATTCTATAGGAAATCTTTGTATTTTATTCTAACGTTGGAGTTGTGATCTAATATTTTAGTTGTGCTCTAATATCTTACGTTGAACTCAACGATCGATGTCGATTGACAGTTACATCGCTGGATGCCGAAGGGAAGATTTTTCAAAATGGCGGTACATGTAGGTATGCCAACTAGGTTCAATGCCCAAAGATTAATGATTTGCGAGATAGCATTTCGGTATGCTATTGAGTATTATTCATGTAGTTGTGAATCTCCTGCCCGATAATTGAGTTTGAGAGATTGGTGCGTAGTTGCATTACAAAGCCTGATATATTGTAATAAGATGGAGTTCCTACCAGATAATACAACCAACGATAAAATAATAGAATCAGCAATTATGGGACAAATTAAATGTTTATTTATGTTTAATACCTACATACCTACTTTATTGCACAAAATGTTTTGAGAAGATATTGTTTTTCGGTTAAATTTTCACAGATAATTAAATATAGTTAGGGTATAAACAAAAACTTTTTTAATGCATCTCATTTATTGCTCAAAATTGTTCCGTTAAAAAAATTACGGCACCTCTTCCATAAAGGTTTAGGTAAGGTTGCCAAAAAAGGGCCGGGCGCCAACACTGTAGCGGCCTTGTCGCCACTTAAGACATAATAATAGGGCGCTTGTACTATAGAGAGGCGCCGACAAAATGTGTAGCCGGGAGATTTTAATTTTCAGAGCTCAAATCCAGGAGAGGTGGCAGCCCTAATAAGCTATAGGTAGAAAAATTTTAAAAGGAAATATTATAACATTAAACCGTAGTACCTACATAAAAAATATGGGTAATATTAGTATACATATAATCATTTTAACAAAACTATTTTTACCCGACAGCCGAGAAAAGTCGGCGTAATGTTTTTCGCGCGTATCTTGTATGTATGTAAGCATTGTAATATTCTCTATTACTCCATAATTATATCTTCTAACCGCTGGACCAATTTACATATATAATTAATAAATCGTTAGATCTTTCTTAACAGCACACGCGTTCCTGTAAAGTGAAATTAGAAAAAACAAATATGGTGACTGTGAAATAAATTAAATTACAGAGTTCACCATAAGGATTTCGAAAACATGAATAGACATATGTAAATTATAGTTTCATTATATGTATTGATTAGTGTAAGTAATATTAAATGAAAAAATATTTTTTTAATCTAGTAGCGAAATCATGTCGAGAGTTCCCAAACCAAACAGAGCGCTTGTTACGTTACAATGTTAATTTCTACTCATTGTAAGATGCAGCTGATACAGTGTTTTGATAAATGATTACATCTTATATACTGAAAACAATGTGCCCCAAACCGGTTTCATTAATACACCGGAGCGCACTCAAACACGTCCGAAAAAGGAGCATTTTCCAGCGCCGTTTTGTTTTGAACTATCCGTCTAGTTCAGTCTACGTCTTTTTATTTTGTACCCGTCGAAACGTTCCGCAAAAAAGTTTTCCATCAACAGCCGCACTCTATTTGTTTATTCAAAAATCAAAAGTTATTAAAGTGTTACATAAAAATGCTTTTTGCATTTGCATTGTACAAAAATGATAGCTCGATTTGGTTTTCATACTTGCATTTATGTGCTGTTAACGTGTTATTGTATTGTAAAATAATATTAGTATGAGCAGGAAGGCCCTCGTCCATGTTTGTTATTTACAATACAAATTGATATCACCCCCACCATTAAATAATCAAAAATGGCGGTTTGTACTTGTAATGATAGGTAGGATCATCAGCAAAACTGAGTTGCTAGATAGGTGATAATGTTTTATAATAGACCTTTGTTATTTGAAAATAAATATTAGCAAGATATTTAAAAACGCGACCAAGTGAAGTCGGAATCGTGAACAGCGGGTTCTGTATTTTCGTATAACGTATAAAACCTAACGCCCAATACGGTTGAGTAGTTACGTAATTAAAATAGAATATTGTATTGAATACTGGTTGAATCATTTGGGGAAGATAACAATTTAAGGAATTTAGAAAGAACTGAGCGCGCCGAGACAATATGTAGGCAGATCCAGATTGATTATATTTGTTGCGTGCTGTACCGACATGTATGGCTGAAGACAGGAATATAAAATATTTAAAAAAAACTTTTGAATCATGCTTTATGAAAAAAATAGTGTGAAAACCGGTGAAACGTCACTGAACGTGCCAGACTGCCAGTTTGGACGAATGGACCTATATCATTTACGACTTGTTAAAATCGTACCTTCAAGACTAACAGCAGCGACTAACAGTAATAACCATTCAGACCAAAAGAGGGTTTAGGCGCAAAATGTCCTATTCGCGAAATGTCCGGCGGACGCAAAAGGTCCTATTCGCAGAATGTCCTATTCTCAATATGTCCTATTTGTAAAATGTCTAATTTAATGTAGATTTTATGTTTTTGAAGTTCTACTTCTTTAGGCGCGTTATGAAATAAATGGAAAAAATGATGAGAGTGAAATTTTAAGATTTGTAACACGGACGTTTACACAAAAACGACGGTCACGAAAATCGTCACGTGCGTTTTTAAAAACGCTCGTTTTGAAAAAAAATTAGTTATTATTATATTTATTATATTGTTTTTATAATATTGTTTTTTTATGTTTTGTTATTTTTTAGTAATTTTTATATTCAATTTTTTTTTTGAATTTGTTACATAAGTACACGTTTGTGTTAATTTTTTATGGAAATAACCGGCAAACGAGCTGACGATCCACCTGATGGTAAGTGGCTAT
This sequence comes from Thymelicus lineola, assembly GCA_963932265.1. NCBI lineage: Eukaryota > Metazoa > Arthropoda > Insecta > Lepidoptera > Hesperiidae > Thymelicus > Thymelicus lineola. The sequence goes on from OZ010680.1 coordinate 20,398,360, forward strand.
CGTTGCCCATGGACAGCAGCAACACCAAAGGCATCACTAATGCGTTGCCGGCCAAGGCAGAGAGAAGAAAAAGAAAGAAAGAACTGGCTCTCAAGCCCCCCGCCCGAAACATGGCGAGTCAAAAAAGCAAAAAAAAAAAAACAATATTAAAAAAACAATAGTCAAAAAAGAAATGAAAAGAATTAAAAAACAAAAAAAAATAAAAAATTCAAAAATAGAAAATTCAAAAAAAAAAATTCAAAAAAAATAAATAAAGCAAAAAAAAAATCAAAAAAACATTCTTAAAAACTACTAAAAAAACGATGGAAAAGGGACGAGGGGAGGAGTCAAATGTCATGAAATTAGTGTGACGTAATTTATGGATGGCCCCTAATGATAGTTGAATAGGACATTTCGCGAATAGGACATTTGCGAATTGGAACTTTCTAAGAATAGGACATTTTGAGAAAAGGACATTCTGAGAATAGGACATTTTGCGAATAGGACATTCTGCGAATAGGACGATCGGACGTTATGCGAATGGGATATTTTGCGCCTAAACCCAAAAGAGAAGTTAACTATGCTTCAAAATTTAGATGTATAGTGTATGGAGTACCACAAGAGAGTAACCTAGCGCCATTACTGTTTCTAATATATGTATATATAAACGAGTTACCGAATATCACCAACCACCAAATGACTTTATTTACCGACTACAGTACAGTTCTGTTCAGGGGGAAAAATTATACAGAATTAGAGAAAAACAATAACAAGACATTAGAAGACATAATTAAATGACTGGACAATCACAATTTACAAATTAATTTAAACAAAACAAAAGTTACGACACTCAAACATAAAAGGGACATACATACATATCTTCTATATTGAACATCAATTATTTAGGTACTGACATTGAAACGATTAAATTCTTAGGTTTATATATCGATAAAATAATTAATTGAAAAGCACACATGGACTACATAATATGTAAATCATTAAATAAATTAGCTTTTCTACTTAGCAAACTGCATAATGTTGTAAATTGAAACGCTAATGTCGGCTTACCATGGATATATTGCTTCAACTATACGCTACGGCACTATAATTAATTTGAGGTAACTCATCTCAAAGGGAAGAGGTATTAAAGGCGCAAAAAAATGCATCAGAGCTATGTGTAAATTAAAACCAACAAAAACGTGTAGAACTTTCTTCATAAAGCTAAACATATAAACAGTGTCATGTTTTTATCTAGAATGTAAAACATTCATAAAACGAAATCCTGAGATATTTAAATTCCGTGTGGGAGTGTGCCAAAGGGACGAGTTAAAAATGGTGACGAGTAAAAAGCTCATACTCCATTAAAGTTTTTTCTGTAAAGCTCCAGTACTATATAATAAATTTCCATGGACAATACGCAGCACCGAAGACGCCCACATATTTAAGAAAAATGTAACAAAAAGATGATAATAATGCATAAATAAATTTCTTACTGATCCATTTACTTATATAAAACATAAAAAGTCTTTGTACGGATGTCCTTTGACCCTGAAACCATCCAAACGATGTGTCCCAAACTGATATCATTTGAAAGGCAACAATGCGAAGATAGTTTGAGACCACTAACAATGCATTTTAGGCACATTCGGTCCATTTATGGAGTCGATTTTCAACTTTTCCCATATAAAATTTCTCCTCAATTTAAATTTCTTTCTTTCTTTTAGCGTGGTAGCACACGCCGCATAAAGTATTACGAGTATGAGATAAAACTAATGACGTAATAAAATTAGATCAACTTGACAATTTAATTAAATCTGACAATGTAATAGGTACTCATTTTAATTTATTGTTATTTATTTTTTATTAATGTTTTGTAATCAATATTTAATGCTCATTTAATAGACTGGCAAACGAGAAGATCCACATGGTAAGTAATTATCGTCGCCCATAGACACAGCGACACTGAAGGCTGTTTACTGATGCGTTGCCGGCCAGGAAACAGAGAAGATAATAAGTTGAATCCTAAAAAATTTTTTTTTTTAAACGCTTTTATTTCAATAATGTTTAGTTTATAAAATTAGCTACAAGTTGTGAAAATTTCAAGTCTCTACGTAAAATAGAACATAGAGAATTATGCGTCTAAAGTCTGAAAATCGTTTTTTTTTAATTTAACAACAAATAAACAATGAAAATTAGTTTAAAATATGATTTTCGTGTATTGTCATCGGAAATACACATGTCTGCCAAATTTCATCAATTTTCATTAAAGGGAAGTCATTCAAATTAACGTTACAAGATTTGATGCTTTGATGCTTTGATGCTTTGATGCTCCGAAGTGAAGCTAAATAAAAGCGTTTAAAAAATTAAAAAAACTTTCTCACAAGCCCCGCTGCAACACGACCCCTCGGAGAAATAATTTCAGTAATGATGGCATTACTGAACCATTAAAATCAATATTACCAATTACCAATAAAACCGACACACTTCCGACGTGGGATTGGAGTTACTATTCTTAGCTCTAATAACGATACCGCAGGATCTTGTTATCAGGTTTATTCGATCGAATCAAAACCGTATCAAGCTGTAAAATGTTCTCCAGGTGGTAATACTCCTCCAGTTAATTTGTTCATTAGTGTATTTATAATCTTTGTTCAACCCACAGAACTCAGATTTGTCTTTGGTTCCACCCAAGAGAAGCCGGAGTGGGCACTTGTCATCTTACAAGTACCTAAAATTATTGAAATATAAAAAAGCAAAACAAACAAGATTAAAGACGAGGTAAACTTCGAGCAAATCCAATTTCCGGGTATAAACTACTTAAACGTCGATATTGTAAATGAAATTATATTCTTCAAGCTTCTGTTGGCATTTGCTGTAATAAAACTCAAAAGGCAATATTTATCTGTACTTCAGTGTTTTATTATCGTTAAATGCTAAAAAACAAGGCAACTCACTTTTGTAACTATTGTCTGTCTGTGCGGGCATTAAATGGAAACCCATGATTGGATAAAAATGTTTGAAATGTCCGCAGTGTATCTCCTAGTGTATTCACTGATGAATGATCGAAATCATCATATAAATAATTAATTTCGGACATTAACCAGTAAGCTTGGTGAATGTTAACTCACACTAGAGTATATTAAGATACACTGCACTTCGGAAAATGAGCGTTTAATGAGCTATTGATGTAATTATTTAAATCGATATATTTCGTTCGATAAATGGACTATCAAACACAAAAATAATTTTTAAGTTCGAACCAGTAGTTCTTGAGATTACCGCGTTCAACCAAACAAACTCTTCAGCTTTATAATATTAGTATAGATATACACTCTACACTGAGCACCATATAAGTATGTGCACAGATTGTATATCTACTGTCTGAAATATTAAATATTATAATGATGTGCTAAATCCTCTACTACCTACGTATGCTCGGTCTCCCAAATATTAATTATTAAACTGTCATGTAAATTACTACCTATACAAAATTAAGCTCAATTGTGTTTGTCAGTGTTTGTCTCTATTGGCGTGAAGCTGTAAAGGCCGCTAGGGCCGACAGCGAATGGACAGTTCCAAATGTTTGAACATTTGTCAATAATAACTTGTAAAACACGTCCTTTTCCACCTCAGTAATGTGGGACTCTATCAATCTTTAAGCCGTCATGAGATGCTCAGATTAAAAAAAAACCTTAACGCAAATGAAAATTCCCACTATATTTTCAGTTTATTAATTTTATTAAGAATTCCGTGCAATAACATGTACATGTCAGGAACTCGACGTAACGGATTTGCTGCGTTATTTTGAGAATCGAAATTAACTTTGACATTTACTTTTTGTATAAATTGTAATAATAGTAGTCTGTATGTATGGAGAAATATTTTGTGTACGGTAAAACAAAGATTAATAAAAATGCCCTTGGTTCTTTATGTCGAACCATAAGAAATGAAACTAGCTTAGTTGCTTAGGATTCTAATTACTTGCCTAAGCTAAAAAAATTGCCCATAGCTAGTACTACTAATTGAACTTACAAGCACTGCAGGCAATATTTATTTATTCAGGTTTACGTCTAAAATTACCTAATAAATTCCTAATTCATACAATGATTATAAAATATCAGTAATGTCAAATTACCAAATAAAATCCGATTCAGTATCAGCATCAAAATTACTAATATATACCTAAAAAATTTCAAATTGAAAATAATAAAATATTTTTCTCTTCATAATACCGCTCACTGTATTCTGTTTGGCCTAATGGTTAGCTGGCAGACAATGCATAAAGCATTAAGCTCGCCATTTGTACCTTAATCCTGTATTGTGTTCAAAAAAGATTAAATAAATAAATAATGTATAAATTTTTTATATAAAAACTATGTATTCGAGTTGAAATATTAATAGTCCATTTCGGTGAACTCTTTCAGCGTACCTACTAGTGAACGAGATCCATCCACGGTCTGTCACCGGTCACCGTAGAACGTCCGAAAAGTTCGCTGAGTGCTGAGCGCTGAGCGCTGCGTAGCAGTCGTGCAACAAGTTAGGGCGTCGTAAAACTCGTAGACCTCATATTGTAGACTGTAGCGCGTTCATCGCTGAATGATCGCTGGCTACGCTCCAATGCCACTTCTTTTGTGGACGACACGATAACTTTAGTCACAACTTAATCGTAATAACTCAAGAGCTCCTGCCACATTGCAGATATAAAATGTTAAACAACATAACTGATATCTTTAAAATTGAGTTATCTTCATCATCTTCCTTCGCTACTTGCATGAATTATAATTGAATCGGCGCGCAAAGCTTACTGGATGGATTAGGTCTGGTCAATAATTTTAATGACCTACATCTCCTAATTGTTGAATTAACTTCACTGAATTAATTAGAAATTAATAAGTTTTCAAAAGCTACCATTAAAAAAATTGTTAAAGATTACATTTCTCTTTTCTTTCTTTATCTGATTTTTCCCTCCACTTGTATTTTCATTTTCGTCCGCTCTCTATCATTCACTCCGTCTGTCTATCGCTAATGTGATAAAGAATGATGGTTTTTGCCTATCACTGCTGTAGTACGTTGTTTTGAAGGTCTATTTAGAAAGCTTTCTTTTTATGGTTCAGAATAAAAATCGGAAGCATTAAAGTTTCGTCATGTCCATCCGTCCGTCTGTCTTTCCGAAAGAAAGCGCCGAGACCCTTAGTGTTAGAAAGCTCTAATTTGGCATGGATATACATATTTATTAAAACTCCAGATTTCCAAATTTTTTTTCAGGGTGCCTCTTCTATAGGTAACGCGAGGATGAATTTTTTATTCTTCACGTATCCTATAGTGTGAGTTATCGTTGAAAAGGTCTTTCAAAAATATTATGGGTATTCTTGAATCATTTTTGGAATTAGGGGTCCGTTTTCAAAATATTTGGCTTTGAAGTGCTAATTTTGGTTAGAGTCAAGTGTCCCCTCCCCCTGCTGGCTAAAGAGTTGGAATTGGACAAGTGAAAAAATCTCAAAAAAAGGTTATTATGATGAATTTACAAGGAAAATCTATCACGGCTATGTTAACATAAGTAGTTAATGAGTAATAGTTGATAAACTTACTATTTCGAAACCCTGCATTGCGCGTGGCCTGACACTTGCCCGGTTTTTTTTCTCTTTTAGTCTCTGATGACTTTATGGTCGCGGATACTGTATTAGTATTACTATGCCATTGTGTCCTTCTGCTAGGTCAATAAGGCCGCCTGTTGGTTTATGCTTCTTATTTATCTGTTCTCCTCTTATGATTGTATATTTTGTGGTGTACAAACGATATACAGCTAGATCTATCTAAATCTTCTTTATTACTGAAAATCTATTGAAACTGAAATAAGAGAAATAATACTGACTAGAATATTCTTGCGCATAGAAAACCGACCGACCTAACCTGGGCAATGGATGATATGCGCTCATATTTTAGACCATATTTTATTTAAGGGGAAGATGATGTTTATTTACAGATATTTATAACTCCCGTAAACTGGAAAGGGCTGGGGGGAGGGGTAATACCCATCACCTGACATTGCATGAGTGCAATGGTTGGGTGGGGGGTGACCACCCTACCAAACTCCTTTTCATCGGGAGGGGGTGGGAGCACCACGCCCTCCAGTGCATTCAACACGGAGGTGAGGAGGTGATCTCTGACACGTGTCACATCTCGAGGTGACCTTTGACCTTCAAAAGCAATGTAAGGTGGGGACTGAGTCCACCTCCTTGCACTGTCCTTGAATTATAAGCTGGCCAAAAGTATATTTATGTATGGTTTTAGATTTTCATTGGCCACGCCACGGGGCAGGAAACAACAGGATGGGAACTTCCATCCTTGTTGTTCGATACCCCGAAATGTGTTGTTGATGGCTCATGATTTGATGGTCGCTCCTAACCCACACTAATTAGGTGGGGATAGGGTTCATCATTATCATTTTCGCCACCATACAGAGGTGCGTGCCCAAATTAAATCTGAAGATGCTAAACAATTAAAATATTTTCGTGAATATTTTAGGAATTTCTTCACAGAATTTATTTATTTATTTAAGTATTCTTTATTGTATACCAATAAAGCATTACATAATTAAAAAGCATATTATAACAGTGGTCAAAAAAGGTGGTCTTATCGCCCAGGAATTTTCCAGACAACCTATCGGTAGACGACATTAATTAGTAAGAGGAAATGGTGAGGGTGTACGCAAAAGGTTAGATAATGTAATAGAGTAACACAACATATTATAAGTACCCGGGAAGATTCAAAAATTTAGAACAACAGATGAAAATATGCCAATTTTTTTTGTCGCCGTAGGATATTTTGAGTAACTGAAATATATACCTATATTCTCTAGTTTAAAAAATATATACATATACGAGTATATTTTATGTACAAATAGTATTTATTTCTTAAAATGTAAAAATGTAAGGGTAAATTCCCTATACTTATATATGTATATGTATTCCCTAAATATTTATATATTATATATTTACATATTATTTATTATATATTTATGTTATTATTGGTATTTATGTATGTCCGTGTATTTGTATGTATTCTTGTTATGTAGTATATCTATATCTCATGTTAGCACCTGCCATCAGCTATTTCCACATCCACCCAGGGTTGACTGGTGGACAATGCCATTAGGCATTAAGTTTGCCCTTTGTTTCTTCTTTTTAAGAGGTGACATAAACATGTAAATAAATAAATAAATAAATAAATAAATTTACGGTAAGTTCTGATATCATACTTAAATTCGTGTAATAAATAAATATATACAGGGTGAATTATCCAAAAGTGTGCGTGAAGGGCAAAATCGGAAACTACAAGGAATAGCGAAAAATGATCAAAAGGGAAGTCACAGAATATATGAAAAAATACCTTTTTCTAATTTGAAATGTTTCAGATACTTTTCCTGTAGTACCTATATACCTATACTTAATGGCTATGTAGTAATAATACTATCTAGTAAGTAATGAGTCGCGCATTAATAAAAAAAATACAAAGGGAGGATAATATCACCAAAGACTACACAGGAACAAACATATTATAGTTGTCATAAATGTTTTTATAGTAATCGAACCCAAAACCCTTCGTAAGCACTACGTATGATGTTCAAGTACCTACCTAAATACTCTGCAAGATTTTAAATGTTAAGTGGACTACATCAGTAAAAAATTCTATAAATATCTACCAATATCGACACATTTTCAGTGTAGTTACATCTGTATTAGGTTCTAAGGAACATAAATGTTACATAGCTTTATAAATATTGTATTATAGTATAAAGACGTTTTTAGTGATGAATTTTTTTTTAAATAGATAATGGTCTATAGATAAAGAAATATTTTTTTTCGATAAACGATATGAAACGGTGACTAAATGATAGACAACGCACAGTCTGAATTAAGGACCTAGGAGCATGAAACTTGTTACAAAGGTCTTGATATAGAGTCGAGAGAAAGGATTTATGAAAATTCATCTTGGGATAAAATTGGTAGCTAAAAGTTGATTAACTTTTTGTGAAGGTAAAAATGAATAACGTCACATACAATTATGTACTATTATGTCTTTTGTAGTCACACTTAGTTTAAACTATGAATTACCTCTTTTTAATTGAACTAACAAAATTATTAAGTGGTACAAAACTAAAAAAATACCTATCACTTGAAAGGTTAAATCGTAGGAACAATATCTCCACGGAAGAAATCACGGGCGCTGGCTCGTAGAAAATAAAGGAATAATAATAAACACTTATTCTAGACAAATTAATTAAAGCTCGATTTAATAAGGTATGTTTCCCGCACACTTTATTTTCAGTTGCATTGTATTTTTACTTTTATTTACGCGAATGTCTTGAATATTTACCGGCCGGCCGGCACAGAGGCGGTAAAGCTGGCACGCAAAAATATTATAGATTTGTACCTATTTGTGAGATCTTTACAAAAAATAAGATGACTTTTCATAATCAAGTGATTATTATCTTTCTTTCTCAATTTTTTTTTGTGAAGATTATCGTTCTCTTACAAAAAATAATAAATAATTAAAGACTTACCGACAGAGCACAACACGTTAATCACACGCGATTAAAGTTTTAAAACAAAAATTAATAAACTGACTAAAACTTATTACAAAAAATTAATGAAATTAATCAGTGCCACTCGGCAGCAAACCGATTTTAGTGTTCAGAAACATAGTGAACGCGGACTTAAACAGTTTCAAAATAAACGCGTTTCCGAAGCGGCGGAGCTTCGGGTGTAGCGCCGGAAGTAGCGTGTCGGTCTGAACTGCTTCTATCAACGATGGTGCAAACGCCACTCCACCCCCCTATTTATACATCTATCCCAGAAGGTTACTGCGCGTTATTACCTGCGCATTGGAGTCCCACCTTCCGCCTACGCTCTTCCTATATGCAACTCACCTACACTTTTTATGACTTTCCTGAAATTTAATCAATTGATTATAGAATTTGAATACACGCGTCGCGGTCTATGAATACAATGCAATCTGTGTTATGAAATAAGCCTTTTAATTTTTGTCGCTAACACGGTTCAGGTTAAAGTTTTATAAATGCTAAACGGAACCCATTTTAGAAACAACTGTTTTGGTGTACATAGGGAAGATTAAATTAGAAAAATGCATGTATGTGCGTACATATGTAAATTCAAATTCCTACCTTGATCCCACTAAAATCCTTCTTTTTATAATAACATGAAATTCATTTTGGTTCATATTGCCACAAAGGCATCTTTTCTTCAACCGTAATACACCTGCCTACACATGCACTGTCAAATAGGACAGCAATTTAAGGTCATAAATAAATCATTTAAGACATTACGCACCGCAATTTCGACACGGAGAAAGTGTCGTTGTTATCAAATCGTAAAGTAAACTTACAGCCTCCTTCGCGCCCAAGCTCCCCGAACTGCCTGCCCTGTGAACTGCGTGCAGGACGTAACACCTCTATTCAGTTTTATCATATAGTCTCTGTTGGTAAATTATCTTACCACTAGCTGTTAATCTTCATTGGTAAGTAATATTATTTGAAAAAATAGTGAAGGGTACATAGATATTATTATAGTTTCAGTATTAAATGATTATTCATTTTTAAATTATACGCATTTTGTGTCTGCTGCATTTTTAGGTAAAAACACATGATAAATAAAACCTACCTACTATATAATTGGCTACAACTCATTAATGGCCCACTACTGGGCACGAGTCTCTCCTCATGAGGAGGCCTAGAGCATTCTTCACCACGCTGCTCCAATGCGGATTGGTGGAGGGGTTAGTGGCCAACCCGAAAGTCGGAAGTTTTCAAACCGCCCGAGGGCCTCCGACATAGCTTAACGACTGTTATCTTATGATAACAACCGGGACCGACGGCTTAACGTGCCCTCCGAAGCACGGAAACGCTCAAGAGTTTTTTGCCACTAGCGGTCACCCATCCAACGACCGACCGCGCCCGCTGTTGCTTAACTTTGTCGATCACTTAGGATCGACGCAAGCCGTCGGGCTATGAGCGCTTCACCTACCTACTATATAATAAGCTATAATAATAAGCTCTACAACCTTAGGTATACATATTACAGGATGTTAAGCTTCACTTTTGAATATATTTTAAGACGAAAACGTACCATCGCGTTCATATTGTACCACCGTACGTCATTACTTGATACCCAATAACGATAACGTCGTGCATGCTAAGGTTTCATACGGTTCCGATATCGTCACGATTTTCTGTATTTTTTCTCTGCTTTATTGCTTTCGTATGCTATACCTAATTATTACCTATTGTGTGTTTTATCGGTCGAAACGAAAATGTAAACCACATTTTGTTTGCTGTCATTATTCAATATTAACCGTGCATGAAGTTCATCGAATATTGACCGCAGAGTGGGTCGCTAGTTATATTTAAAATTGCCATTAATTTATCATTTCATACAATGTTATGTCAACCGAAAATTTGATTAATTTATAAAAAAAAACTAGGAAATCGCTCTCGCATCGCTTCGGGAAAAATAGTAAAAAAATAAAAATAAAATTATAATATAAAAAATAATAGCCTATGTCACCTGCAGGGGATAGTGTATCTTCCCAAAAGTGAAAGAATTTTTTAAATCGGTTCGGTAGTTTCGGAGCCTATTCAATGCAAACAAACAATCAAATCTTTCCTCTTTATAATATTAGTATAGATAAGCTTAACAATGACTGCCCAAAAATGTATATGCATTTTCGTCTTGTCAGTGTCAACTTAATCACGCCTTGTAGTGAAATAATCTAAGCTTTTCTTATTGGTATGAGATAACATTAAGTATGTTACGAATATCGTATTGAGTTACGTAGTAAGGGGGTGGCCTAACTCAAGGCACCTCGCTCGCCATTAGGGAAACGCACGCATCGCTAGCGTCGGGACTGTTAACCGACTGACCTAGCGGTTCTGATTTCGTTAATGGGTACAATTCCTTTTTAATGACGGTTGTAACCTACGACCAGTCATCATTAATGCAAGATTAATATAAAAGATCTGTCGGTGTATGTATTTTTAAGGTGTTTAATTGAATTTTTATTAAGTTCTCACTAGTGTAGCGTGATTATATTATAAGCTTCGTGTATTATTGTAAAGATAGTTTAATTATATCATCATTTAAATAACACGTCTTTAAATCAGTGAACCTTTTGCACGTCGCAACAAAAGCAATCGGCTGGCTTCTCACGGGTAGACTAATAGAACAAAAAAAACTTGAGAGGTGTCAAGGGACACCCAGATGGAACGAAGTTCCTTTCGATTTAAGTATTGTTTTTTGAAGTGATTCAGAAAGTTGTACAGCGCCATCTCTGTAAAACTCTCTGAATCACTTTAAAAAGTATCGTGGCAAATTTTCTTAAGAAAATTTTCCGTCTAGCCCCCTTTCATAACGCGCGATAAGGAACTTCGTTCCAAAAATCGGCCAAGCACTGTCGGGCTACACGCTTTATACAAACTTCAATGAAAGTTTTCCTTTTAAATTCTTCATAACTATGGCCGTGAATGTTTTGAATTGAATTTTGACATGTCTCACACCTCAGGCTCTGCTGACAGCGGAACGGTTACGAAATCTAATTTAATAGCAAATGGAAATCTTAAAGTTATTTGAGCAGATAAATAATTTATTGCATTCAATAAATTAATATTGTGTAAAATAATAATAAAGTTATTGCAAGTTGTATTTGTACTATATAACTGTGAAATTAAGTAATTAAATAAAATAGAGCTTGTCCCAGGGACCTTTCTTTTTAATTTCATATTATCTATATTTAAATTCAATAGCTTGACATCCGATTTCGATGCGAAAACGTCATGGCGCTCGCTCGGTTGTAGTGAAATTTTTCTATGCTTTCCATCGCCTATACTGCGTTCAATAAATTGCATTGAATAAACTGAAATTTGAAGTGCATTGTAGTTGATCATGTCTTATTCAAACTTTTACCTTCAAGGCTTTTACCTTAAAGCCCACTATCCACGGCGCTTTATTTGACGATTGCATGCAAGCTGTATCGGCAAATAAAGCTAGAGCGACGATGCAATGCCGCTCTGTAGACAGAATTCGTACGCATTACTATGCAAGATGCAAGCAAGCTGCAAAAGCGTGCTGCATGTCGTTTACTACCATTTTTATTCAGTGAATTGTAAAGTTTCAATGTTTTAACCATTTTTTATTATATTATTTGAAATAAAACCCCTGGTTCAAAATACTGATTATGATGCCTAGATGCGCAAATAAAAAAATAATGGTTCAAACATTAAAATATAATGTCATAGAAAGAACAGACATCTCGAACAAAATGTGTGTCCCACCCGGGAGGTTCGATTTTCAAAATTCAAAATCGAACGAATCCATTGAAGATTGAAGCCATGTGGCGCCAATGCATTGGGACATACATGGTGTTCGCGGTGTCAGTTCTATACGCTAGTAATAATACTTCAATGGGTTCAAATAAAAAAAATAGATTGGTTCATCGTGAGGCGCGAGGTAAATGTGTTTTTTCTTCTTTCGAGCAAAATCTGCTGTAGGTACAATACTGAACACGTTTTCTTCTTAAACAAAAATTAAATACATAACACTTTAAACGTTTTAAATTAGTTACACAGCACGTTATGTGAAAATTATTCGTGCAGTATTCGTTGTATCTACGTAGCACGTGCCTATCGGATATCCACATCCACCGCGCCGACATAGCGTGTTTTGCGGCAGTATCCAAACTCGAAACCGCGGTTTACAACTGGGTTGTTACTCCAAATATGTCTGTGACGTGCACACTTCATTCACAGGGAACCCTAGCTATTAAAATAATTATTATGGTGAAATACTTCTGCTACTGATATTTTACTAATAACGTAGTAATACTTCACATAGGTTTTGCAACAGAAATAAAATCAACTCCTCTACGAAAAAAAAAGAAAAAACAGCTAACTAGTCACAATGAAACATATTTCCTGATATTATTTCAAAAATATTTTAAGTATACTCGTATAGACAACAACCTTCATTTAATAGACAATACTTAATATCGCCAGTATTTTAAGGTTATCAACTTTCGTTCCAAATATTGACCTCGTTTAGAGATTGATTATTTTTCTTCATTTGTTTTCATAGTTAACTTACCCAATAACTTTTATAAAAATAACATTTTCTCAAACTGAAAGATTTTTTTAAGTATGTAAGAGATGATTTTTAACCGACTTCAAAAAAAGGAGGAGGTTCTCAATTCGACTGTTTTTTTTTTATGTTTGTTACCTCAGAACTTTGGACTGGGTGAACCGATTTGGATGATTTTTGTTTTAATTGAAAGCTGGTGCTTGTCGTGTGGTCCCACATAAATTTGAACGAGATCTGACAATGGCATCTATGTCAAAAGTACAATGTACTTCATTTGAAGTCGGTTAATTTTTTGTTAAAATGTTAGATTTTGATGTTGATTTTTTTTATGGAAATAGCCGGTAAACGAGCTGACGATCCATCTGATGGTAAGTGGCTATCGTCGCCCATGGACATCAGCAACACCAAAGGCATCACTGATGCGTTGCCGGCCAAGTAAGAGAGAAGAAAAAGAAAGAAAGGCAATCTAACAATGTTTTTTTTTCATTACAAGGTATCTATAAAATATTGCTTTTTAGTTTGTTAAACTGAGAAAGACCACAAACACTCTGATATAGGTAGTAAGTATAAAAAAAATATGTTGATTCTCCAATTTGATCAAAGCTTGAGTAAGTTTACTTACTTTAATTCCACAACAGGTACAACGCAGTAGGTATGTTAAATAAAATATTATCTAACTGTAATCAAAAACTATAATTAAAAATAAAATATAAATTATTATTTTTACCCGCTGCTGACGTAAAGTAAAATGATGTATATTAACGGTTTTAATTTCTTCTTCTTGTTTCATTCTTAGGAATCAATCAAATATTTACCTACTTTTTATTTTTCTACATCACTGAAATGAAACTACATCCGATATATTACACAATGTGATCATTGTCGTTTGTTATCCATATAATTAACACATTTCCAATACACATGTCTGTGGTGTTCATTACGCTTTCAATATTGCTGCGAAATCAATATGTCCGATCCAGCACAGGACAAGCCAAATGACTTAAGCCTCTTTAATATAATGACTACCGTAAATTAATTGACTATTTGGTTCGCAAATAAATTAAAAGCTCATCAGAAATTCATCCACGAGTATTCTCTTTATGTGCATCGAATTAAATTACTCTCTCATCAACTCAAAGGCAAAATGATTAACTCTTCACTTTTAATACTACCATATCACTTTTTGTCTAATCGTGTAGTACAGCAGTGGAATAGGCTACCTGAATCAGTGATAAGTGCACCGACAGTGAACATTTTTAAAAACAGACTTGATGAATATATTCAGAATACACAAAAATAAAAAATATATATATAAATCGAACACAAGTGCAGTGATATGCACGCATCAGCTCCAGTAGCTGCTAGTGCATCATTAAATAATAATAATAATAATTAATTGTTAAAATTATTGAATATAATTATTGTAAGAGTTTACGTACTAATACATTTACGTAGATGAAGTAATAAATTACCACGTAATACATTTTACCGCATAGTCAATACTAAAAGAAATAACATATTTTCTAGAAAACGGGAATAGTTTCTGAAGAATTCTATACACTGCATGAACTGGGACGGAAAGGGACAAGCGCAGCTTTTATGTGAAAGGAATTTAAAGAACGTCTTCACTTGGCTTGGCTCACAATACTCCAACGTCAATTATTTCCACTGTTATTACGTCTTTAACCCTAGAAGGATAACATACGTAAATTTTACTCACAAATTGGTATAAGTTAACAGTGATGTCCATTTTAATGTTACATCGCCTGGGGTCCACAAGTACTTTCCTCACCTCTCCAGCTCACAACCAGTACATCAGATCACAGCTAAGATCACTTTTGTAGAATAGGAGGTGAGTAAATTTTACTCATAGTTACCAATAACTTAGGTTGTTTCATTTTACTTTGCTTTGTTTTATTTTCATTACATGAAATGATGGGACTAAATGACAAAAGATTTTCCATAACTTCCCGGTAGAAATATAGTAGGCCAAGGCCCACTTCCCCGGAAATGCTTTTTCTTCGTTAGAATATTTTCTAGCTTTTTTAGTGATAATTGGTAAAATATACGTACAATAAAGAAACAGAAAAACAAAGGGGAAAATATAAATCCAATGACAAATATATTACGAAATAGGACCTTGACGTATTAATACGGACTTATTATTTTATCCGACGTTTTAAAAGTAACTATTTATCTATTTAAATTTTATTGGATACAAAATTGTTATAAATAACTCTGTTTTATATATTGTCTCAAAATTTTAGGATTTTTAGTTTGATTGAATCATTTTTTATAAGTAGAGTTTCTATTAAAGTCAATGTTTATTTACAATGTTTATTTAGCTTTGTTTTATTTAAAAGCAAATATTAACTTAGCATGTTATATTTACTATGTTATTGCAAAATTATTATTTTATGAAAGTAATAATCTGTTTTAGTTAATTACTAAAATAAAAATGTATTTGACTGATTTATCAAGTGTTTCATAAACTTTATTCATTGGAGTTTTTACTCATGGTTACTTTTAACGCGAAATAATTATAAAAATCCATGTACAATTAATTACAATTTTAGTTTCTACTAGGTATATTTAGTTTATTAATACATTATGTCATTATACTAATTAATAATTTATTTATGATATTATTGTTGTTTATTATTATTATTATTCCTATTTGGCAGTCGTTTCTGCGGCGTAGGCCTCCCCTTTCCTCTGTTGTCTTTTTTTTAATATTCTAGACCCTGTAGCTCAGTTGGCAGAGTTCACGCCTGAGGACGAAAGGTCTCGGATTTGAATGTGTATGAACTCTGTGTTTCATCTCCTCAGTTGCATGCAGGCTATCTTTTTCAACGTTAATTTTTCTTTTTTTCTTTTTATTTCTTCTTTTTCTTGCCGTGTCAAAAATGTATAAAGAAGTCGTACCGTAGGCGTACTGTTGCTTGTTGTAGGATGTACGTAACAAATCTATGAGTAAATTATTTAAAAAACTGTGATGTAAACAAAGACAAACTCTTCAGACAACTATTCAAAATCTCTTCAGCTTTATTGTATTGGTAGGTATATGTATATTAACTTATTAAAATAGATAAAATCCTAACGCGTAAAATATTAAAACATCAAAATGTCGTCCACGCAAAATTGATATACTACTACTAATCGTATCCACTTCATCAAAGCAGCCAAGGCAGCCAATCTCGGGTCTGTATGAGAGGGTCAACCCACCACGACCCACTTAGGTACTAAGTACACTTTCAATGGACAGTTTTTAGATAAGAGTTTTTGTATGAAATTTACACGATAAACAGGTTTAAAAAAAGCACACGGGAATATATTTTTATTTTATTATATATGTATTATACAGAAGTAGTAAGAATCTCCAGACTCATGACTGACTTATACCAACGCCAAACCTTTTAGCTATCTACAAATCTGATTACTTAGCTCACAGTTCCTTTATAACGTTAACAAGCGTCAAAGATAGAAAAGCAGTTGGTATATTTCAGAATTTATCCGAACATTTACGTGGTACTTAAGCATAATTATCGACCAAGGCCCTTTATCATAATATTATAAGAGAAGACTGGAGAGTCCGGTTGATATAAATTTAATTGGTTTAAGTCCCACAGAGGACTTAAACCAATTAAATTTATATCAACCGGACTCTCCAGTCTCAGATATCCTCTCAATTATAATCTATCTCATTACGACACACGCAGTGCATTACAGTATTGGCTTCTAATAGGTACTGAAATTAGCACAGAGCTTTGATTGGGTTTCCGAGAATTCGGAATTTGCTGTAGGTACCTAGCGTCACCTCTAAATCTACCTACACGAGCTTGAACCAATTACAAAAAATCGTGTTTGTGCGATCATTTAACTGCAAGTTACACAAATTAATACTACTCTCATACATCTACCGTAGATTACATTAAATCAAATTTAAATTAAATTCCAAAAAATCGAAAAACCGATGATTACCTAAGTGCGATTAAATGTCCATCGCTCTGGAAACTGGTTATTTATATAATAAATCAAAAGCTGGTAATTTTTATAAGGCTACTTACTACCTATATATTTTGGATCTGTGAATCAGTGAAGAGTGAAGCCAGTGTTTTTGATTGATTGACATATTTGTAGGAAAAGTAACATCCCCTAACGTCCATTCATTACGTGAAAAGTTTTTAGCGATTTTCAGACCTCCCCCTCCTCCCTGGTGAGATGTCGTGAGATTTGGCTCAACCCCCTCCCCCGTCCCCCTAATATCACTTAATTTTTCAAAATACGTGTTTCTAGTCCACAATCTTTCTCAAAATTTTCATTTTGTACACTTTGTTTTAGATAATAATATGCAAATTCCTATCAGTGGTATTTGACATTATAGTTAAGGAATATGTTTTAGTAAATTTAACACAATTTTCTCGCAATTTTACTGTTTCTTGTAAAAAAAATTACGTGACATTTGCCCCTCTCTCCAACGTAAGATTAGATAAGATTTGCCTCGACGCCCTCCCCCTCCTGAAAGCCTCATGTAATTAACGGACGCCCCCTTAATTGAAATGACAAGACAATATCTGTCGAGTTAACTAGTTGAACTAATTTGAATGCGTGTGTCACAGGGACATGATAAAAATGGAGAGACTCTCTCTTCCTCTCCCTTACACTTACATATTATTTTCACATTTCTAAGACCTGCCGAGAGTAGGAAATATCGTTATTAAAAAATAGGGGTTGGTAGTAGAAGGGTGAAAATTAAGGTTTGGATGTATTTATTAATGCCAAATCTTAAAAAATTAAAACTAAATAAAAAATAATTCAAAAAACAAAATACCTGACTGCGTAAAAAAACTAAAAAGAAAAAACTTGCCCAGTATTTTAGAATGTTGGTAAAAGTAATACTGAACAATTACACCATAGAAGGATTAACTCTACATCGCCACATAGGAACAAACATACATAGACTGATAAACACATTACCCTTCTTTGTGTCGCGCAGTCGGGTAAAAATATGTCCAAAATAAATAAAGTTTTTGGTGTAGACTACCCTTATCACCTAGGGGTATGAAAAATAGTTTACGTCCTATTCTCAGACCTACTGAATATACACACAAAATTTCATAAAAATTGGTCAAGCCGTTTCGGAGGAGTTTTGTTACTGACACTGTGGCACGAGAATTTTAATATACTCGTATTATCTTCTTCTTCTATATAATCCTCCTACTAATATTATAAATGTGAAAGTTTGGATGTTTGTGACTCAATCACGCAAAAACGGCTAAACAGATATGGATAAAATTTGGTACAGGGATAGTTTTCAACCTAACTTACCGGATAGGCTACTTTTTATCCCGAAAAATATTCTCATTCCTGAGGGATAAGAGGTACAATTTATAATCAACGGAATTTTTTTTGTCGCTTTTCGTCGCAGTGACACTACAGATGTCCGAAATAAAACATGGCCGAACTTCAAACAGCTGATTGAGTGATTTAGTTGTAATAATGGTTAATTGTTTTATTAACTAACATGTACCAATTTGATGGTGAATGGTGATGCATATTGTCATAATTTTTATCATAAAATGCGAGGTTTAATTGCTAAAGATCTTGTATAAAATAACTACAAAGAAATTTTTTTTTGCGGAAAATTAAGGTTATTTTCACACTAGCGTTTGTAAAGCGCTGCTCGCACCCAATGAGCTACAAAAATAATTTTACGTTAAAGAAAATTACTCGTAGCTTATCATTGAAGTTTAAGAACACACATCGCGAACAAAATTTGTGTGGAGCATCCGTTCTCCTTTCAAAATCGAACGATTTCATTGAAAATTGAAGCCCATTGCAGCCAATTCATTGGGCCAAACATGGTGTTTGCAGTGTCCGTTCTATACGCAAGTAATAATACTACAATGAGGCTTATCAAGTTTTTTCCTACCTCTCAATAAGAGGTGCTATCGAAGTATTATAAAATATCATATTATCAGGTTTAATTAATTGCATAAGATCATCAAATCTGGTTATTAAAATTCGTAAATATCTTTTTGTTTTTATATTTACTTTATAGTAAGAAATATTAACTTTCCTTAACCGATTGAGCAAGTCATTATTGAAATGTCGGATGAACGCGCACGTCTTTAAAATCTTAGTGCGTTGTTGGCCTAAAGTCAAATTGCTTTATTTTTCTACAGCTGTGCGTGCGTATATGCCAGTTCATATGCCAGTGTTTTTGGTCAGATACTACAAACCTCATTTTTTATAGAATACAGTATCATACAATATACAATCTATCGTTGTATATGAATCGATTTTGATTATTATTTCTTTGTGTAATATAGGGTATTTTGTCAAGTAATTCCTACTTAAATTCAGTGAGGATCTGATGATGGGTTCTGGAGATGAAGAGTGGAACTCTATAATGGTAGGGAAAATGGAACCTTGTTTAAAGATATTTTATTTTTTAGTATCGTTGACATTGTAAAACCAGCTCTTCATTGACAAACTCAAAAAGTCTCATGGCGTGTCTCGGAGAAAAATAAGTAACTCCTGAACGGGTGCGAATTACTGAACAGGAATAAAAAATATTTGTTTTTATTTATCTTGACATTGCAAAAGCAGTACATTAATGACCAACTTAAGGCCTGATGGTATAAGTGTATATGATTAAAAAAATATTTTTTGGTAGTTTCGTTGACATTGAAAAACCAGTACGTATGGGTGGTAAAGCTCACTAGCTTCGTAAAAGCCTATTCTCTATTGACTTGAAGACACCCATATTATAATCGAACGTGAACACTGACGCGGGTAATTTATTCACGGTACGCATAATAAAAGACGAAGAGAAGAATACCCGCCGGGCGTCGAGTTGCTCAGATTTTTTAGTAGTGGAAGGGCTTCCCCTTCCACAGGGGGTATTATGGCATGTAATGCTGGTAACTCTGCGTGTGTGCTCTAACCCTTGGAGATTGGTCTTAGTCAGCTTAGGTTCACCAATAAGCACTTAAGCACACCTCTCCATTAAAATCAATGATGGTAGATGGCATTTAGCTGCACTAGCTCAAATGTGACAGAAGTACTCCACACATGACCAAACCTGAATTTTGAACAAGTTTAAGAGCTGTTTTATTATTAAAAGACGCCTAACTTCCTAGCAGCAGCCTAAGCTTTGGATTCAATGAACCGCCCAAAGTTAATGTTTAAGGATATCTCAATTCTTAAAAAAAAATATTATGCCTTCAGCAGGGATACAAGTAGATCTGATGTTAAGTGATCACCTCCGCCCATGGACATTAGTAACACCGAGGCGTAACCAATGCGTTGCCAGCCTCGAGAAAACAATAGACCCACTTCCTGAAGGACCCCATGTCATAGTTTGGAGGATACCGATGCATGTCATAGAATACCGATACAGGAAGTTCGTTCCAGCTTACACGTGCGGGTAGAAAACTTACGTGCGGGGCCATTATACTTGAATAACTGTAGGCCATAGATGTAGTACCTATAGATTCAGCCACGGCGTAACCGTACATGAGAAAGAAAGTTTAAATTTCTTTAATTACTTGAGTTATTTTTAAAGAAATGTAACAAAATTTAATAAGCAGCCTAAAATACTGCTACCCACCATCGTACTTAAACTTATATATTTGAATTAAACGATTTTCTGCTGAAAATACAAACTGATAAACTATCTTATTAAAAGTCTTCAATAGGCAAATTAATCTTAATTGTTTGTCACAACTCGCATTCGTAACAAACAATGAAATCCGGCCACGGTGACGGGGACAAAAATAATATTTTTTGTCTGGCGATCTCGCTCTGTCAAATGTATGGGCGAATCTACTGGTTCTAAATAAGATATATGCTGTAGGCGGTCGGTGTATTCCAAGGATCTTATTCCAAGATTCTGAAAAGTAGGAGTCAAGAAGAAGAAGGCTTCTTTTGCTGGTGAATTGACACGCTTGAGTTTTTATGGCGTTCGAGATGTCAAGGGAAACTGCTAGCTCTTCTCCATTTTTCTCAAAGACCTCGGCCCAGATAATATGAGTGGCATACACTAGGAGATCTTCCGTCGATTGGTTTCGGTGGAACCCTTACTGCCGGTCGCTAAGGACATCATTGTATTTTAGGTATAACATGACGCGCGTGCTCAATATACGCTCCATAATAACTGCTGAATTTTTGTTTGTTGTTATTGATAATATTTACATTACATTTGTTATTATTTTTTAAACCATTTTAAAATGAAATTAAGTGGATGTTTATTATACACTCACGCTTAAACTGCTAAGCGCATTAAAGGATATAATAGATTGCTTTTTATATCGATGATAGACCTGTTCCCACAAGATGAGTGGCATAATTAAATATGAAAATTTTGTTTACAGGTTTAGATGTGCTACTAGCATAGAATTTTCGTACATTTTTTTGTATTTTTATTAATCACACTCTTCATTCCTGTTCTGTGACTTTGGTGGTCTCTCCAGTTCTGTACCTATAGCACTCGAAGAAATGTCCTTACCAGTCTGCTCTGATTTTCGGTACTTGGGCTCAATCATTCAAAAGAATGGTGACATTGACCTGGATGTGACACATCGGATCAATGCAGGTTGGATGAAATGGCGACAGGTCACAGGAACTATTTGTGACCCACGGATGCCCCTTAAATTGAAGGGTAAAATCAATAAATCCGCCATAAGACATGTCGTATTGAATGTGTCAGAATGTTCACTGATCTGAATGATCAGAATGTTGGGTTACAAAGAAGACGGATGAGAGACGAATGCATGTCACAGAGATGAGAATGTTAAGGTGGATGTGTGGAGTGACGAGAATGGATAAAGTAAGGAATGAGTATATTAGAGGAAGTGTGAAAGTGGCAAAAATGACAGAAAAGTTGAAAGGAAACCGAATGTCATGATGGGCATGTGATGAAGCGTGAGGAAACGCATGTGACGAAAAGAGTGATGGATATGAATGTGATAGATAGACGAAGTGGACGAGGAAGACCTAAGAAAAGATGGATGGATTGTGTTTCAGAGGATATGAAAGATAAGAGAGTTAGTGTAAAGATGACGGCTGATAAAGAAGTGTGGAAGAGGAAAACATATTGCGCCGACCCCAAATAAAATTGGGAAATGGGAAGGATGATGATGACTCTTTATTCCTCTAAGGACCCAATTCTAAAGTCCACGCAGACGAAGTCGCGGGTAGAAGCTAGTAGGATATAAAAGGCAAAAGTGATTGACTGATGTATCAACGTACAGGCCAAACCCTTAGGACTAGAAACTTAAAGGAGAATGCCCATTTAGTATGGAGAAATGTACTGACTTTAACATTTTTGTGTCTCGATAAAAATACCTTCATTTGATTATGTTATCTTAATAAATTATACATACTAACTTTAGTCAATGATAATATTAGGAAATAAGAGATTTTAAACAAAACTAATTTGTATTTAGGTTATAGTAAACTCACAGTAATATGGACTCTATGCGGGCGTATTAAAGTCGATTGCGTATGTAATGTCGATCTTTTAAGTTTCAAATTCATTTGACAGTCCCCAAACACCATGAAGTTTGTAATGTATTATAATCACAGAACACTATTACTCCTGGCTGATAATAATAATTTTCTATAAAAAAAAAAAAAACATTTGACAGTCCCCTTACGTCATCTAGTTTGTTGTCATGGATATATTATACTATAACTGTTGTATCATAATTATAATCGAATCAATGCTACCTATTGGCCCGAAGGATCTTAAAAGATTCCTGATTGGCCCTTATCCAAATATAAATGGCCCAATGGTTTTCTTTTGTAAAACGGAAGTAAAGTTACTTATTAATTTCAGAAAATTATTCCCAATAAGGATTTTTTAGGAAATAGGGTAAAATACTTGAAATATTTTAATTAAATTTTTTGTCCAAAAATCATTGTGACACAATTATTTTTTTAAGAGTACTGGCTATGGGCATTCTCCTTTCGCACACGTATTCCTCTTAGCATCCACTAAGAAAGGATTCTTCAAATTTCAACCCCCAAGGAGGTAAAATAGGGAACAAATATGATAAGCATAATTTTCGCGTGAGAAGCTGCGGGTAACAGCTAGTTAGAGATATTAATTTATGATAATTTATTTATTTTATATTTATGAAGTACTCTTTTAGTAAAAATATTATACTAATTAACTCAGATGAATAAAGTCGACGGCACCTATTTTCCCTCTCATTATTTTTATAATACCGCTATTCGATGCTTCTCCTACGTTCCGAAGGTTGAGTGGCAGAGAATGCTTGTAGCATTAAGTCCGCCTTTGTTCCTTTTACATTGTTAAAAGATTGAAGTTAAGAAAATAAACCTAGTAATATAGAAGTTACATAAACGAAAGATAGGATCCACACCGTTGGATATTTTTCAGGAAATTAGAACAGGACACAATATTATGAATCATTATAACTTATTATTGTAAAATCGGTACATCATGGACCAACTTAGGGCCAAAGACCTATATGTATAGACAGGCTGTTCAGTACTAAAAGGTTGGACACCTGTATTGACTCCATGTGGACTAACGCATTTTAGTCGGCTGCGAGCAAGCGATACAAGCAGATGCCATTTTGAAACACTGCGACTGTTCAAGAACACAATTATAACGTGTTATTGTTTAGTATGCAGAGTTAAAACGTTTTCATTATTTACGTTTGAACTTTATTTCAGTTTATTTAATTAAAATTGGTAAGTAACTATACTTATACTTACATTTTTAAAAATTATTTAGTGCAAATTATTTAATGCCGCCATCTTGAACCAAACTTGACACAACGTAAGCGTCGCGTCGCCCTCCCTTAACAGTTTTATGTATAAAGCGCGCAGCCCCACGGTAGGTAGGTTTCTCTGTGTCGCGGGCGGCGTGGAGAACACAAATAACACATCACTATTACACCCAAGACTCAAGTACAATTATTTATTTGTCATAAAAATATCTGCCCCGGCCGGAAATTGAACCTGGGACCCCTCGTTTTGCAGGATGGGTCGAATCACTGCCAACTAGGCCTTCTAGGCACAGGGTCATCCAATATTATAATTCAAATTCAAAGTACTAGATTGTTATGAAATTGGTTATTATTATAAAATTTTGATCCGATAATGTTCGGTTCACAGAAGAATGAGTTTCATCGTGTCACCGGTGTCACTAGCGCTACAGAGAGAGATAAGTGTCGTATTTGTGTTTGCACTCGCACTTGTTCCGCTAACGAACGCCCGATGCGTTTCATTCCGACGCTTCCGTTCGAAAAATGCGATTCAAAGAACGAGCTCTGTGGATAGAAAAAAACACAAAACGGTTCTATTGAAAAATTTCAAATGAATGGAAATGTGATAATATCAAATTACGATTTTTACATTTATTATACAGCAATTACAGCTGATTCAATGATGACGACAGTCGTAAAATTCTTAAACTACTTATTTTAATGATGTGCTCGGGTCTAGGGAATTCTAAATACTATAGTACCTATTTCACGCTGCGCAGACCAAGTGCGGATTTGATTTAATGCAGAACTCTCACAAAAGCGTCTCCTCGCAATATTTTCTAAGGAAGCGGAGATAATTAAATTAATAAAAAAAGTTGGTATATATACGTAATATGTTCTGATTAAATTAATAAAACGATAATGCCTAAAAACTTTCTAAGGGACTCTGACAATTTAACCTATCTATGACTACAAGAATAATGCAGAATTTGAAAGTGTATCTGACTGCGAAAGAAAAAACATGGATAAGTAGTAAACTGTTCCTTGTTATTATTTAATGACGATTAAACATATATTTTTGGATCAAGAACTGCGTGGAAATCACGTTCTACTTTCCACTTTATACAGTCACGGGTCAGTCATGACCATGAGCCACGTCACGGCATCAGCGGTCATTAATCTGATGAGATACGCATCTGGGTATTGATTTGAAGCCTGAGTAATGTAACAGTATTGCGTATGTCTTATTATAATACTTAGCTCGTTAAATTGGGGTGAGTTCTAACGACGCTTTTTATTGGAACATCTTATAATATAACCAAGTTGATGTTTTGTCTGTCACTATACCTATTTCTTTCAAGCTGCACTATTAAGTCCTGACTTAAATGCAATATATGACCTTAGGCTTAATGCAATATAACCATCATCATACATTCATTTAGACAATTTCTTAGAGTTTGTACTAAAGTTTCATGTAGGTACATTGTAATAGAATAGCAATATTTTTACATAAATATATGTATATTGATACTAGCTGACCGGGCGAACTTCATATCGCCTAACAATAAATTAATGTAGTTATTTTCACATTTAAAAGTTCTGCTGAGAGTACAAAATAATTAAAGTACTAATCGCTATTAAAACATAGCGGTTGGTAAAAGGGTGAAAGAGTTGCGTAAAATTTTTTCACAAAAAATTGATATAATATTTTTATGGTAGGAATTATAGTTTACGTCCCATTCTCAGATTTACTGAGACACACAAAATTTCATATGAATCGGTCAAGCCGTTTCGGAGAAGTTTTGTTACTGACACTGTGACCAGAGAATTTTATATTATATTTGTATTATGTTATAACAATATTGTGATTCTTAAGTTGAACTAACTGTACCAGGTTCTAAACTTGTTGATAGTTGGACATCCAGGCGCGTAAGCAGTCCGAATACCAAAATTTTTAGTTCGTTAAAATACTAGTAGATAGGAAGCAGAAATGGAATAGAATATAACCTGTCAAATTATGTGATTACTATGACTATATTATATGATAAAGACATTTACATGTTGTTATGTCTTTCAATAGAGAAGTACGCTGTCTAAAGCTAAACGTAGTAGAATCGAAGATAATAGGGCGTGAGCTCGATAGGCGTTTTAAAGAAAGCGTAGTCCGGAGTCCCGTTGGACGGATAGCTAGTGCGTGCGACACGCGATCAACACATAAACAAACTTCGATGTGACGTCAACGTACTAATAGCTGTGGTTGAGGCCATAGGGAACAGCTCCAGATATCTCGAATACATTTATGAAATAAAATCTTTGTATGTAATCGTTGGTGCAATGTAGTCGCATATAGAGATAACAGGTTGCGAATGTTTCAATTTAATTCTCGAGGACTGTTTGCGGAAATAAGTAGCATACTTTGCATATGTGGACCTGGAGTATCGCTAGGGCATGCTCCTTGCTTTGTGCCCGAAACTTCCCTTGGCTCACTTGCAGCGGCATTGGTAAAATACAGCGATATTTATTTATTCATTTAACAGTACATATTTGCACTTAGCTTATTAAAGAATAATTTCACTTGGTTACTCTCAAATATAGTAGATGTTGTAAGTACTTGAAAAGCACTTACCTCCGAGTGTCCAGTCAATGGTTTTCTTCGTAGACTAGATTCTTGGTAACGCGAAGGTGGCGTTGGGTCTTCCCCTGATACAGCTCTTTGGTAGGACCATCTCCTGCCCTTACTGTCGTTCTTCCCGTAATTTTTGTCGCTCTTATTATCTGGTATGCTTGAGTAGTCCTGATAGGTTTGACCTTCTTGAATATTTTTACTATTTTCGTCCTGTATCATCCGCCTGAAGTAGTTCGTTAGACCTTCGCTTGCGACCCACGTAACTCTAAAATAAAAACCTTACAGTAAGTTTAAGCTATATTCTCAAAACAGACTTCCATTATTTAGTGTAAATACAGAGAAGTAATATTAGAAATACCTAATTTACTCGCGCTTTACAGCAAAAGTTTTAAAATTTCTTTTGTAGTGCAAGTACCTATGTATTTCGAGCGAGATTGCGACATTTAGGAAAGATTTTTCTAATTAAGAATTAAGAATCTCCATTAAAATAATAAGAAAGTAGGTAGGGCTCTTATTGCGGTTGTTATATTATAGCTCGTTGGCTCTCCAAACCGACTTCTAGATAGGTCGTGAATATCTATTTTTTCTATGAGTAAAGACCAAAATGCAAAATTAACATTAATTAGTTGTCTAGGATAAGCTTTCAAAGTTAAATCTTGAATTTTTTCAAGACTGTAAATTCAAATTTATGAAACTTAGTACTTTGACAAATAAATACAGCTTTTTAAATTACTTTACTTTATTGATATGAATTTTAATTTTTTACTTATTGCACATAATAATACTCATTTTTACATAGCGTTTTGCTATGTTTATGCTACTCATTAACATAGAAAGGAATTTCTTTTTCAGCCAGATTTTATGAGAAACAATTTTTAAAAAGGAGCTTTATTCCTTAATGACGGTCTGTACCATAATGACGGTTGTAACGTATCATTACAATATCACTTTATCTATTGTTTGCGTTAAATCAACAAACTTACGGGTTTGTTACGGTAGGTATTGTGTAATTACATGTTATATTACAGTAGCTTTATTGGGACAATGTACTAGGAGAATATGAGGACCTTTTGATGTATAGGAACATAAAGCTTTGAAATTCTCATTTTTGTCACAGACAAGTGAATACTTAACGTCACTCACGGCATAATAAATACTTTAAAAAATATGAAACAAAGTATTGAAAGATTTCAGTAGCATAAACTAACTTGTACTAATGTGACATAAGTGCTATTATTTCTTCTGTGGTGACATCAACGGTTGAGATACCTATGAATAGGGAATGTATCTGTGTACTTGCCATGAAATAAGATATTTTTTATCCACAACGTCATAGGGCTGTGCGTAGAGCACCTGCGCGTGAATCCTGTGAGTTGGCGTTGTGTTTTATGAATTAGTGTAGTGTAAGAACTCTTTTAACTACTAGGCCACGGAACACAGAGACAAGAGGTACTAGGCTTTGAGCTTTAAAATCCACTAGGTATTAGACCAAAAGTTAAACAGTAAAAATATTTGCCGAAATGTGTCTAAAAATCGGTAGATATTGAATTGAAGTTTGCAAGAAAAATAAAGATGATGTGTTATTTGAGTCGTAAATATGCGCAGATTTATAACAAGACCCAAATCAGAAGAATTGCATTAAAGGGAATTTAAAAAAACCTAAATATGCCAGTCAATTCTGAACAAAATAACAAACTTTTGAATAAAGGTAAATTTTATAAGTATTTATAAGTAAGAAGTAGGTTTCAAAACGCCCACAGGGTGATCCTAGATTCTATTTATAATAAGTAATGTTTATTAGAAATAAAAATCATCATGATGTTTCAGGTATCACTCATATCCTGAATACAATTCGTAATGTCGCAATACCGTAATAAACTATGCCTAATCTAATCAGTTTTGTCTAATATACATTTAAAGAAATTATAATTCAGTATTTATAAACATTATCACATTGACTCAAACAGTCATAGATAGTTACGAGTGTTTTGTAAGATCCTACTGGTTCAACATCGTATGATGTCGTAGGAAACCTTTCAAACAATACTTCAAACTTTCCCTATGTCCTATATCTTGCAAAAAGTATACAGAAGCGTTATATTTTTGAAGTGAAACTTCCGTACCGACATAGTGGTGATGGAGTAACAAGAAAACAAGTTTTTTGTAACATTTTACGATCACGGAACAAACAAACATTTAAGTACGGCATAGTATAGTAAAGTAAGGAAATATGAAAGAATCACAGGAGTAAATGTAATATAAAATAAATATATTTACCTGTTAGACCGATTGGACTTAGACGTAGACTTTTTCCGTCGAAGCCAGCTCTGAGAATCCAATCCTGAGCTCATGGATATAGCACGATTTTGTAACAAGGAATCATGGAGATAAGATTCATTTAAACCTGAAAAATAAATCCGTTGCAATCGGGTTTTGTCGCATGCCTCGATAATATCTTAATTTCTGTGACAAATTAGAGGCTTAAATGAAGAAATAATTTTGATGAATAAATAATAGTGATAATCATTTTAACAAACATTTCAACAATAACTTACTATGTACGCTATTTGAAGGGTAATCTCCTAGCGCGGGAGTGACGTAGAGAATTGGTTGGCTACCAACAAGGCTGGGCTGGGAGCCCTGACCCGGGTTCAGCGCTTCGCTGTGGCTGCCCGAGAGAGTCGAATTACTGTGACCCAGGGTCGTCGATGAGATCAGGCTACTCGTGCTGCCGGGAATGTCCTCCTAGAACGGAAAACACAAAAATTATGTTTTATGACTCAGCAAGCCCAGTAAATAAATATAGATGATGATGTACTAAAGGAGTTTGTCCACTATAGCGTACTATACCGTGACCGTGCTGTGCACGTGTCAGGCACGGAAAGCAACACGAAACGATCTACTAACTATGGCCACTGAAACAGATCAAGAGTTTTTTATGCGTTAAGCCCGTATTCTACATTAGTACACTTTCATCAACAATTTTTGACGCTCTGTGTATGATACGCGTAACATAATTTTCAATGCATATATAATTAGTATTGTGCAATTGTTTGTTGATCCTTGAAAATGTCTTAATATAATAAATAAATAAATAAAGGCAAAGAATATTTTTTCTTTCTATGTCTTTCCTAGCACGGTCATATTTCGGTACAATATATAATATGGTAGGAACCCTTATTGGTTACCACTACGTTGACTATACAATAAAGCGAGTGACATTAAAGAAAAAAGTTATATCATTATATTGATTTAAAAAAAATCTGATATAATTTTTAAGGGTGAGACCAAACGAGCGTATTTTTTTGAGATTTGAGTCGCGAAAAATTAGTCGCAAAATTCCGCTGCATTTGGTTTCATATTAAACTTAAATATTAAATATTATAGATTTTTACTGCACATAAAAACACTATATGTACACAACTGAATTTATTCGTAAACAATAGGTGCTATTGGTTTCTATTGGTGTTGGTAAACTGTGTCACAATTCTTTACGGCCATTCCGGACTTAGAGGACACTATGTTCTTACTTAATTTCTTAAGAAAAGTATACAATTAACTAAAGTAATTTACAAAATAAAATTACAAAACGGTCTAATACTACTAATATTTTTAAACATTACAAAGTGGCGAAAATAAAATAATACAGAATAAAACAGTGCTTATGAATATCACGATGGCTCGGTGTATGTATTGTTTGTGTGTACTACTCAGAGATAATTGATTCTGACTCATCATACTTTATGGTTAATAAATAGTTGGTGATTTTAATTTTACATTCCCGAATTAATCGAGAAATTCAGTTTCATACAAAAGTCGCAATTCATAAAGTCCTGTTTGTACCACACGGGGTACGTGTTGGTTTAGCGAACCAATAAACTAATATACTAACGTACAAAAATAGGCTCGTTTGACCTTACCCTAAATTAGGTAACAACACTAAAGCTCGCGTAAAAATGGGTTGACAAACAGTGGATATAACACCCCGTTCTATCCCCGTAACTCTTTTCTATTACCGCAGTGTTTACGTGCTCTGAGATAAATCCAGGGTATTAGAACTGTCCCGGGACACGTTATTATGCAATATTTTTAAATAAAGATGTATAAATCATTTGACTTTATAGTCGTGACATTGTCGTAATTTATCGATTCCATAATTGCTTGAAAAATAAACAATAATATACTTAATACCACTCACAAACTCATATAATGAATGATAAGTTTATAGGTACATGCTGTGTAGAAGAGATTCTCCAAAATTAAATGTTATTTAAACTCTCGTTTACATTTTTGGACCTTGAACGAAATAAATATTACACACAGATGCGTGTCGCGTTCGGTTTACCGTTTCCTATGTCACGTAAAATGTATATTTATATATTTTTTTCTTTCCCACAAAGTGACAAGGTCAAACAAAAGAAAAACGTTTTCTGTTTATACTTCAATCAATACTCTTCTCAATCTCTAGAATACAATAGAATAAATAAGTTTTACTTCAGTGGCCATAAACACACACGAATGCCAATTATGGCCATTTTAGCGAAACAGATTACAGTTTGGATATTCATTTAGCACCTATAATATCTATTTTAGTATAGAAATTTTACTCTAGTAATTGTATGCCTTAACGTTATAATAAAACAAAAGCCATCAAATTGTCGATGTTTACTTTTTTATATTTATATAAAAACGCACGTTAGATAGATCGATATTGCGAAAGACAAGATTTATTACAATGAAAGTTAGGGATAAATTAGGACTCAGTTCATGTTACATGCGACGTCCTTGTCTATTGACTAGGTCAAGAGCAATATCGCTTGTTATTGTAAAGGACCTACATACGCAATATCTATAATTCAGCTAAATTACTTGTTTTAATACGAGCAAATATTTGGTGCTTGAATATTTATTTAGCACCTATAATTTTTTAGTTTCTATAATTTTATCTTTTAGGGGCTAATCAGCCAGCCAGGTAAAAAATTACTAATGTGCTTAAGCAGCAGTTTTAGCATTTGTTCAGCAGGTTGCATCGCTGCACCTAGTCTGATAGAAGTGATAGGACTCAGTTTACCTTGAACTCAAAGAAGCGCGACGCAACTTAAAACAAAACAAGGCAACTAGCATCAAACACTTTAAAAAATAAAAATACTATAATACATTTTTTTACCTTTTGTGTGTGGACCATGCCTTCATTGAAATCATCGTTGAAACTACCAGCTGCCTCGTTCAGCGACTGAAGAGAAATGGACATCGATCCTCTTCGTTGAATCGATTCAGATTTGGCATTGAATGATTGTTTTCTAAACATTTCCGTCGTGTTTCTTAAAAAACTGTCCATTTTTTTCCTGAAGAAAGAGGATTTCCGTTCTAATGGTAACTTTCCTATAGAATGTAAATCTAGCTCCGACTGCGATAAGTCTTCACGTCGAGTTAACATAGTATGGTCCCACGAAAGTTTTCTATTACGATGCAAAATTGTTGGAATCTTATTTAGCGAATTGGATTCATTTACTATTACTGCATTGTCCGTGTTTTCTGAAGAACTGGTTGCCGTACTTTTTTCTGATTCTAATTTAGATTTAACGTCAAAATTTTCATTTGATGTATCATTAGGTGATTCTACTACAGACACTTGAATTGTCTGTGAAGATTGCTCAGAATTTTCTTCCTCAAGTTGTTTTACATTTGCTGGTCTTGAAACATCTTCAGTTGAGTTATTTAATCGTCCTTCAATATGACCATTTGATTGAATTTCTTCTTCATTTTTGGACTGTACTTCCGTTTGTTGCTTTTGATTATTTTCGACATTTTGAATTTTAGCAATTTCAGTAGTCTCAGATTGATTACTGATGTTGTTTTTATATTCTTCACACAATTCCATAGACTGCTGTTTAATGTTTTCATTGCATAATTCTTCTGATTCTAATTCTTGTTCGTTTAGTTGATTCCCGGCTTGATTCTCAGAATAGTATTCTGAAAACTCGTTTGGAAGTTCTTGATTTATATATTTTGTGTCTTGTCCATATTGTTTCTCAAAATTATTTTGAAACATACCTAACTGTTCTTTGGTTTCTTCTTTTGAGTTATCATTTTGTTCTTTAGACATTTCACTCGACAGACTTTCTTCAACCAGCGCTTTTACTTTATCTTCAAGCAATGGTCTTTCAGACGGTCTCTTAATAATATCTGAACTCTCTTGAGATTGCTCTATTAGTTGCTGCTCGGACGACAACAATGCTGGAGATTCTGATGAAACTAAGGACAGTTCACATTCTTCTAGATTTTCTATTTCATTTTCATCTGTATCAGGTAGTTCTTGTTTATAATTTAGTTGTGATTCAATTTCAGTATCAATCACGTCACTAGTTATATTAGATACTTCGGTTGATTGGCAAGTTCCATCATCAATGTCTTTAAAATTAATACTCTTATTAGTAGCTTCTATTGGGTCTATATCTGATTCAAATATACTTTTATCAAAGATAACATTTGGATTTGTAGCGCTTGGTACACTTAACTCACTTTGCTCTTGCTCACTTTTCTCTGTTGAAAGTGCTGAAACGTTTTCATTGTCAATAAAGTCTCTATTGTCCATGACCTTGCTTCCTGGCGGTGCTTTTAATCGCATACTGCTATTCATCTTGACAGTTCTCAAAATTTCTCTGATCTTTAAATTTTCTTTCAAATTCCTCAAATCATCTTTGAATGAAGGTTTACTTTTCTTACCTTTTTCATGAACTCGATCCATTTCAATTAACTTCGTTTAACATTCATGACATACACAGACACTTCACATCACTTTATCACATGTAGGTCACAATTTACCGAACTATTCCTCATGGTTATGTTTTTAGATCATTATCTACTGCACATATACAACGTTACACCTGTACAAATGATTTAATCGTAATGAAGGAAATTTTGCGATAATATTATCAACAAAATTGAAACGGTATTGACTCTTATCAGCATAGAAAATATATAAGTTCTTAAATGACACAATGTACTGTGACATTGCTCAATTGATTGTGATAAATTTAAGGAATATTCTTGCCGCATATTAACGCAATACGTTCCAACCGTGAAATGATATCATAAAGAAAACACCGTTGACAAGTGTAAACATATTGCGGAACGGAGTAATCCTCGGTTCTCGTTGGTGTGCGACGTTGCCTGTAGTTCCACGCATGTTTCCAATATTATCTATCGTCTTGAGATTATCTTGATAGTATATCTCGTACTTCACTAACATAATATTTCAATAACGAGAGTTTATTTAATATTCCTGTTTCTAAAACCTACCTTATGGTTTATTATAATATGGAATCTATTGACATTAATTTAAAATAAAAAATTAATAACCATCCCTTTATAATACTTTTTTATTACTCGCACTTGTGTTTCGTAAAATAAAATAATGTTTAGATTCATGTAATTAGATAGGTTAATTTTTTAATATAAAGAATTTTATGAATATCTCTTAATGATAATATTTGGTAATTGGTTCAGACGATTTAAGTTTATAATAATAATTCACCAGTGAAAGATTAGAAAACGTTTACATATTTATTATATGTTTAGTAAATACTATCCACACTTCGCTTCTCACAAAATGAAGATTAAAGACCATACGAAGAATTCTAAGTGTGGATTGTCAGGCTTTACACTTCAAGGGACTTTATGACCTAGAAATGTTATATTAAGCACTTGTTTTCACGTGCAATTCCTTTTCAATGTCAAGCCTTTCATATTTTATATGAACGTCATTGTTACATTGTGTTTATTTAAAGTTACTCTGACACAATAGGTAACGAAGACCCACAGTGTTTCCAAGAAAACTTAAGATATGCACGTGTAAGTTAGTAGGTACTCGGCAAGGATTTAGACATCACCTATTTTATTTAAAAATGTATTCATAGAAAGTATTAAAAACTTACAAATAAATTAAACATTTTTTATTTCAGGTCACAGGTCTTCGGCACACTACTAGCCATAGCCAACATCCATGGATGTCCAAAACCTCCCTCTCCTCCGATCCTAAGCAACCGTCAAGCGAGGTGTCGTAGGAAGCGACTAAATCCAGCCCACTGGTGTTAGGGTCCCTCGAGGGATTATATTAGTATTATTGATTTAAATTGTAAATTAATAACATTATTACTATTATTATTTCTCCATGGGGTTCGCCTGGATAGCTACCAACCTCGAGCATGAGTCAGCCGCCAAACGACTCGTCATGTTCCGGCTGGGGGCTTGAGAGCCAGTTCTTTCTTTCGTTCTTTTTCTTCTCTTTCTTGGTCCGCAACGCATCAGTGATGCCTTTGGTGTTGCTGATGTCCATGGGCGACGATATAGCCACTTACCATCAGGTGGATCGTCAGCTCGTTTGCCGGGTATTTCCATAAAAAAAGACTCATATTTTATGAGAAGTCGTAAAAACCTATTTATCTTTACCTCACGTGTGGTTTTTGAAGTAAAACTTCTTTACGCACGCTTGACTTGGGGAGTATTCATTTTAAAGATCATATTTTGTGAATTTTCGGGTGTTATGGCAGGAAGAGATACATACTCTGAATATGAAAGCGGTGCTCCAGGACCATCAATTATAGGTGGAGAGCCCAGGGCCGCCAGACATCACTTATTTTCTGACGGATGAAATGTGGACGATTGAGTAGTGTTAGTATGTACTATGATCGTATGCCTACTTGCTAGCTTGGAAAAACGGCCAATTTCCAGGTATGAGGTGATCAAGGTACAAAAAATCATTACTAAGTTCACGTATTTTCTCATGGCTGATTTTCACGTATGTTCTAAATAATATAGTTAGAAATAAGTTGTCAATACTCCCAGATACATTCCGTGGGCCATTTTGCTTTACAGACACCTTGAACCTGCCAAAATAATGAGTTAAGTTCACGTATTTCCTGACGCTCCATTTTTATATATGTTCTCCAGACAACTATTTTAAAACCTTTGACAAGACGACAGACAGATCCAAGCGTGGGATCAATTCAGTATCCGATTTTGACTACCATACTCATGTGTCTCATGCGCGTAGATAATGCTCTCGCGCTTCCACCCAAAGAGATATTAAAATTAATTTAGGGGATGACTGGCCCCTTGGCTTCTTGTCAAAGGTTTTAAAATAGTTGTCTGGAGAACATATATAAAAATGGAGCGTCAGAAAATACGTGAACTTAACTCATTATTTTGGCAGGTTCAACGTGTCTGTAAAGCAAAATGGCCCACGGAATGTGTCTGGGAGTATTGACAACTTATTTCTAACTGTATTATCTAGAACATACGTGAAAATCAGCCATGAGAAAATACGTGAACTTAGTAATGATTTTTTGTACCTTGATCACCTCATACCTGGAAATTGGCCGTTTTTCCAAGCTAGCAAGTAGGCATACGATCATAGTACATACTAACACTACTCAACCGTCCACATTTCATCCGTCAGAAAATAAGTGATGTCTGGCAGCCCTGGGCTCTTAATCTATTAAGAAGAAATTACGTACGGATCATGAAAGAAGTTTTACTTCAGTTGTGTGGTTTAAAGCACCTTTTTTTCTAACTTTGTTACCGTCTTACCTCTAGGTCTAGTGAGTTGAACACTGGTTAGTGTTCGGTTTTCACAATACCCTCAAAGGAAATTCCGAAGATTGAAAATCCCGTTTATTCCCACTTGTCCTGTTGAGTAGTTCTGTTGACAGTACTAGTGGGAAAAAAATTCCAACTAGTTCTGTTAACAGGACTAGTGGGAAAAAAGTTCCCACTAGTTCTGTTAACAGGACAAGTGGGAAAAAATCCCGTTTATTCCCATTTGTCCTGTTGAGTAGTTCTGTTAGTTGTAAGACTATGCTTGACACCCGATTTTATTGCCACCTATCAAGTGGAGTAGTTCTGTTAACAGAACTAGTGGAAAAAAAATCCCACTAGTTCTGTTCTGTAATTTGGAAGACTATGTTTGACACCCGATTTTATTACCTTTATTTAATTATACAATTTTATTACCTCTATTTTTTATTCTCCTTAGTTTAGTCTTATTTGGCTGGCTTAGAATGCTAACAGATGGGTGTCGTAAGAGGCGACTTAATCCGGCCCACTGCAGCGCTGGTGGGAGGTACTCTCAGATTTTATATTGGTAATATTGATTTTAATCTGTAATATTGTCACCTGTAATATGAATTAATGTACCTAACCTCCAAAATTACAAAATTGAATTTTAAATACAATTTGGCTGCAAATAATTTGCTGACAGTCGTCATATTTTTTTACGATTGTCATTTGTATTGTTGGTTGTCATTTGTTTTTAAATCTATATGTATAAAACAAGGTTGTGTTATTTAGAACACTTATAAGTCAAGAACGTAACGGCCATGACGTAACATTATCGACAGATCATCATCATCACTATATTTCATAGTAGTTAATTACATAGTAGTAGTTACGTAGTTTCTATTGACGAGTCAACTAACGCTAATAATCTCACTGACGGTAATGACGGTAACCACTTAGGTAAGTACTACTTGCTTGTGTGTCAGCTATTGATATGCTGAAACTTTGAAGATTTTCTGACGATCTTTCTTGCTTATAATAAATTGCGTTGAATCATGTTGCAATTTGCATATACTCGTAAATTAATCACAAATTACTAGTAGGTACGCCTTCGCAGCTTCGGTGTGGACGGCAGCTCGTTTCCGGTGTTCGACAAGTGTAAATAATTAATCTGTGGTCGGATGCAGCCCTGTGCCTTAAGTAGCTTACAATCTAACTAGGGAAGTGGTATTACCTACATAATAACGCTACAAATAAGCTTTAAGTAGGTAAGTAAAACCAAACTTGTGCGTGTAAAGGGCTCTTTTTAAAAAGCTTTTTCGAAATCAAGCACGAATTTAGGAAATAATTGTGAAAACATCGTGGTGAAGATAAAAAAATTGTGAAATGTATGGTAAGAAAAAACCAAAACAAACCAAACTACGAAAATATTGCCTCCATGGACTAATCTATACTAATATTATAAAGAGGAAAGATTTGATTGTTTGCATTGAATAGGCTCCGAAATTACCGAACCGATTTGAAAAATTCTTTCACTGTTGGGAAGCTACACTATCCCTGGGTGACATAGGCTATATTATATATTTTCGTTTTTTTACTATTTTTTCCGAAGCGAAGCGGGGGCGATTTCCTAGTCCTCAATATTATGTGCAAAGTAAATGAAGTCAAGATAGTTTTCAAATGTTTAAAAATTATTGTTTTTATTTAATCCCATTTGTTTGTATAAAAATTGCAGTAATTTTTTGGAACTCTTACGCACACATTAGTTATGTGACACATTAAATGCCTACAGTACTTCACTTTAGAAGAGCAGCGCGAAATATTTTTTTGCAACTATTCTTTTTACATTATTCAGCAATAATATACACTACTTGTATAGAAAACGTTTCAACATTGCAGTCCCGTTCGGAAAAAAAAAATTATCAGACAAGCGGTATGCGATCCCTGTAGGTACTGATGTCGGAAGTTTTCAAACCGTCCGAGGGCCTCCGACATGGCTTAACGACTGTTATCTTACGATAACAACCGGGACTGACGGCTTTACGTGCCCTCCGAAGCACGGAAACGCTCAAGAATTTTTGCCACTAGCAGTCAAGCATTCAACTGTCGAACGCGCTCGCTGCTGCTTAACAGTCGATTACATAGGATCGACGCAAGCCGCCGGGCTATGAGCGCATCTTTATTTGTAAGTAATGAAAACTTCCTAATTGTGCATATGCTGTAATTAATATGAAAAGTTTCATTGCAATCGGAATTTATCTTATGCCTCCGAAAATCTGTTTCTAAGAAATTAAACAACTTATTTTCGATAAGTAATTATTATTATCAATAATATAAATAGTAAAACGATCCGTAATAAGTCATGATTATTTACTTAGGTACAAATAAATTTTTAAACAGAACACGTAGTTTAACAATTAATTGGTATTCCAATCTACATGAAAATACTTTTTACTATCTTTTGCGAGATTCAATTTGTGAAAACTTCTCGTGCTGAGTTTAGCACGGCTTAGATGTGCGTGTGGATTGAGTTATTCCGGTTTGCCAGTTAATGAGATCTTAATAAACTTTTACGTTCATATTCAAGTTTGAAACCTGCAAAAGTCTTAATTTGTTTGTATTAACAGCACGTTCTCGACGAAGAGCTAATTCTCTCATATTTTTAAAAGTTTCACACAGCTTTACTTAGAGAATATTTTCCGGATGAGCAAAGTAAGCTTTGCGTCTTATCACGGGATCATGAATTGCCTGCAGCTCTGTTTATAAGTTACGCGAACTGGAAATTGATTTCCGCTAATGTCTCCCTCCATCTTTCCAAGTGAGGTGGCTTTTATTGGGAAACCATATTGGAGAATACACTTTAACAATATACTTAAGTGTCCTAATGTAACAAGTTCGTCGGTAGGAACTGATGTTGCAACGTAAAGGCGAAGAAATCGATTTGCTCGTGTGAGATTTTTCTAGGTGATTTATTAAATCTTAGGTCAGGCAAGGATTAGGTCTTAGGCAATCCCCAGATATTACGGCTGATACTGGTCCAAACTGAGATTTTTCGTATCTATGAGCGGGATTTGCCAAAGCTTTTCTGATAGCTCCTGTTAATCTTCGTGGGCCAGAATTATTGCCATCGATATGAGAAAATAAATAACGACAGCAATTCATTCACATGAAGTTGACAAATAATCCGCTGTGATCTATTTTCCAGTACTCTATTATGCCGGAAATTTTTCCAATAATAGTTGAGTAACATACATTTTTACCTTTAACATTAGAAAGGTCTTTAGAAATACATTTTATATGTTCTGTATTATGGTTTGACACGCTACCGCATGTGTAGATAAATAAATAATTAAAAAAATAATTTAGTGCTGTTTAAATAACTTTTATTACAAAATAATATTACCACAAATAATATTATTCCCATAGATAACAAAATTCAATGTGAAGTACGAGGAGAATTTCTTTTGTTGACTGAGTGCTTGAGTCTCCTGCAAAAAGAAAAGATGAAAAATATAATAATTTACTCCTAGTTCTAAAATTCAATAGTGAAATATTGAAAAAATATCGTTAAAATCATTTATTTTATACATTATTAATGTAATATATACTTATAATGTTTTTGTAACTAAGAGTGGGAACTATTAGTGCTTGGTATTTTTTGTAAGCTAATTTATTAATATTGTTTCAAAAACATTTATTGGCTTTTTAAGTTGAAAGTATATCATTAATTTTTTTAACTTTAAAAATTATTATCAAACAATACAAAAAACATTTATATTTTTATCACATGCTATTTTAAGTATGTATCTATTTAAGAAAGGCTCCGAGAGGTGCAAAAATATTTTAAGCTAATATAAAAAAAAGCTATAGGTACTATTTAGAAATCTTCTTCGGAAATTGTTTGTGTAACTTTCAGTTATTAATTTCTTTTTCACATTTGAATTATTCTTTGAAGTATCAAATTGACACATCAAAATTTATTCAAACTTCAAGATTTATATTTAATACGATGAAAAAGATTTCATTTGGTATACTGTTTTCAGAGTCGATGTCGTAAAGGGCGCGCGAAGAACTATTTTCGAGGTTAAATTAAAATAAGTAATAAATAATGGAGATAATGTAACGGGAGTTGTGACTTATTTATTTTAATATTCATCTTTGATTATAATTTCTTAAATATTTATATCTTTTAAATTATTAACCAAAAACTAAATGCCTTAATTGGTCAATATTAATTTGTTAATAACAATTGCAATTTTTTATGTACTAAAAAATCATTGCGATAGGTACATTTTTGTACTCTTCAAAATCATATTACTTTCTAAATTCAACTTCAAATTCATATTCTAAGGAGCTTTATCACTACTTTTCACGAATTTCAACTTGTTGACTAGACTATTAGCAAATCTTAATTGAAAATAGTTTGTCTCCTACCTAAAAATCGTACTCATAGTTCCTCAACGTTCATACATAGGCTTCAGTACCATTGTTATGAAATGACCCGAACGTTAATCATAAAAACCTTACAATGGACACTGAAGACAAAAAAAATCTTCAAGACAAATTATGTGCATCATGCTAGAACGAATCCTAAGTAATTCTAAAGATCGTCGCCGTCAGCCGTCGCGCGCCCTTATATCCCTGTACGCCTAACACTAGCCGCTCTCGTGTATAGTTAAGTAGATTCTGTATACTCACCTTTGATGTACATCACTATTCAAAACACCTCCTCCGGGATTTATTTCTTCGCAGGTACATCGGGAACGTCAAACTCGCTAACTTGTGCATCCACGAGCTGTTTACTACGAAGCTTGATTACCGCGTGACTCGGCACATTGGGATCCTCCATTTCAAACTCGATCAGTCCTTTAAAGAGAAATATAATAGGAAATCTACTTATATCAATTCACCTCGATCAGTAGATTTAAATCACCTGAGTGTAAAGTCTACTAAAAGTAGACATAAGATACCTGGGGTGAATGAACTCAGATGAATAAAGTCGACGACACCATTTGTTTTATTGTACTATCTTATAAATTAAATGCATCCACAACATACATTATTAAAAACAACTAGAATAACAATACTGTATAAACGTTAAAACATTATTTGAGGATTGCAAAATACAATGAAAATACAAAAATATACGTAACATGAATGAAATAAATGAACCGTTAAACCAAAAGCAATCATCCGAAACTGATAATTGAATAGCCCGGGTTGAATCATTAAATGTTTGTCGAAAAAATAATAAAACGAGTATAGGTATTTATAATAAAAATGAGCATGATTTTTTTATCATAAC
Organism: Thymelicus lineola; assembly: GCA_963932265.1. Lineage (NCBI taxonomy): Eukaryota > Metazoa > Arthropoda > Insecta > Lepidoptera > Hesperiidae > Thymelicus > Thymelicus lineola. Next base: position 20,439,721 of record OZ010680.1, read on the forward strand.
TTAATGGCCAGCATACAAGCTAACTACACATTTTTATCGCAACTAAATGGACAGTACAGGCCATAGTTAATTAACCACGCTGGCTCAGTGCGGATTGGCCAGATTCACACAACTTAAGAAAAAAAATTAGAATATGTAAATTTCCTAACTATTTCCGCTTTCACCGAAGCAAGTGATAAATTAATTTCCAACACGCACATAACTTTGACAATTAGAGGCGGGTTAATTAACTTTGAAACCCAGGTTACTCTGTAATCACTGCTTTTCGACCTGGTTTTAAAAGTAGCTCAACTTTTCATTTGCCTGCAAAAATTAGCAACAAAATTTTTGACTCTGTGATGATGATGCCTTTGCAGGTGTTATAATGGATATTGACTTGAGTCCACCGCCAAACGATGAGATTTATAAAAGGTTACCTATACATATTCCTACACGATAACATTAATTGGGTATAGTTAAAATAATAATAGGTAAAATCACTTATTAAGCGAACATAATCATTATAATAAGCTTTTATTTTTCCAAATGAGTAAATTGAGATGCCTGCAATTTTTAGATTTTATCACAAACAAGAGTGGACATGCCTAATACCTACCACAAAACTGATTAATATCTTTCTCTTTCTTGCATAAGTCGAAATGCATTATGGATATCACGGTATCTAAAATGGTATGTATTGTCGTTCTCTACATGCGTGGCGATGAAAACTTTTTCAGATAATTCATAACGATAACGGTAACCACAAATGAAGCCACATATACATTTCCTCATTTCTTTTTTAACACATATTCTATAGATTTGTAGATGTACCTAGATTGATAGGATATTATAGACGTTGTGATTAAACATAATTATTGTCACGAGCAAGTTTTTTTTTTTACTTATTTCATACACAGTATTCTCCTTATTTATACTAGCTCTCAGACTTCATATTTTATCCTTAGTACGTATTAGTGAATTGTCTACAGGTTCTAAAGAAAAGCTAGAGCTTTAGTTGCATAATGGGGCTTAAAGTAAGACGTCGAACATCCTGTGAAGTTAATTAACTCATTCTTAGAGTAGAGGAGACCGAGGAGGGTTGAAACAAAGGTAAGTTGAATTAACTGAAATTTCTAGGTAATAAAGAACACTAGCAAGTTGGTAAAGACGCAAATTTTACCCTTCCAGTATCCCCCCGGGCGTCCGTTAGTATTTTACGTGCCACGATTGACGCTTACGCAACTATCAAAATGTCCGGCCTATAAATTCATAAAAGTAACTTTTCATCTAAATCATTCTAAACAACTGCAGTAGTACGTATTCCCCGCCGAAATAATCCAAACTCTATTGAACGCCGAGTAATTCAATCAGCCATCAGTTAAAATCATGCTCACTGGTAAAAGACGACCAAGTCGCTATTAAAGTTAAAATGAAATGAAATGAAATGACATAAAATAACGAGAATTTGACCATTATAATAAACTAGCTGTGCCTCGCGTTTTCACCCGCGTTAATTAGTTGAAAAAACTAACTACTAAAATATATGATGTTAAATAGCCTATAGCCTTCTTCGATAAATGGACTATTAAACACAAATAATTTTTCAATTCGAAGCAGTAGTTCCTGAGATATGCGCGTTCAACCTCTTCAGCTTCAAGCACTCAGTATCTATTCATAACAGAGCATAAATTTGAGCGAATATTTGTTTGGCAAATGACTCTAACAAGAGTAATAATATTTTAATCAGACGATTATTTCTGCCTTGATGAATTAAGGTTCAATGTAGGTATAAAATGTAGCTTAGTTTCATTAATATATTCTTTCCATGTATCACTTTTATTTCAATTTACCTCAGTAAGAGTGGAGTTAAAACAAAACCACCAGTTGTCTCCAAATCGACTTTTTATCAGTAAACAGAAAAAATTGGCAGTTTTTACCCTGACCATCTGTTAGTCAAATAAATAAGGTTTCATTCAGTGTATTACACTTTATATGCGGTCGCTTATTTGTTATTGGTTAAAATGTAAAAATTGGTAAAAATGTTTCAACTTTCCTCGGTCTCCCTTACAAAAGCGATCATACATCCTGCTGTCGTGTGGGATGACATGTGATAAATATTTAACTTGATTTTCTCTCCAAGATTTCCATCGCCCACGTCGCTTACACTGTATTTATAGCCACAACATCGACAGTTAATTTGTTGTTTCCGTAAATATTAAATATAATTGCAAAAGTTGTCGTTGTTATAATTTTCTATTAACTACTTTAATTTTTTTACTTCGGACTCAGTAAATAAATGCTGATAACCGCTTGTATATTTTGTTTTCGGATATAAAGGACTTGTTAAGTATTTAACTTTCATTTTTATCATTTTCACGATCATACAGCTACAGATACAGCCTTGCCGCCTAGTGTTTACTCTGCCTAGTGACTTACCTCGTCTTTAAACATTTATTCATTATGGCCGTTCTTACATAACGGTTCTTTGCGAATTTTTACAATCGTGTATCACGACACCTACTTTCAAAGAAAGGTAAAGACGGCACAATTCACCACCCACCCTTTTCAAGTGGCACACCATTTGTTTCCAAAAACTACCGCTTAGAGTATTAAGCACATTTGTCAAAGTGGATAGTTTTGTAATAAATTAAACCCATACATCCGTTTTTTAATCAGTCATAAAATCATAAGCTAACTTTTTCCAGTTTCGTCATAATTTGACATTTTTACCAATCGATTTGAATAAGGATTAAATTTGTAGTTTAAGCTATGTAATTAAAGCTGTGGTACATATTTTTTATTTAAACACAAGTATTTTATGCCCATAAAGGATTTTACGCCCAATTTCTCTTTGAACCATGCCAAGATGTGACAAAGAAAATCAAGATACACAAAAGGAGAAGAAACGTTTTATATCTGGACAATACTCGTAATCGTACCTCGCAATCATCACCACACAGCGAGCCAGGTGGTAGTAATTGGTTCTGATCATAATGCCTTCTGATAACGTGAAGGTAATTAAACTTAATGTTATACTGTTTATTACAAAGTACTAAAACTACTTAAGAAGCGCTCGTAGTATTCACCGCACTGTAGCGTAATTATTTTCTTCTTAAATTAATAGAAAACTTTCAAAAATTCAACGTAAGATTAATTTTGCTGCTGTAAAGAAGCCTCGCTCTTCGGTAAATTTTGTCCTATTCGAAAAACTTTTAGAAGTTTCAGATATTAATATGATATTTTATGTTCCAAGAAATATGATATTTCAAATATCCCAAAGATAATATTTAAAGTTTGTAGTTTGAAAATCGATTTATTATCGATATTAATATTTTTACTAACAGTGGGTGAAGTTGGACGGTTATTCGTATTTTAAGTCTTACAAACTAAATTTAATGCGGTTGCTTAGTTTGTTTTCATTATTATTATTAAAGGGCATTGAAGGTTCAATGCCTTTTGCTAACTAGGTAGTTAGCATACCTACCAGTGCATAAAGAACTCAAATATCTCATAAAGTACCTTTATCAAATACCACACTATATCACCGAATACTTTTTGATTGTAATCACTTAGTCCGTTTATTTGCATATTATGTTTCATCACTGGCCACCAAAACGAGGTTTTTCCAAAATGGCGAACTTGTAGCCTGTAGATATGCCAAGTTCCATACAAAAATGTTCGAACCCCTTTTCATAAACCATAATTCGGTATTTCAAAGCACATAATTCATACCTAACATAAATACAAACGTCGAACGTATTTATGGAGACATCTATATTATCATCAACGTCACACCCCATTATTACTAGTCAACGCGGACTAAAAGGCCTTTGTCTTTTGTCATCACAGTGACAATAGAGATGTAAAAAAAATCGGTTCACAAAAGAAACCAATTTTTGCAACAAATCGATTCAAAATTGTAAGACTCGATGCGATCTTAAATTGTAAACTCAAAACCGAAACATTTAGGTACCTACTACTTCGACTGAGCTATCTGGTACCGCGTATTCTCAATATGTATTTACAACTCCAATAGAATGTTCTTTTATTGTTTTTTCCTAACAACTCATGCTGCTAGGTATGCATTGAAATAGCCGAGCCGGCAAACGAGCTGACGGTATAATAAGTGGCAACCGGATGTTCATGAGCGCAAGAACATCTGCAACACCAAAGGCATCACTGGTGCGTTGCCGACCAAGAAGGAGAGAAGAGAAAGGAAGAAAGATAGATCATGATACAATGAAGTCACCCATAATAATAGATAAAATATAGGTGGGCGGTTAATTGTGCTGCTGAGTGTACCTATATCAATTATGTATTTGAACGTTTACTTGTTGTACTGTTGTGTATAATAAATAATATTATAAAGAGGGAAAATTAGATTATTTGTTTACATTGAATAGGCTCCGAACTACTGAACCGATTTGAAAAATTCTTTCACTGTTGGGAAACTACACTATCGACGGATAAAAAATAAGAAAACCAAAGCAAAGTGAGGGCGGTTACTCGTGTATAATAAATTGCTTTACCTCCTTCAGCAACAACTTCATCCTTGTAATTGTCTCTCATGAACCTCGCCAATATATTGTGGTAGAAAATGTTTGCGTTCGTCCTTACTTCCTGCGTCACTTCCATCTTAGATACGGCTTGAATTAACACGTTCAGCTTTTGTTTGGATGTCAGTATTAGCTTGTCGACTGTGTAGAATTAATAGCATATTTTAATGAATTATTTATAAAAATCTTATATTTTGAGGTTATCAGAAGATAATTGCCCTGGTAAAAATAAAACAAAAAAATAATCGACCTCAACAAAATGGTCTCCGAAAAATCTTATAAATATCAAATATCTATAAATACCTATAGAGTGTATCTATTATTATAGTATCTAATTTTTATAACATATCCTATTTTGTATAAAGGGGTATCTATGCCTTTTATGTTGCCGATAAAAATTACTTATCAAATCTGATTAATAAATTAATCTACCTATTACCAATTCGTTTTACTCATATTTTACTGATTTGATATTGACGTTTTCACATTTACGCAAGTCAAATCAAATAGATAGTCCTCAAAAACAAAATAATTAGGTATCATCAATAACAAATTATGTATCTATAGACTGCTAACGAAGCATGTACCAAATAATATTAGCTCTATCATTTTGATCAATAAGACGTAAATAAAATGTACACAAAAGCTCACCACGACATTGAGATAGACAACCAATTTAATTATATTGATATCTCTCCGACTCATTATCTTATTAATTTTATTATTAATGTCGCCTACGAAAACGTTTTCATCCTCAAAGGATGAATGGGGATGATTGAAAATCGAGGACATCTCTATGGCGATAACAGCTAACAGCTTACCAACATTTTTTGACTCACCAAACTCGTGTAACGCACCTACCTAACTCAAAATAAAATGTCACTTGCACCGGCAGGTATTTGACATGAACCACGTTACACTGCGACTCAAAGCTTTTGTATTTTTAATCGTCGAATGGTACAAGATTTTTATGTTAGAAACGATGCAACGTGCGAATTAAAAAAAACTACTACAAATGATGAAACTACTGTTCATCTTCTGTGAAGTTTACCTTTTTGAGATAGACATTATTGATTCTTAATCATTGTACAGGTACTTCATCTATGTTTCGATTTTGACAAATAACTAAACGTTAAAGTTGAATTCGTTTACGTCAGCGTAAACCAACTCGCAATAAAACGTAAACAATCCAACAAAGTATCAAAACTCACAGTCCGCTTCCAATTCGGGCACTGGCTGGATCATGTCATCCACTGCGTATTGCATAGCTGGTGGGGTGGCGTACGGTCTGGCCACATTTGGAGCACCTGGGCCAAAAAATATTATTAGTTCATTTTCATCGTTCACCGTTCATCGACTAGTAGTCTAGTTTTAATGGTACTCAAACTAAAATACCCTCAAGACTATATAGTCTATTATACACTACTGTATAACGCCACAGAAAGAGCATATCCTACCTATCATACCTATCCGGGGAGGCATTGTGCCGTTGCCGGCTAAACACGCTCCAAAAAAGATGTGGCCACACAAACAATAAACAAGAACTCACCTATGTACAATCTACGCAAGAACGTATCTACGTAATCTACGCTAATAGGTCTTGAATAACATTAAGGTTTAAAAAACCCCGACAGTTTTATTTACACTAAACATAGTTAAGAACACTCTCGACTAAGTCACCTTTCATACAAAAAAACTAGATCAAAATCGATTCATCTGTTTGGGAGCTATGATGCCACAGACAGACAGATAGAACACCGATACACAGATACTTCGAACTTATAACACCCCTCTTTTTTCATTGGGGGTTAAAAATTGGGACAAATAAGTCAGTTAACAATCAGTTTAGTGTTTTGGTTTTTGTAATTCGGTTAAATTGTTATCCTACATTTTTATCTATCACACACTTCAAATTTTTCTCTAGACACTATTCCTTTTGAAATACACGCAGACGAAGTCGCGCGCTTTGAAACTAATCGAAAATTTAAAAGTCCGTCTTCGCTTTAATAAGTAATTCCAGATATTGTTTCTTTTATATCAGTTTAATCGACCTATAGGATCATAACTCTGTTGGTTACAGTAAATATACCTTATCCGCTTTTACGATATAATTATGTAGGTAGGTATATCGTAGCAGAACTGGGTCGTAGCTTAGCTACGTAATGAAGGCCGTAGCTGATAGAATTTATTTTCAGCCTATGTAGGGGTATGTCATAGTAAAAGCTGTTGAAAATTATGAGCATTTAACAAAAATTGGTAAAAATTTAAGGTCTGAGGTACCTGACAAGGAAAACTAAGGGATCAGTCAAACTATTAAAATTATTTACGTATAAAAAGCAAAGCAAAAAATTTTATTTTATTTTATTTTATTTTATTTTATATATTGTAACGTTTGTAATGGAAGAGTGGGGCATCCTGCCGCAAGTGTAAAATTATCACGCTTACTAGGTTGCTTCATCAAATGATTAACATTATTGTAAATGATAGACTGAATAAATGATTTTGATTTTCTTTATTTTTTTTTATTGATATGCCGTTTTAGTAGAAGTTATTCCATGTGGTAAGTACGTATTAACCAAATAGGTACCTAGAGCTTGAAGGTCTGAGAAACGTGGCGAGGCACACTAATCACGATAACCAAACTATTCACGATATCGAAATACCGTCTTAACAAAACTTATTTAATATCATGAATAACCATTTCATTTCATATAACTAGATCAAACTTATCTGTTACATATGTAACGAACCCTGCGCCGGTTCAGCCCAGCACGATAATTTAGGGCAATAGTTATGAATACGATATTTTTAAGAAGTACTCAACAAGCTTGCTTGAAGCAACAGCCTGATACCACATTACGACAGAAAAAATTTAAGACAATATATTGTGCACGTGCGAAACAAAGGATCCTTCGATCCGTTTAAATGTCACAATGGTCAGTGATAACTATTATCTATGTTTATAAGGCCAATGTAAACTGCTAAAGCAGATTCTCCAAATACTCTGTATTTTATTTTTGCATTTAAAATTTCAACATTTAATTAAATTCCGATGTTTGCCTTCAACTACGACTTTACGGCAATCTGGAGAATTTTTATGTGATTCTGATCCTCTCATTACCCAGTTCTGTGAAAATTCATTTTATTTTTTTTCTGTTTAGCCTTCTCAATAAATAATTTTAATTTTCGTTTTGCAGATTGCCGACATGTGCTGTTGTAAGTACAACATAAACGGGATTTTATTATTCGTCAAATCAGGCAAGATAGCTAATGTTTGGCTGTCATCTAAATTTTGCTTTATTCATTGCATTTTAATGAGGATAACGTTTTTTTTTTATTGTAATTTTTTTTTTATTGTAATATTGAAACTTAAATAAATGTATTGTACTTACGGGCTTTTAAAAAACATAATGCTTATTGTATTTTATCGTTTCATTTGTCATGACAACTATTTGTTATTGTAACTATGACATGTTAACTGTCATAATAGGGTTGTTGACACTAATTATAAATTAATATAAATTTATGTCTAAAATATTAGTGGTAACATTTAAAGGCCTAAAATATGATTCTTTTATTTAAATCAATCACAATAAATTAAATATCATTAATTTAAAATGTTAAAAATTGTACTCACTGTCACGTGACCTCAAACGCCATTTTGAGAATATGACGTCATTGGAACAATTTTATATGGAAATTCAACAAACTTAGCAGACAGATAGTATTGAATATCGTTTAGTGACGTCACGTGACGTTTTTGGTGGGAAATTTGATAATGATTTTTATTTATCAATTTTTGTTTTTAAATTGAAGATTATTATTTTTGTAATATTTTTTCCGTGAATATTGAGGTTCTATCTATAAAATAAAATTGAATCCTAAAATTAGTCAACATCCCTATTTTACATGATTTTAAATTGTCTTTCTTATGGTGAACGCACATGTCATAATATCCGCACAGTACGCGCCGAACGCGCCGCATTTGTAAGAAATCATATTATTATGAGAGCCCGATGCGGATGACATCTTCCCTTTTCAACCAAATGTCTTTATTTTGTGCTGTATGAACACTTTGTCTTTTATAACCTTATTTGTATAACCTTGTTTATACTGTAAGTACTGTAACCGCCATGAAAAGACAAAATTAAATTCTTCTACCTTTACACTATAAAAGCAAAGCAAAGCAAAAGGTTACGAGGTACAGTCACCTGCAGAGAAAAGTAACCCATCTGTTAAACAGTTTTAATAGACAGATGGGTTACTTTTCTCTGCAGAGGACCGTACCACAGATGAAAATTTACCAACGCTGGAGAGCAAATGATTTATTTGCTGCAGTGAAGTCTTCATCTCGATAATGAGTTGTCCTTTTTCATCAAGAGCCTTAGTAAGCCTTCGGTCCTCGCGTCTTTCCGCTTCGAGTTCATCCCGAAGTTTCTTTTTTTCTTGAACATATCTATGAAAATACGTTAACATAATAGGTACATTGTCTACAAAATGATTAGGTAACTCATCGCTAACGCCCATGTACTATTTTTATGACAAAGGAGCAAATGGGCCAAGTAATTTATTCATTTATTTATTTAATAGGTAATCCAACAGTGTTTACAAAGTCAATTATTACTAATTTAATTACTCAAATACTATGGCCAAAAACGGATTACACAAAAAATTATAGTTAAAAAAATATATGAACAGTTATGCTTAAAAGTAACTTCTATGTTGTGTGTGTGTGTGATATGCTTCATATATTACATATATTATTAGCTACATATGCATATGCTACATATATTATTAGCTTATTTGGAGGTGCAATTTTTTTAATTTCATTTTTAAGTTGGTAGGATTTTAAATTAAAAATATCTAAGCTTGAGTAATGCTTATTGTAGTTGCGAGCTAAACGACAGATAACCGAATTTTTAGCGTAGTTGGTATTTACTTGAGGGACATGGAGCAAAGGTAGGTAGGTGGGACTTATAAATCAATACAGACCAGGAGTTCGCTGCAGTCTATATTTCCAGATAGTAAGACATGAAGTAGTACGATATCATACTGATTGCGCCTCTGTTCTAGTAGGTCAATACCGAAGTGTTTACAGGCTTCTCTATAAGAATCAAAATCTCTATGGTCTTTAAAACTTAAAAAATTTACAAACTTATTTTGTAAATTTTTTAAGTTTTAATGTCAACTAATCTGTAAGAGTAGTGCGTCACGGACACGTTGCTGACCAAAAAGGTGGCAGTTACATTGCTCATTAATTTAACAGACTAAAAGAGAATGCTCACATTGCTCACGCCCATAGAAAAAATCCCAAGCACACAAAATCACAAAATAGACAAAAGAGACCTGTTAGACGTAAGTATACTAAAAGCTACAGTTTCCGGTGAACCATGTCAGCCACAATGTCAGCGCTATTTAATGATGCGATTTACCCAATTTGAAAGCCTACCTGAATCTGCTCTAATACAAAGCAATTTTTAAAGAATAAATTCAACTCCTACTTCTACATTGCGAAATTATTCATATTTATCATTCATTCATTCTTATACAGGGTGGATTTTTGAGACGGGTCAGTAAGGGCAGGTACCTTAACCGTTATAGTTACAGGAAATCGTTCCTAGGAGACTATCCATAACTTTTTAAGATATTCTGAACTGCATTCACAGATTTTTGAGAAAATGTATGGTTAGCGAAAAAAGTGCTAAAATCCAAAAAAAAATATTTTTATGCCTATCGATCCTACTTCGTATAGGGATCAAAATACTCTATGGGACCATTTAAGTTATGAGTACTAGAAATGTCAGAAAACGCTAAAAACATTTTCCATACATTTTGTACTGAAAAACGATAAATCAACTCGTAATATTCTTTATTGCCAAACAATCCTATTTCTTACTACGATTAAAAGATTCTTTAAGGCCTATTGAAATTTAAATACAAAAACCACGGTAAGACACAACATATCACACAAACTTAAAAATAGGTTATCTACGAAATAAATTGTTCAAAATGACCGCCGTTTTCACGAATACATAAGTTCACTCGTTTTTGTACTGAGCAAGTAACAGCGGAAAGTTTTCTTTGATGGTTATTATTTAAAATGCCTCTTTCAGCTCCTGAACACTGTCGTACTTTCTTTTGTAGACTTCATTTTTTAGGTGGCCCCACAAAAAAATCGAGAGGCTAACGCTTCTGGGCTGCGAGATGGCCACTTAATTGGACCATGTGTTCCTATCCACTGTGTCCCGAATTGTTTGTTCAAGTTAGAACGCGTAAGACGGCTGTTGTGTGGCGGTGCGCCATCTTGTTGAAAATAAACTTTTCGCAATTCCGTCAGGGGCCATACATCCAACTGGTTTTGAAGATTCAAAATTAAAAATTTACTTTCAAACTTCTTTTTTACAATTTTTTTTACTTATTTTTTTTAGGAACAAATAAGGTTGTTTGGCGATAAAGAATATTACGAGTTGATTTATCGTTTTTCAGTACAAAATGTATGGAAAATGTTTTTAGCGATTTCTGACATTTCTAGTACTCATACCTTAAATGGTCCCATAGAGTATTTTGATCCCCATGCGAAGTAGGATCGATACGCATAAAAATATTTTTTTTTGGATTTTAGCACTTTTTTCGCTGACTATACATTTTCTCAAAAATCTGTGAATGCAGTTCAGAATATCTTAAAAAGTTGTGGATGGTCTCCTAGGAACGTTTTCCTGTAACTATCACGGTTAATGTACCTGCCCTTACTGACCCGTCTCAAAAATCCACCCTGTATACATAATATTAATAACATGTACATCTAAAATAAAAGCGAAAGGATCTACACAACCATAAACAAAAAATAACAAAAACTACTGAGTTTACGCTAAGGAGACGTCAGCTTAGAACGAATTTTTGGAAATATAAATTGTAATATAATTATATCTTTATATTATTATTTGGAAGATGATAATCTTGTTTGAGGAATACAAAGATTGCATTGCACTAGAAAAGATAATTAACTCACAAGATTTTATTTGTATCTATGTCAGTATAACTAAGACAAACAAAATCTGGAAAAAGATATGACATAGGGTACTTACCTACTTATTATCCCAGAAATTGCGGGCAGAACCGCGGGAAGTGCTAGTTATTTATAAATATCCACCGTAATATTATCAAAGTTTTCTAATATGATTTTAATTTTCTTTTTCATTAGAGATCTCATAATTCTCATAATTAACTTAGTAAAAGTTTTAGCCTTTGTCTTAACAGTGGTTTATTTTATGATAAAGGATTTTTTTTTATAAAATGAAGAAGGGTTTCAATTCAATTCAAAATCATATAAATTTCTATTTTATTATAATACTATCTACGTTTCAAATTATAATAATAAAGATTTTTTTTGAAACATACTGTAATAAAAATTATTTTAATGTTAACGGCTTTCGGTAATCGAGCTATACCTGCCTGAATAAAAATATAGATCCAACTAAACTTTCACGCGGGAAATTGAAAATATGAAAACTATTCAGCCGTGTCGAATAACGTACCTACGTATATTTCACGATATTTTAGATAGGTAATCGCAAATGTTATGAAATCCTCGACAACATTACTTAGTATTATTGGCAATGGCATTTTATTCAATAAACATTTATATTTATAGACCCACATGCAGTTGAAATTAATGGATGTACAGTCAGCAAAAGAGTTACGTATTTATTTATTTAATGTTTATTGTATTCACCTATTAATTTGACGTTTATTTAAAGGTAGTCTGAAATTTTACCTTTTCTGTATTTTTTGGTTTTAAACGACATTTATTTAAATTTTATATTTACTGATACAATGGAATATTTATAAATTTAACTGGCCCGACTTTCTCATTGTAAAATGTATTATTAAATTATTTTAATAATTGTTGTTTTTTTTTACTTGAAATAAATGAAGTATCATAAGAAGATCATATTATTATCTTACCATCTTACCATCAGGTAAGTGAAGATATGATTCAGGAATATATTGATTTCAAGAAGCTGTTAGCACATATACTCTAAGTCTATGGTTAGCACACAAGAAATGGGTAGCCTATTTTAATTGAGTAGTCCAGATGGCTTTCAGATTCAATCATTTGGGGTGTCCGGCCTTTTCACTGAAATGTCCGGCCAAACTGGTTGATCTGTCCAATTATTTGGTTTGACGACATACATAGGTAGCTTATAGCATTGACAATAACACAAACACTCTGTAATTTCAAATATTACGAAACGGTGTTTTGTGTCATGCCTAGCATACCTCTTTTGCTATGTGTAAGGGTGCTTTTCCACCAGAGATGTGCTATGCAGCTATGCTGCGAAGATTTGAAATCCAATAAATATGATTGGTTCAATAAATTGATTGATTTCCACCAATGAATATGATTGGTGGATATCAAACGCATCCATAGCAACGTACAATAGCACATATCTGGTGGAAAGGCAGCCTAACGGTGCCATTACCTACCTGTGGTATGCTCCTTAAGTTCCCTAATGCGCATATGCATAATTTGCTTATTATGTAAATTCTGTGAATTGAACGTAGAATTTAATCAAGGTAGAACCTATGTAATTATCTCATTCACGACATACACGATATTCATCATCCGACTTGCAGCAATCAGTCAAATGTATTATTAATTATACATAGGTATTAATTATACACAAGTATATTAGACAACATCAGATTTAGGCATAGACAACAAATGAAGGGATAATTTACTTAAAATATTTCCAATGCTTCAATGTAATACACAATTATAATTAGAGTAGGTAACTTCTCTCGTAAGGTATTCGGTTCAACTGGACCAATTTAAAAAAGCATACATTAGTACCAATTAGTGCCAATTTGTAGTTTTTTTTAATTTATTTTTCTAGTTTTTTATATTATATCATTGTAAAGTAATTATATATTGTAACATTAAGTTTTTCTAAAGTGTTCATAGCATGGCGATTACATTATTCAGTCAATAATTTATTCAACTATAATTTTAATAGCCCAAAGCTCTGTATCATAACTGTTACTTCATAAGAACGCTGGAAACTTACTAATATTTTATTATAACATATTTTAAGATATAATTCAATCAACTCTTATTTGTAAACCACTCAGGGTTGAAGCTTTCAACAAAGCAATTGTTTGCTCAAAACAAACAATAGCCTCAAACGACATCGAAGTTCTACCTTGAGATTACGCTAGTATTAATATTACTTAGTGCAATTCTTGAGATTCATATTATCCGGTCCTCTGCAATGAGGATTTTCGCAATTCAGTTTAGATATCTGATTGTTGTACGACAAATCTTGTATTAAAGATTGTATTAAACATCTACTGTTTTCAATAAAGTAGTTATAATAACTTAGTTTGTCGATATTTTTATTTCTATAATAATGAAGTAAGTAAGTAAGTATGAATAATGAAGTAAAAGATTTCTAATTTATTTTCGAATCTATGAATTTCTCACATCTCTACTCTTTTTTTTATTATCCTTAAGGAAGCCTGTCCATTGCTGCCAGTTTCACTCGGTGTCGGTTCCCAATAAAGAATAAGATTATCGTCAAGCTCGTATCACTTTCCAAAAATAAAATATATTATATCCTATTATATATTATCATATCTTCACTTACCATCATGTGGGATTATGGTCAGTCATTAACTTATTTTAAATAAAAAAAAATATCGCACGTTCTCATATAGGAGTAGGTACGAAGAATTTTCCAAATTTTTCCATATCTGAATCCCACGTTTATCAAATCACATCGTCTAATTTAAATATAAATGCCCCTTCACTCAACAGTTACTGTTAGTTACATCATTGGAAATATTTATTTTTAATTTATTTACTTGCTTGTGGGGCCGTGAAGCGATTTAACAATTGGGTTTTTGAATTAAAAAAATATGTTTTTTTATGTATTTTAAAACTAAACAAATTTTATTATTAGTTGACGCGAAAAACTCAAACGTTATTTTTTCATTAATTATGAACAAATAAAATTTGATAAAATTTTCAAAATAATCACGTGACTATGAACGCTCTACGATTGGTTGCCACAATGGTGACATCATAATGTTAAAGGAATTTCAAGATAACTATAATGTATTGTATAATGGCTTATTTATTTATTTATTTATGCTTTATTGACCCTTAACAAATAAGTGGTACAAAAGGCGGACTTAATGCTAAACAGCATTCTCTACCAGTCAACCTTAGGAATGTGCAGAGAACAATGAAAGCGGTACAAGTGAGAGAAAGAGAAATTACAAGAAAATATATTGTATATATATAATATATACATATATAAATATAGATAGATAACAGCATACAAAAAAAGTAATAGTAAAAAAATATATATAATAATAAATAAGACTATGAATATACATTACTTAATAATAATGTTGTAGATGATAATAATAAGATTGTTCTTGAAAAGTTATTATAAGTGAATGGCTTCTACACAATCTACACGTGAATTGACTAAAGTTATCCGAAATGTAGGGCAAAAAATATTCATAATAGGTATTTTAGTGTAAATTTCAATATTAAATGATTTATTTAATAATAATAATAAGCCATTTATTTTTCAGTTAGCATTCTACCATTACAATGTTTGGTCACTTTGTCCGTCAATGATTATTAATGTTTAATACAATTATACTCGTATAATGAAAAACCTACGTTAATAGTAGGCATTTTAAGTATTTTGAACAAATTAATTTTAAATTTATCTACACAATCATTCATAATATATAATAATACGAGTATAATTTAATATCAATTTATAATTATAATATCAATGAACTATATTGTCATTTTATTTCAATGTCCAATGTAAGGGGACTATTTTTAATTGTTAAAATACCATTATTAGGTACTACTCGTATTATTACTTCTCCATGGGGTGCGCCTGGATAGCTACTGTTCTATAAAATAAAATGAAAATATAGTCTGTGGTTCTCTTGCGCTATGGAACAATGTCTGTGCGCTGTAAGTGTAATGTGTAAGATGGCTTCCTCAAATAAATCTAAGAAATAAATGTGCATTTCAATTTTTACCAAATATTTAATAATAATACATGGCGCAGTCGGTCGGTAGCCTTTTGTTGGTGAAAAGGTGAAACCTATTGGCATTGTAAATTTAAAATGTAAATTTAAAGACAATGAGTGTTATGAAAATTTTATTATTGTTGATTGTAAAACAATGCTATTAGGCTTACCTGCTTGAGTATCACTAAATTTAGTTAAACGTGTACATTTAGCAAAAGTAAATGATGACAAAGAAAAATTTTAAAAGAGCATATAAAAGTTTTTGAAGGTATAGGAAGAATGCCGGGAAGTGTTGATATTCCTACTAAGTATACAGAGGAGCAAAGAACAATGCCCAAAAATTATTTTTTATTTTTTGTAGCGTCTTAAAACGTCAGTTATACCGAAGCAATTCAATTATTTTTTTACGTATTTTAAAATTAATACCTGTGCCCGTATTACCCAGCGTAAAATAATTTTATTAATAAGTGATGAATTGACTATAATAACAGTTATGTCAATAATGTCCATTTTCATATTCGGGCACTCACTTTGATACATAGCTTGTATCAAGCAAGATATAGGGAGACTTATTATATTATGGCCAATATTACATACAGAATTTCGTTATAAATGTTGGTAACAAATGTAATGATGTCAAATTTCCATTTCCGGTTGTCAATAAAAAAAAAGTCAGAATAAAAAATAATGGTAAAAATTACATTCTCCCCTACTCTATGACTCAATGGTTATAAGAATTCAACCTCAAAATACTTTGGTTCTGGAGTGTGTCTGCTGAAAATTCCTATATATCTAAGCTCAGAAATTAAAGCGGCGATTTTTAGATTTTTTTTTATTTTAAGACGCTAAACTTGAAAATGAAATAAAACGATGTATGGCAGTTGGGCATTGTTCTTTGTCACCCTTCGCCAATGACATTATATACAAGACATGCCAACACGGCGCTAGAAGTACGCCAGTCGAATGTGCATAAGTATAGCGATTTCAATTCATACAGTTGATAGCTGCCGTGAGTGAGGCCGTCTTTGGGCCGTCTATAGTTTCACCAAAATGCCGAGTTGTTTTGAGATTTCGAAAAAATCATATCTCCAAATTGAATAAAAATGATGGATTACATACCATAGGTAAGTACATAAAACGTTATGTTAAATATTGGTACTAATATCGAATATTTCTTTTAACTTTTACTGACTGTTCCGTACTGAATTTGTTAGTGTGCTAAGTGTGCAAATGTGTGCCATTTGGTCATAGATCTCGTGACGCGCTGTGACGCGAGCGACCTCGAGCGACAAACACTAGCTGTCTTTTTCACTATTATTATGGTTTTAGTAGTGCCATCCCTTTTACATAATTTATCAATGTGTGATCGGTTTAATGAAACCAAAGATAAACGTGTGTGTGTTGAAGCTCGATCGGAACAGATTTTTTGGTTGTTTTGTAAGGGCATAACGTATCTTTAGTTATAATATCATTGCCCTTCGCCTAGGTTGTCATCATCTTTACTTGAGCCATTAAAAATAGAATTAAAAAGATTAGAAAATAGAAATGCTATAGCGAAAGTAGATAAGATAAATGAAAATGCATGTATTAATAGAATTGTAATTGTAGAAAAGCCAAATGAAAATATAAGATTATGCCTAGATCCAATTAGATTTGAACAAAATAATTGTAAAAAGGCCTAAAGTTTTGCCAACGCTTGAAGATTTAAGTTTTAAATTAAAAGGTAAAAGATGGTTTTCAGTTTTAGATCTGTCTGAAGGTTTTCATCATCTTTTTCTTTCAGAATCTGCATCGTGGAAATGTTGCTTTGCTACTCCACTTGGGGTATATAGGCATCTTGTATTACCATATGGCCTGATGAATGCGCCAGAGTTATTTCAGGAAACACTTGAAAATCATTTTGGTGAATTGTCAAATGTTGTAATTTGGGCTGATGATATTTTAGTAATGGGTAATACAGAAGAAGAGCATGATAAAGCATTATTAAGTGTGATTGAGAAGGCACAAAAGCTAGGAATTGTATTTAACAAGAATAAGTTTCAGTATAAGCAACCAGAAGTTAAGTATGTAGGTCAGGTTTTTAATGAGCATGGAATGTATCTAGATAAAGATAGAATTAAGTCCCTATTAAATTTAAAAGAGCCAGTAAATAGAGATGAGCTGAGACAAATTTTAGGTTCATTTAATTATGTCCGTAGATACGTCCCGGATATGGCTGGTTTATTGTCACCTCTTTGTAAGTTATTAAAGAAAGATTCTGAGTTTATTTGGTTACCTGCTCATAGGTTAGCATTTGCAGAACTTAAAAGAAAAGTGTGTATGGCTCCAGCTCTTACTCCATTTGATTCTAAGAAGAAAATAACTTTGCAATGTGATGCGTCTAAGAATGGTATAGGTTGTTGTTTATTTCAGAAAGGTGAACAAAATGTTTTAAGATTGGTTACTTGTGCATCAAGAACCATGAATGAGGCAGAACTAAATTATAGCCAAACTGAAAAAGAATTGTTATCTATTTGTTATGCTGTTAAAAAGTTTCATAGATTTATATATGGGTATCCAGTAGATGTTCAAACTGATCATAAACCAATTGTGTCAATAATGTCAAATATAATATTGGTAAAATTGGATCTCCTCGTTTGAAACGGTTAAGATTAAAATTATTGATGTATAATTTAAATGTATATTATGTTCCTGGTAAATTGCTACATTTTGCTGATATGTTGTCTAGAAATAGCCTCAAGTGCACTGAAATAGATAAAGAAATGTCATATGTTGTTCACTTGGTAACCGCTCACTTACCTATGTCACCTGAAAGAAAATCTAAATTTCAAAATGAAACTAAATCTGATTATGTTTTAAGTTTGCTACATAAATATTATCTAAATGGTTGGCCTGAGCAAAATGTGATCCCAAAATAGTGTAAAGAGTATTATAAAATTAAGGATAATATATATTTTGAGTGTGGTTTAGCATTTTTCCAAAATAAAATAATTGTTCCTGATTCTCTTAGGTCTTATGTTCTAAATTTAGTGCATGAGGGACATCCAGGAATTTGCAAAAGTATCAGTAAGGCAAGACAATTATTTTATTGGCCTGGTCTCGCAAAAGACATACATAAGTTTGTTCTTGAATGTCGTACATGTGAGAAGTTTAGACCAGCTAATTCTCATGACAAATTGTTACCACACAAGATACCTAATCGTAGATTTGCTAAGGTTGGTACGGATATTTTAGATTTTAGTGGAAAATTTTTTTTTGGTTATCATAGACTATTTTTCTCACTGGTTGGAAATTTTACCTTTAAAGGACAAAACATCTAAATCTGTTATTAATGCGTATCAGGAAGTTTTCACAAGATTTGGTTTTCCAGAGGAGATAATAGCTGATAACAATCCGTTTAATTATTTTGAATGTCATCAATATTATAAGTCTAAGGACATTGTATTCACTTCAAGCAGTCCACACTATAGTAGAAGCAATGGTATGGCAGAAAAAGCTGTTCATATTACTCGTAGTAAAATGATTTTGAAAAAAGCTTATAATGATTGTGTAGATTAAAGAGACCATTTGTTAAATTATAATAACACTCCACTGACAGGATTAGAAGTTTCCCCGTCTCAGATTTTAAATAGTAGAAGGGTTAGGACCCTTATTCCTATGTCAGATATTTTATTAACACCTAAGATAGAAAATAATATTTATAAATTGTTAATTTTAAGACAGTCATTGAATAAACAAAACAAAGATGTAATAACAAAGAAAGAAGTTCAGTTTAAGGTAGGAGATGAAATTGTTCATAAAACAGATAAAGATAAATATTGGAAAAAAGGAAAAATTATTGCTAAATGTAAAGAACCTAGATCTTTTGGGATAGGAAGGGAAAGAGAAACCAATATAAGAAGAAACATAAAACATTTAAAAAAGTCATATACTAAAAATAGATATACTGCTCCTAATAAAATTATGATTGTTATTTTGATACTGAGTATAATAAATGTAAAATTACATCATCTCCTGTTAAAAATGCAGAACCTTTAGTTGTTAAAGAATCTGTTGGAAATAATTTTAAAATTACAAGAAGTGGAAGAATAGTAAAACCCCCTAAGGTTCTGTATTTGTAGCTCTGTTTTAAAATTTTGTTAATTGTCTAGAGGGGAGGTGTTCTATAAAATAAAATAAAAATATAGTCTGTGGTTCTCTTGCGCTATGGAACAATGTCTGTGCGCTGTAAGTGTAATGTGTAAGATGGCTTCCTCAAATAAATCTAAGAAATAAATGTGCATTTCAATTTTTACCAAATATTTAATAATAATACAGCTACTACCCTTGATCATGGGAGCCAGCCGCCAAATAAATCGTTGTGTTTCGGCTGGGGGCTCAAAAGCCAGTTATCTTTCTTTTTCTTCTCCCTTTCTTGGCCGGCAACGCATCAGTGATGCCTTTGGTGTTGCTGATGTTCATGGGCGGCGATGGCCACTTACCATCAGGTGGATCATCAGCTCGTTTGCCGGCTGTTTCCGTAAAAAAATTATACTTAATTATTACTATCTACTTATTATTTACTTAATTATTACTCAGCCGTGAGAATATCACTTGTACAGTAAAAGGACTTGTCCAGAACATCGAGTTACAAGCTTACTCAGTAACTTCAAAAATGGTTTTGCTAAAAAACATGTACAGTAATCTTTCCATTTACCTATTACGAAAAAAATTCATTCAAAACCCCAATTCAACTAGACGACACCAATCCGTTCACAAAACGGTCGATCGATTTGACATCGGATATTGTATGACGCGGGGGCGGGCGGCGCAGCGCGGCGTGGCGCTTTGTAGGTACAAAACCAAAATTAAACACGTCTGCACGTTGTGCTTTGGTGCGACAGGCAATCGTTAAAATAACCGGGCAAGTGCGTGTCAGGCCACGCGCAACGTAGAGTTCCGAAGTAGTAAGGTAGATACCCTAAAAAAGTTTTTCAATATTTTATTCTGCGATTCTGGAGTTTTAGATAATAAATAATGTTTATCCATGCCAAATAACAGGTTTCTAGGACTAAGGGCCTTATTTGAATCCGCTCGAAAACCGTCAGTGTGATAAGGCCCTAAGGGACTCGGCGCTTTGCTTCGGAGAGACGGACGTACAGACGGAGAGACGGATGGACGGACAGACGGACATACGGACAGATGGACGGACGGACATGACGAAACTATAATACCGCATTTACGTTCAGCCATTTCCATTGCTGCTTCCCCTGCAGTAGGTACATACTTCCCCAAATATTGCTGTGGCACCGTCAAGGGAAATGAGTGTTTACATTATCGCTTCATGTGTATTTTCAATTCGACTCTGGGCAATGGATAACGTTGAAATTGTCGCAGCATCGGCGCTCTGCCTTATAAGTTTAATTAATTATTTAAATGCTTTGAAAAAAAAATATAATTCAAGAGAGACGTCGTTGTCAGAGGAATTGGATGATAGCAATTCATGAGGATCCCATAATACCCGCTCAATGTCGTAGGGTTCTAAAAATTTAATTGTTTTATCATTACTCCACTCCTGTGGCGGTGGCATAATAAGTTAAAACACAGGACAGATTAATAAACGAATTGCCGTAGCACATTCTTTCTCAGTCGAACTGCAGCGGCAAATGAGCGAGTTGCGAGAATGTAAACATTCGATCGCGCTCGCGCTGCCAATCCTTTGACTTCCGCACGAAAAACCGACAATCGAGGGAGCGCCGCCGGGCATTGGCAGTGGCATGGGCAGTGACAGCACGACTCACGAGTAACCTATTTACATACACGCGCTGCCCACTTCCCTGCTCACTTCTCTGCCCAACAAGGCTGAATGTAAATGCGGCATAAGAGTTCCGATTTTACTTCTGAACCCTAAAAATTGGTCAGAAGTTTAGGCGACCGTTGTGGCCCAGAACGGTCGATTGTAATGAAAACTCATTCGGCGAAACACTGATTCAGCACTGAAAAATAAGAAGTCATGGAAAGTATCTTACCTACCAGTTACTACGAGATATTCTGAATGTGTCCCTTTTCCGTCACGTTGGCAGCTGCAACTCCGAACTCAATTTAATAAATTAAATTTTATAATATACAACTAAGTCTAAAAAGAGGATAATACGTATATACCACCATTTGTAAACTTTGTTGAAGGGCCAATAACGTTATAGTTTCATCTATTACTTTTTCTTCTACTTGGATGGTCTCTGTAAAAGCGTCTGAATGCACCACACTTTGATTCAGTTTATAGCGACGACCGGAGAAGACACTTTTAGCTGTCAAATAAATGTCTACTTCAGCCACAGAAGACATAATTTAACCCCCGGACTCGCTGAATGCGACCTTTTTCTTTGCCATCTGCATGTAAATACATTTTTAATGTATTTACCACAGACATGTATACCTAGAGTAGATGCCGCATGTTCATACATTTCACGTGTAACAGAAAGGATTTTAAATCCTATTTGAGCGCCGTGTCATTTAGTTGGCGTTTTACTGCTATTGGCAATAGATGTCAACTGAAATAACGAAAAATGCCTAATTGTAACGTTTTAAACTGTAGGAATTCTACAAATACAGTTAGCAGAGGTAAAGGAAATATTTCTTTTCATCGTTAAGTAATTTATTTATAAAATTGTGTAGTAATTTATTTTAAAATAATTTTTTTCATATTTATTGCATTTCTACCACGTTTTACAACGAAAAGCACTAATGTCCCGTCCACACGTATTAAGTAGATAAGTAGATAAGTAAATTTTAACTAAATTTTAAGTGAATTAATACGTGTAGACGGACATTTTAGTAGTTAAGTAGATAAGTAATTTAGTACACAAGTAATTTAGAAATTTTTCTATTTTTCTGTTAAGTAGGTGGGCGGGGCTTATCACTTAACACGTTTGGACGGGCACTTTTTACTTAAAATTTACTAAAATGGTTAAGTAATTAAGTAGGTCACGAGGAAGTCGTAAACTTCTTTGCGTTGTTGATCATTAGTTTTTAGTAAACCAAAGGACATGCAAAATTTATTTTAATTTAAGATAATATAGTAATAATATGAATATTTTAATTTATTTTTATTATTTAAATATTTAATTGTTAAAATGTAATTTCTACCAATACTCATACTGCATACATTGTGCCTTATTTTATTACTATGGTATCTATCCCTTTTTTCGCTTTAATTTTTACCCACGACGGACGGAACGAAACGAAGGCGGTATATGCATTTGGGGTTAGAGATTGTTTGTTTGTTAGTTTGTAATGTTTGTATGTGTGTATGTTACCGTTTTTTATGAAAACTACTGGGCCGATTTCATTGCAGTTTTTTGCATTCAAAAGGTATCACTAAAGAGTGGGTTCATAGATAATATGTTTTATGGCGGTAGACCACCAGAGGGCGCTGCAGTAGCCTTATGCACACCCTCGCAGTAGGTTTTTACCTGTGTCGCGGATGGTATAGATGACACATATAACACATCTCAATAACACCCATGACCCGAGTACAAATATATAACTGTCTCATAAATATCTGCCCAGGCCGGGAATCGAACCCGGGAATCTAATCACTTCGTAGGCAGGGTCGCTCTCACTACCAACTAGGGTACATGTAATTTCTACTTAGAAAAGCAAGTATAATTATCCAAACTCCGAATAAAACAATCAGGACGCATTTTTATTAGTACAACATTAATTATGAAAGTTACATGTTTTATTTTGAACTGCGCTATTTACAAAAAAAATATCCTTTCTCCAAATTAATTAAGTACGTCGTATATATGCACACCATTATGTGGCACTTTCATTGGTCCAATTGGACCAAGGCTACCACAAAGTATGTATTTTATTTTTAACTTATTAACTTCATTCAATGTTTCACTAATAACAAATTTCAGTATGGAATTCATGAGTTCTTTTCGGTCTTCCATCTTTATTTTTGAATGCACTTATCTACTTAACAGCTTTACTAAATTGTTACGTTTGGACACGCACTTAAAATTATTCACTTAAAATTTACTAAAATTTTAGTTAACTACTTATCTACCTTACTGTGTACTGCATACTACTCAATACATTGCTGATTTTGGTAGCAAAATGTATACGGCTTGTTTACTGGAACACGCAATGAAAGTAAAACAATCGTTACTATAAATCGTCGCTTAGCTTCGTAGTACGGTGAATATTGTCGTGTTTCTGTAAAATATAGCATATAGTGTTGTTCATTTACTCGGTGTGGTCTCGATGTTAATCGATTTTGAAAACCAATGAATTATAATATTTACATAGAGACAGTTTTTAACAGGCAAATTATTTTTCATTACAATATTAATGTTTCTGTATAGTGATTTTATTCATTATAACATTATAATTAAAGGTTTTCAAGTGACCCCAATATTAAAGCAAAATGAATTATAGCGACGGGGCATAGATATTGGTTTCCAACAAAACATAGCCGTATATGTTCTATTCATTTCAATGATGACTGTTTTACGGATTCGAAAAAGAAACGAAGGCTGATTTCAAGCGCAATACCGAATATTGATGTACTGTTTTTTGGAACGAAGTTCTTTATCGCGCGTTCTGAAAGAGGGCTAGACGGAAAATTTCGACACTTTTTGATTTTACGAATGACGACACTTTTTTTGAAGTGATTCAGTAAGTTTTACAGAGATGGCGCTGTACTGTACAACTTTCTGAATCACGCTATTTTTTTTGTGAAGAATTTTAACTTTACACAAATTTTTAATGAAGTACTAGGACATCATCAGCGACTAGGAGGTTCGACTGAACGTATTCACTGAACACATTCGCATTTAGTCGAACCTCCTAGTCGCTCGTGATGTCCTAGTAACTTATTTAAAATTTTTGTTAAGAATTTTAACTTCACACAAATTTTTAATGAATTACTAGGACATCATGAGCGACTAGGAGGTTCGACTGAACATATTCACTGAACACAGTCGCATTTAGTCGAACCTCCTATAGTCCAGGGTCGATAATTTTTGAAAACAAAAAAAATTATAATAGGATGAAACCTATTGCAAAAGGAAGAGAATATAACAAAAAATAAAGGAAAAATAATTTACGGGCGATCTGAGGTCGGGAAGTGGGGGGGAGGGGGGGTTTAAGGGTAAAAAACGGTTTATCTCAATTTCCAGCAAAACTATAAGTCCTATGGAAAAAAGTTAAATGGCAAAGTTATAGGTAATAAAAAGGTCTACAATTTTTGTATTTACACTTTTTTCACATAACCTCAAAATTTATGTGAAAAATTCAAAAAACCAAGTTTTTGGTTTTTTATTTTTATCTTTTACAAAAATTTTTTTTTTTTAACGAAATTTTGTGAAAACTTACCTTTCTATGTCCCAAACATACTGTAATTTTTTTGATTTAAAATATTTATTTTTTCACCTTATTTTGACTTAATATCGAAAAATCACCCTAATTTTCAATCGAAAATTCACCTGTCAAAATATCCGCTTTTTTAAAAAAATCTGTGAGCTTTTTATTTGCTAAAATCTCTACTTTCTGATGGTATATAAAAAAATATACACTGCCATGTTAAATTTTCTCAGAAAATGCAATGAAACGACAACTATTTTCACAAAAATTATTCGAGTTCGAGTTTTTAAATATATATTTTTAATATTTATGTACAATTTTGAGCCATTTATTAAAATTTACACTTTAATTAATCGAAAAAACGTCAAAATCCATGTTAAATTAATAAATTAATAAGCAAAAAAATTACAAATCCATAAAGATTGCAAGAAACATGCAAAAATAGTTGTCGTTTCATTGCATTTTCTGAGAAAATTTACCATAGTAGTGTATATCTTTTTTATACCATCAGAAAGTAGAGATTTTAGCAAATAAAAAGCTCACAGATTTTTTTAAAAAAGTGGATATTTTGACAGGTGAATTTTCGATTGAAAATTAGGGTGATTTTTCGATATTAAGTCAAAATAAGGTGAAAAAATAAATATTTTAAATCAAAAAAATTACAGTATGTTTGGGACATAGAAAGGTAAGTTTTCACAAAATTTCGTTAAAAAAAAAAAATTTTTGTAAAAGATAAAAATAAAAAACCAAAAACTTGGTTTTTTGAATTTTTCACATAAATTTTGAGGTTATGTGAAAAAAGTGTAAATACAAAAATTGTAGACCTTTTTATTACCTATAACTTTGCCATTTAACTTTTTTCCATAGGACTTATAGTTTTGCTGGAAATTGAGATAAACCGTTTTTTACCCTTAAAACCCCCCTCCCCCCCACTTCCCGACCTCAGATCGCCCGTAAATTATTTTTCCTTTATTTTTTGTTATATTCTCTTCCTTTTGCAATAGGTTTCATTCTATTATAATTTTTTTTCACTTTTCATTATTTTTAAAGGCTTCTACCCTGGTCTACTAGTCGCTCGTGATGTCCTAGTAACTTCATTAAAATTTTTGTGAAGAATTTTAACTTCACACAAATTTTTAATGAAGTACTAGGACATCATGAGCGACGAGGAGGTTCGACTGAATCACGCTAGCGTGATTCAGAGAGCTTTACAGTACAGCGCCATCTCTGTAAAACTCATGGCGCTGTACTGTATGCTCTGTATAATGTATACATGGCGCTAGCGTGATTCAGAAAGTTGTACAGAGATGGCGCTGTACAACAAAACTTAAATCGAAAGGAACTTCGTTCCATCCGGGTGTCCCTTGACACCTCTCATGTTTTTTATTTTGAATTTTTAATTAGAAAAAAATATTCGTTTAACTTTAGGTAAGTTTAAATGTGTCCATATGATGTTTTGATTTTCATAAAAGAAATGTTTATAAATATTTTTTTTAATTTTCATTTATTTAATTTCTTGAAAGCAAATAATAAACAATCATAATATTTATGATCTCTTTATTTATCTTTACATTTTTGAAGCTTGTGTTTATAATTAACAAATAATCAAGTTAAATAAAACAAAAAACTATTTATTCGGTCATATTCAAGCACTATACTATATTATTATGTACAACCAACCAAAGGCATTTTTTATGTTTTACATATTCTACGCGTACAAACAATCATACGATTTTCTATTTACCTAATTATTATCGGTAATCGATTTTGAGAATCATTAATCGTTGTCGAGAATCGGTAACGAATCAGTTTCGAATTGATATCGCTTGGATGGGGAATTTCAGCACTAAATATTCTTGTGACAGCACAATGTGTCAAAAAAAAGTGACACGCTTGGTTTTCATACAATTCGAGGTACATGCGTCGTCTATTCTTGATATATGTCTGTGGTATTTACAGTAGAATTAAGCCGATTTTTGTATGTATCGATTGCAGTCCCCTGTGTATGAAATAAATATTTTTCTTTCTTTCTTCCTTTCTTTTGTTTCTTTCTAATAGTAGGTACCTGTTGGTACAAAAGAGTCACTCCCAAAAATCATTTTAAATAAATAGCGATTGTTAATCCAACACAATAAAGTGTAAATCAGATCGCACAGTGCTAAGTTGCCTCTCTTTCTAACACTATCTCTTATCCTCTCTTGCAATGTTATGGCTGTCTTTTTTGAAAGAATTGAATTAAGTACTTGAATTAAAACCCAACAACTCTTCCCATATAATAAAACTGTAATAAAACCGTTTCCTCTAAGTTTTTTTTATTCACCGATGATCTTATGCTTGTATTGTATAATACTTATGTGGGTTTTTCATTTTTCACTTTACACTATCCGACAACAAAATTACAATCATTGATGTGTTAACAAAATATTGGTTAAATATAATAGATCATCCAATTTGACTAGGATATCGTCCACAACGTTTGAGAGATTCACAAACAAGAATATTACTAGCATCTGAACTGAATGCAATTAAAAGTTTCCTCTAGGCGAGTAAAATGATTGGTTTATTTGTGCAGCCGGGAGCGAGCACCGCTAGGGGTGCTCATGGAAAAGGATTTTGTTTTACGGATTAGGCACACTAAATATTTAAAATTCACTTAAAACTGGCTGGACTCATCACTGCCGAGGTTATAATTCACCACCCTAATCAGGTGCTGGTAGACATACTTTTGAGAAGATACTTTTGAGAGGTACTTATCATGGTTATAAGGCTTTTTGCTAAGGTTTTTCTTTGGCCTAAGCATTAAGGGTACTTATCATGGGTACATGATCGTCTAGGGACCACAATAACTATTTCTTTCTAGTGCAGTTATTTGGTAGTTTTAGCTGGAAAGATTTTCAGGAGTTTTGAAAATTGGTACCTATTTTATTTTATTGGTATTGTGCTTTTTGTTAATGTCAACTTTGCCACCTCATAAGTATGTTTGCCACTTGCTTGTTGCGTGTTTACTTGACTTCGAGGTGGTTTGGTAATGGTAATACCAACTGATCTCAAGCTAACATAGCACTTAAACTAAACTTAATAAAGCAAGAGGTAAATAAATAAGCTGCGTGTATTCTAAGTTTTTGCCGTATTGGGGGGGCTTAGAATAATATGTAACCAAAATCCCACACTGGATGGGTATCCTAAGAGGTGACTAAATCCAGCCCGTTGATGGTAGGACCCCTTGAGGGGTAATATAGATTTTAATAGTTCATCAACAGGTTCCATGTCCCAATACAAAATAAATTTTTGACATGTTTACGTCCCGCGACTTTTTTCTAAATTCTCTAATTAATTTTCTAAATTCAGTTTATATTTATATTTTTATAGGACAATTATACATTTTGACGTGCTTACATGCATGTAAATGATCCAGAAACATAAAAGTATACAGTGTGAATTTTTCAAGTGTGCATGGATGGCCAAATTGGAAACTAAGAGGAATAGCGAAAAATGTTCAAAGAAGTCTCGGGGCTGATTTTGATGAAAACTATAACTGCATCATTAAATTTTTGAAAAATTTATAACCCTAACCAGGAATCGAACCCGCTGATAAAAAAACAGCCTGTATTATTACACCATGCAATAGTGTCCGCTACCAAGGATCGAATTCTGGGAAGTATTGACACTCTTTCTTGGCCGGAAAACGTGTATCATTGATGCCTTCGATGTCACAGATGTCTATGGGCAACGTAGCCACTTACCGTTAGATCGTCAGCTCGTTTGTCGGCTATTTCCATAAAAGAGCAATATTACAAATAGATACTCACTCTGCCGTCCGTTCTTGTCCCACATTCTTCAAGGAATCGAGCATCAAGATGGCGTGCTTCCGGTCCTCAATGAGGGCGTCCCGCTTGGCGCTATTCAAGGCCAGCTGCATCATGAGCCGCTCCGTCTGATATGTTTGCTCCTTCAATCTACCAACAAAATAACATACTATCTCATATAACTCTGATTTGGAAAGACAATGATCTCGAATTTAAAACTGTCGCTCAAAAAGAAAATATTTCTGCTTAAGAAAGAAAATTAAAAAAAATCTATATAATTATGGTAAGCAGTAGAAATGTTGGCCCCTGGGAAATATTTATTGTTATTATATTCTAATTTGCTACGATGATAATTTTTGAAATGTAAGCCAACCTTTATGCAACAAGGGCCAATCAGTACTTTACATTAGTACCTACTTTCGATTCGACCCCTTCTTTGTTAATTGCATTTAAATTGTTAATGAAATGAAATATTATAGTTATAATCAATTGAAATTGCCAGCTTCCTAAGGAACAACTTAACATAAAATTTCTCATAATTAAGAACTTTATTTTGTAACAACACTCTCGATTAAGTCAAAAAACTAGATCAAAATCGGTTCATCCGTTTGGGAGCTACGATGCCACAGACAGATATACAAATACACAGACACAGATACACAGACACAGATGCACAGACACAGATACACAGACACACAGACACGTCAAACTTATAAAAATCAAAATCAAAATCAAAATCAAAATATTTTATTCATATAGGTATCACTGATACACTTATGCACGTCATTTTTTGGCTTTTCGGAAGGTGCTTTGTCGTGGAGGAGAAGAAAAGCCTAAAGAAACTCCTCAGCACATCTTTTAAAAAAATATCACAAAAAAAGATAATAATACAAAAGTATTTACTATTCTGAGCGGAACTGGTTGCAGAGCTGGTCATTTCCATGCGTCTTTGTCATTTAAATACTCGTCTACACTATAATATCCCTTGCCTAACAATTGTGTCTTTACACGTTTTTTGAAAGTTTCTATTGGCAAGTCACGTATTAATTTTGGGATTTTATTATAGAAATGTATACCAAGCCCTATGAAAGATCGCTGCACTTTACTTAGGCGGAACGAAGGCGTAACTAATTGATGCATTCTTTTCGTATGGCGATTATTAATATCAAAATTTTGTTTATACGCGTTTATATTCTTCCGTATAAAAACTACATTGTTGAAGATATACTGGGAAGCTACTGTAAGTATACCTATTTCCTTGAACTTTTCACGCAAAGATTCCCGAGACCTAAGTTTATAAATAGCCCTAACAGCCCGTTTCTGGAGTATGAAAATTTGTTTTATATTGGCTGCTTTGCCCCACAGCAAGATGGCATAAGACATAACACTGTGGAAATAAGCAAAATAGACTATCCTAGCAGTTTCGACGTCTGTATACTGCCTTATTTTCCTAACAGCAAAAGCTGCCCTACCGAGTTTTGTCGCGAGATTTGTTATATGTGGGCCCCATTGAAGTTTACTATCTAAGGTCACCCCTAAAAAGACCGTCGATTCCTCCATATGCAATGTTTCGTTATTTAGTTTAAGAGATTTGCTGACTTTTTTAACATTAGGTAGCACAAACTCTATACATTTCGTTTTTTTTGCATTTAATAGTAAATTATTGATAGTGAACCAACGCGACACATGCGAAAGAGCACTATTTACGTCGTCGAAATTTACTTTATTCCTAAAAGCCCTCTTTTTCGTCGGGGGTTAAAAAAAGCTTTAGGAACGCATCATGCATTATTTGTGGAGCTTATAATAACCATGTTAAGTCAGTTCTGCTTTCGCTCCGAGTGGCGCGCTTTTTTACACCCCGTACAAAGCGATATTATGTCTTACATTATCGGCATCTGCGGGACTTATTCTTCGTAACTAACATACTTGTTTTCTTATACGTTTTGTATATCGATCTATTGGAATAAAAATCTTATTTAGGTATTAGCGTATAGACAATCTAAAGCCATAATTATATGCAATAAATATAATAAATTACTATTTTTGACATGTCTTCATATATCTACGTATTGTTTATAAGGACCATCGAAACGTTTCTATTGGATTATGAACTCAAAATAGAATCGAATTTGCATTATGCAAGATTATCTGGATTGTCCTATTAAATAACTATCGATTGCGCTAGTGGGTATGATTCATAAATTTTATTTAGAATACCAGGTAGTAGCTGCGAATTTTTTACTATTTTTACACATTTCAGTGCTTAATAAATTCGCGAAAATTCAAATTATTTTGATATATTATACAAAAGTAGGTTATGCATTGTCTATATATCAATCTATCTATTATAATAGTAAAAATTATGATTAAAAAATCTCAGAAACTACTGGAAACTACCGAACAGCCGTCACGGCTCACGTTACTTGTAGTGTAGGGTAGGTAACCGGAAAAAAATGTTTTTCAATATTTTATTCTACGATTCTGGAGTTTTAATAACTATGTCATGTATTATATCCCATCCCAAATTAAAGCTTTCTAGCACTAATAGTCTCAGCGCTTTGCTTCGGACAGACGGACGGACGGACGGATGCACGGACGAACATGACGAAACTAAAGGGTTCTGATTTTACTTCGGAACTCTAAAAAAGTTATATAAAACGAAAGAGTTGAGAGATTCTTTTGCATTTTGGTTTAATTATAATCTATACTAATATTGTAAAGAGGAAAGATTTTATTGTTTGTTTGCATTGAATAGGCTCCAAAACTACCGGACAGATTTGAAAAATTCTTTCACTGTTGGGAAGCTACACTTTCCCCGGGTGACAGGCTATATTATATTATTTTTTTTACTATTTTTCCCGAAGCAAAGCGAGGGCGATTTCCTAGTATTAAATAAAAATCATAAACAATTTTATAAATGAAAACTAAAATTGAAAAAAGGATGATTCTGTAAAACCTCCCGTACCGGGAATCGAACCCGAGCCTCCTGGGTGAAAGCCAGGTATCCTAGCCACTAGACCATACGGGATTATGAAGGAATATTTGAAATTATCGTACAGTTTGAAGCGAGTCTATGATAAACATTTAATACAGCAATACGTATACTTTGTTTTACGCGACCCCAGCGTGAATTCATTATAACATGATTTTTAAAATTCGCGCTAATTTACCCCGCTTTACGCGCATGCATTTGATTGACGCTACTCAATAAACATTAAATCTAGTAAAAACTTTCCTGTCACTAATTATATTTAATTTTACAATAAAAGCATTTTAATAATGTATTTATTTGGCTGGTTATTTTTTGGCTGGTTTTTATCATACTCCATTAACCCGCTGTACGTGAATTTCATCGGAACGCATCCTTCGCGTAAAGCGGGGTTATTACTGTAATTATATCAACTAGACACCCACCCGCTCTGCGGTCAAAATTCGACCATAATGACACAGAGCAAGTACTCTTTGTCATTACTGAATCAAAGGGTTTCTTCACATTGATATTTGTATGTCTAATAATTAAGGGCGTGTGTGTCAAATGCATGGTAGGGTGTGTAATATTTATATTTAATATTATAAAGGGATAAAGTTTGTGAGTTTGTAGGTTTGTGAGAAGTCATCTCTGGATCTACTGAACCGATTTTGAAAATTTGTTCACCTATAGAAAGCTATATTATTCTTGAGTAACATAGGCTATTATGTATAATATTACACTAGCTGACCCGGCGAAGTTCGTATCGCCTAACAACTTTTACTTTTAACTTTTATAGTTTTCTTAGGTTTAACAAATCAGAGACCATGAAATTCCCACTCCCCTCCTTCTCCCTTTCCCTTTCCCTCTCCATTGTTTCTAACTATGAGTTAATCTATTATATATTACTGTAACATTTAACTTTTCCCTTGAGTTAAAACATATTAGACGACCCTGTAGCCTAGATGGTAGCAAGCCTACCTGCGAAGCGAGGGGTCTCGGGTTTGATTCCCGGCCGGGGCAGATATTTACATGACAGATAAATATTTGTATGTACTCGGGTCATGGATGTTATTGTTATGTGTTGTATGTGACGGTGTGATTGTGTAAGCGTTTATATATTTGATTTTTCACATTTATAACTTTAAAAGTTTCTTCCCCAACTTTCAACCTTTATTTAGGAGATGATTGTCCAAATAAACGTGACACTACTACCCATTATTTTTAACCATTGGTCCTCCAAACTCCTAACTCTACACGCCCTAAATATACAAGTCATATCTTCAAAAACGCTACACCTTAGTCAAAATATGTGGCTTAGCCATTTCGTTACGAAAAAAATATTGTATGTATAAGAGAAAAGTAATAAACAGTGAATAAATTTTAGTGAAACGGACAATCGCAGGATATGATATCAATAGTGAATATATTAAACAAACATACAATACATATAAAGTTTCAATTGCATAGCTATAACACTTTTGATTTTATTGATATTTATTAAACTCCGATTTCGTCACTCACTGATGATCATCAAAATTGATTCGTACTTTCTGAAATCCTACAAAGCTGGAATTTGGTATGCTGATATTTGGTATGGTAGGCAAAACTATACAGACCTTAAGATTATTTGTTCGAAAGAAGAGACAAGCGTTGCTTTTTGTAGTCGCTTGCAGATCCCCATTACCTCTTCTAACTCCCAGTGCACAGAGTGGTGACTGCCAGCATCTTCGTCTTCGTAAAGGTCATCTAGATTCGCTGCTTCCTACAAAAATACACACACAATATTAGATCTGCAAAGGAGGAGGTACTCCTATCATAGGGTCGAAAAATATTGGACCGAATTTCATTTCACCGAAAACTTTTCAACTATTATTGTTTCGCTTTTTTTTTGCTTCATCGATGTCACGTCTGCCACTGTAGGCACACAGTATAGTACAGTCAATAAAGTAGTTGTAGAGTGCGTGAGCGGGAACCTAAGCGATTTCTTCAGAAACTTATTCAGGGTGCTTAGGGGAATAACATACTAAAAGTCCCCGCGACTAGGAGGTGAGCCGGAGGGAGGGGGGGGTTGCAAAGGTCTCAATTTTAGGTTTTTCGCCAATATCTCAAAAACGGTGCGTTGTAGCGAAAAATGTTCTAAGATGAAATGAAAGCTTATAAAATTCTCTATAACTTTAATTCTGTACACTTTTTCTATATCTCCAACCGTTTTTGAACTACACGCTCCACAAATGTCGAAATTAAAGTAATTCCGCGTGATAACCATTACCTGATGCGAAAATTATCTTAAAATTTATAGTAACCTAAGCTGGGAGTACCTCCACGTAGTAAAGGCAGTAACAGTAAGAAATCGCGTTTTTTATAACAGTGGATAACTGAGCAGAGGCGCGAAAACAATCATGATATTCATGAAGATTTCTTTTCGCTCAATATCTTTAATGCTCGCTGTAGGAAACGCGACCTTCTTGGCTAAAACTCCTATTGATATTGTATACTTGCCTTCGGGCTTATGTTATTATAGGTTTTCGCAATTTTATTTTGTCTGGCACGGTAGCCTAGCCTGTAACGCAGGGAGGCAGCCACAAAATATTCTTTTCAGATATACATACACTGATATTAGTAACACAATTGGGTTATCCAACATGAGTACTAAAAAGAGTCCTGTATGCATTTTGCATGACGAGAATGCCGTTGAAGGAAGTAACGATGTCTCTGAGGGAAAGGAAAGGGAATACCGGGTCGAATTAAAGCTACGTAAGGAAAGGAAAGACGGAAAATATCGAAGTTTCCTTGACTTGACATCCCTTTTGATTTACATCAGCTGTCGTAAAAATGACACTTGAATTGATACCATTAAAACAGACGTTAGGCAGGCATCTTTATCTAATGAAGAGGCAGGGCAGTCGCAGCTCAGACCTTCTGCTCCACCATTTGCCTTCAAGAATAATTGTTTTTTATGTGCATGTTGCCTTAATGAAGATATAAAAAAGCCTTTTAACAAAAACAAACAAAAAAAAAACGAGTATCTCGTCGTGGGAAAGTAATCCATGTAAGCAAATATTTCTTCCATAGTCTCTACGACATGGGTATCTCTAGAGATCTCAGTTTTGTAGAGTTTTGGGTAACTGACAGGCTTCACAAGTGAGTAATAGTGTCTTCGTGATATTTTGCTCCTTCAGCAACAATATCGGTAATGCAGGAAAAAATATCAAGAACTTAGTTACCCCAGGCATCATTTCTCGAAGAACATACCTGCTTGATACAATATTTAGCAGCTAGAGTCTCAGCTGAATGTACAACCCGCCCTTTTTTCAAAGGCTTTTTTATATCTTCATTGAGGCAATATGTACATAAAAACAATGATTCTTGAAGTCAATTGGTGCAGCAGAAAATCTGAGCTGCAACGGAACTGCCTCTTCGTTATATAAAGATGCCTGCCTAACATCTTTTTAATGGTATCAGTTCAGGTGTCATTTTTACGACAGCTGATGTGAATCACGCTGTTATCACGCTGAATAACTTAAATTGCTACATTTCTGGAGCGTATAATTCAAAAACGGTCGGAGATACGGAAAAAGTGTATAGAATTAAAGTTATAGAGAATTTTATAAGCTTTCATTTCATTTTAGAACATTTTTCGCTATAACGCACCATTTATGAGATATTGGCGAAAAACCTAAAATTGAGACCTTTGTAACCCCCCCCTCCCTCCGGCTCACCTCCTAGACGCGGGGACTTTTAGTATTTTATCACCCTAAGCACCCTGAACAAGTTTCTGAAGAAATCGCTTAGGTTCCCGCTCACGCACTCTATACCCTCTTTTAAGTCATTCCTTGACTGGACTAGTAGGCGCGCGTGTTAAATGCAGTCGGGGGCTAGTGTGAGGGGTGGGAGGGTGCTCGCGCCACCCGCTAGTCTTGTTATAGATTAAGAGCCCAGGGCCGCCAGACATCACTTATTTTCTGACGGATGAAATGTGGACGATTGAGTAGCGTTAGTATGTAAGTACTATGATCGTATGCCTACTTGCTAGCTTGGAAAAACGGCCAATTTCCAGGTATCAGGTGATCAAGGTGCAAAAAATCATTACTAAGTTCACGTATTTTCTCATGGCTGATTTTCACGTATATTCTAGATAATATAATTAGAAATAAGTCGTCAATACTCCCAGACACATTCCGTGGGCCATTTTGCTTTACAGACACCTTGAACCTGCCAAAATAATGAGTTACGTTCACGTATTTTCTGACGCTCCATTTTTATATATGTTCTCCAGACAACTATTTTAAAACCTTTGACAAGAAGACAGACAGATCCAAGAGGCCAATCATCCCCTAAATTAATTTTAATATCTCTGTGGGTGGACACCGTGTGCAAACACTCGACGCCGCGCCGCAGTGCCGCGATCAGCTGGTGGGTGGGTCAGTGAACTTTGGTAAGGGCAACACATGATTCCTTTTCCCTTCATACCTTTCCTGGACAGATATACATAACATATATAAAAATGGAGCGTCAGAATATACGTCAACTTAACTCATTATTCTGGCAGCTTCAAGGTGTCTGTAAAGCAAAATGGCCCACGGAATGTGTCTGGGAGTATTGACAACTTATTTCTAACAATATTATCTAGAACATACGTGAAAATCAGCCATGAGAAAATACGTGAACTTAGTAATGATTTTTTGTACCTTGATCACCTGATACCTGGAAATTGGCCGTTTTTCCAAGCTAGCAAGTAGGCATACGATCATAGTACATACTAACACTACTCAATCGTCCACATTTCATCCGTCAGAAAATAAGTGATGTCTGGCGGCCCTGGGCTCTCCACCTATTATTACACACAGCCTATAGATATGCGTTTATTTCTGGAAGCAACTCTGTTTTTGTGTAGGTGGAAATCTCTGAGCCTCAATAAATCAATACATAGAAAGAAAAGAAAGAAAGAAAGAAAGAAAGAAAACATTTATTTTGCTAAGCACTGCAACAAGTTACAAAATTTACACTAAATATACCATTTACAAAATATTATAAGTTATGAATTCGATATAACCTGCTGCAGCACTGCTCAACAAAAAAGGTACGCACTCAGCATATGCCGCGGGTAACCACGGCTACTGATTTTCAGTACGACCTTTATTGTGTCGCAGTTCGGACGAGTGATTACAGTTCGCCGCTTATAGAAAAAAAAGAAGATTATTATTATACATATCATTACAGTTTCAACTACTATAGCTTAAAAATGAGCTAAACATGTTTTTTTTAAAAAAAAAAGCAATAAGAGCAAGAAAAATAATAAATATACATAATATATTATACATACATAGGCATATATACACATACATTGCATATATATTATGTATGCATACATGGCCATACCATAAAACATATTTATATATTATATTTATACCATAGGATGGGTACCTATCCTATTTTGTCTATTGCCTACGTACTTACATATAATGTTGTTTTGCTTGAAATGTTTTGAGAAATAATGACAGAAAAATTATCGATTAAGTATTTTCGATTTGAAGAAAGGAATCATAAAATAAAGTCAAGTAGGGTACATGCATCTTGATTGAATGATTAATGAATAAATCAAATGATCAACGACCAATTAATAACTGAGATGTAGGTAGGTACATTTAATAATTAATAATGGTTAAGTCGCGTTTATTCTGTTCCAGAGAGGCGAACAGTTCATTCCAAATGTCGAACAATCTGATTGAAATGCCATTAGTAAGTAATAGCTAATTAACTAAGTGCCTTGATTCAGTTGTCGTGGATGTTCATTAGTTATATTAGTATATTAGTTACATTTAATTCGAATAACATTAGAACTTAGTAGTACATAAGTCGTATAGTCACGTCATTCGTACTCGCGCTTCCTATGTGTGATTACCTACATATTAATCACTATACAGGATGTCCCGTCAGTAGTGGCAGATAGCTTGAAAGTGGGCTTACCATATGTCAAAAAACCATATATACACAATTACTATCGGCAGTTGTAATAGTGAACTGTATAATTTGCATTTAATAAGTATTTTTATTAAGCAATACTAGATACCTCTTTACGTATCAGGTTTGGAAAGGAATCTGTTAAATAGGCGACCTCCCTGCGAACCAGCTTCAGCGCCCTCTGTCGTTCCTTCATGTTCGCTTTTATCTCTTTCTCCAGTTTGTTAAATTCAAACTTTCTGTCATCTAGGTATTCCATAGCCAGTTGACCCATTTCAGTGGCGCCCATCAAACATTTCCCCTGAGCTCTACAGTCCAGTTTCAGCGCCTCCAAAACGACCGTAAAATATGACGAATCCTGCAACATTTATTTCATTTTTATTAAGCAATCTTGACATTTCAATAACGTAAGCGCTTAGTTGTAGGTAGGTACAGGTTTCCGCACGATATTTTCTTTCACCGAAGCAAATGATAATTAATTTCTAAGAGGAGAAGGGGAAGAATTTCTACATACTGTGCACGATAAGTACAAAGATAACTTTGAAAATAAGAGGTTAGTGCAATAACCGACATTACGGGCTAACAATACATTAGTAATATAAGTAGGTACCTAATATTACTATCTAATAAAAATAACCGACATTACGGGCTAACAATACATTAGTAATATAAGTAGGTAGGTACCTAATATTACTATCTAATAAAAATAACCGACATTACGGGCTAACAATACATTAGTAATATAAGTAGGTAGGTACCTAATATTACTATCTAATAAAAATCTAATAGAGACCTTCTTAAGTATGTCCAGTATTTTTTTGTACATGACTTTTATGGCAAGAGCGGCATTTTTCTTTATGTTGGCACGCTGCACGTAGTTGGCGACAGCTTGTTCTTTCTTCTCGGCTGGCAGTTTCCCGCCAACTTCATACAGCAACCTATCCCGCAGCTCGGCAGATTCCAACTGCCAGTATAATTGACAGGATAAATAAAAATATAAGTAGCTAAAAAAATTGGTCTAATCATAAACTTTTAACCGTATCGGGACGGCTTGGAATACTAACCCCAATCCCATGTCGGGTGGGTGTCGTAAGAGGCAACTAAATCCATCCCGCTGATGGTAGGAGCCCAACTCGGAGGGATTATATTGGTAAATTTGATTTTAATTGTTAATTAATATCATTATCTATTACTATTATTATTTCTTCATGGCGAATTTTAGATTTTCGAGTTTTCCCATACAATTTTTTTAGCAATGTAGCACACACCGGGTATCTAGTTAGACTATATTAGGTACTTCGTAACGACAGGGACACCACGCGTGTAACATACCACCAGTTTGACCAATGCCTATCTACTGCTTAGTTCATTATTACTTATTCAACACGGCGGCGCTGATCTCACGTAATTCGAACAAAAACGAGAAAAGTGAATTTATGGTCGCATTTTGAACTTTTTTACAGTCCATGTTTATCTCATGTACCTAGAAGGTATTATAAATAAGTATCTAGTATTGATGCTTAGTTGCTTAGTCATATTTGTGAGATTAATTACGTTAATTAGGGGCGACTTAGGTATATACATTAAAAATATCGTTAGGTATCTACTCTAACTTTATATTCAGAGTTATTCTTGCCTGAGTGAGTCGAAATTTTTCCATTTTCTTCTTTTTTGTGTATCTGATTCTATCAAGTTGTTTGCGCTTGTTAAAATTTTCCTGATGAATACTTTCCAACACTCTCTAGAAAATAAATCAAATGCACATGTTTGACTTATAAATTATATAATATTCCACTAACTACTGTTTACACACAATGACGATCCGTTTCATCCATTCCGATTGTTTATTTTATACTATATGGAACGGATTTTTTATTACTGAGAACAAAAAGGCAGTCTTTGCTTAATGATTCAAACATACTTATTGTAGGTATATTGTACAATATGTGTTCAAATGTATTTTCAGTCTTCAAAAAAGTGTTCAAATGTTTGAGCTGTATCTGGCGCCGGTTTTAGATAACATCATTGCTGTGCATTGTCATAAAAAGCTGTAAAAGTTGTCTAAAGTTTGTCTGTCATAATAATGTGTTTAAAAATTTTCTTACCGGATTTTTCCTGAGCTAACAACATAAGATCATGAAATACTTCACAATAAGATTGTAGCAAAAAAATAGGTATAAAGCACTAACATCGGCTTGGCTGTTCATATATGTGAGCTGTAACCTTCTGTGCTCTTGAAAGGCATTCCTCAAAAATTGCTTATCTCCATACACAGCGACCCCAAGTTCCTCGCGTCTTGTCGTAATATCCTTCCTAAGTTGTCGAATGTCGCGAGAGTATCGTTTCTTCTGTTTCGCCAAGTCGCCCTCATGTATTTTACGGTCGCGCTCTGGAAAAATAAAATTTCTGTAATAACAAAATACCAGTTATTCAAAAGGACAATCAGCGTTTTCTGTCCCAAAATGGAAACGCAGAATAGATGTCTCTTTATTTTTATTGTTCTATGTAGATAACTGTAACAGATCTTATTTTGGTGCTCTATAAAAATGTTAATTCCCAACCATCTGATCGCGGTCAGAATGTCTGCAGAGTTTTAAAGTTTAAAGTTCTCCGTTAGATGGTAATAATTGTTTGGTGAGCATTTAAGTATCTTTTCATGACTTTTTCTTACGATAACAACCGTGATGACGGCTTTACGTACCCTCCAAAGCAAAGAAAATCTCAAGAAATATCTATTTGTTTCTTAACTTTGTCCTGAACTATCGTCCATCCATTGCTATGCTGATGACAGTATGGTGATGCTCGTTATACAGGCCGAGCAAATCTTTCGCGGGTGTAGATTAAGGAGAAGAAGATAAAATTAATGTCTGAAGTCGAGACATCTATGGAACGGGTCTCGGAATGGGGCAGACTAAATTTAGTCCATTTCAACCTCGAGAAGACAAGTTCGCGCTAAAAAAGCACCACATTTCCAGAACATTCCTTTTAAAATCTCTAAAAGTATTGGGATCCTCGGTGTCATTTCGAATGAAGTTCAGTTTTGGGACCACTTGGTTAATAAGGCCAAACTACTAATAGCTGCAAGAAAATTGGGAGTGCTCAACAGAGCTAAGCAGTACTTCACGCCTAAACACAGGCTAGTGCTCTGTTGAGGCATGGGAGTTGGTAATTAAAGCGCTCTGTAAGGCGCAAATTCGGCCGTACATTGGTACTGCTGCCACCTTCGGGCCGGAGCCCCAGCGTGCCAAGTAGGTCGTTTCAACCGAATTCAACGGCGAGCCATTCGTCTTGTCGACGATTCCAAGCTTACGGACGGACTAGATTCACTTGAGGACAGATGTAAGCCCTCTCTGCGTATTCTACCGAATGAATAATGGGGAATGTTCTGAAGAACTGTTTGGTTTAATCCTTGCGGTTAAAAAAAAGCAAAGCAACAACCCATAATTGTCCCACTGCTGGGCTCGGGGTCTCCGCTCACAATGTGAGGGGGTACAGGCCATAGTCTACCACGCTGGCCAAGTGCGGATTGGTAGACTTCACACACCTTTGAGAACATTATGGAGAACTCTCAGGTGTGCAGGTTTCCTCACGATGTTTTCCTTCACCGAAGCAAGTGATAATTAACTTGTAATACGCACATAATATTTTGAAAATTAGAGGTGCGTGCCAGGATTTGAACCCGGGCCCCCGCGTTCGGGAGACCAACGTTCTAACCACTAGGCTATCACTGCTTCTCATCATCTATCCTTGCGGTTAATTTTCGTAAATTTTTTCGTAAATTTCGTAATCGTCGTCTCATCATGGTGTATCAGGTTCCATCAATACCACCTAGATACCTGGCATTCGTTCATATGTAGTTCGGTTCTCGCGTAGTTTTCTACGCCGCACGTGTAAACTGTGGAACTGCATAGGTGTTCTCTTCAAAGTATGATATGGAGTCCTTCATGAAGCGGGTCTATTGTTTTCTTCAAGGCCGGCAACACATTGGTTACGCCCCTGTTACTAATGTCCATGAGCAGCGGTGATCACTTACCATCAGGTGATTCGTCTGTTCGTTTGCCTGCTCAAGGCATAAAAAAGCACTTCAATTCAGTGATAGCTTTAGAAGGCAGAATTACATTATTGTTATTTAATCTGAGCCTTTCGCGTTACCATAGACCTTGCACATTACGATGGTTTTTTCTCAAGAATGTAATAAAATTAATGTAGAGATCAAAATACCCACCATACAACTTTATCAAGCCTCTGTACTGGTTTATTTTATCTTTGATAACCCAGTTCTCGTCTTGCATCCCATGTATACGAACTTTTGCAGCCGACAACATTTTTATAACTTGCTGGCAGTATTTTTATAAAGCAGCACTAATAATTCCAAATTATTTTACAATTCACAATAACGTTAAATCTTTATGTAGTAAAAACTGGTTCTAGTCCAATGAAACGAATATAAAAACATTGAAAATAGGTTAACTGCAAAATGAGAAAATGTTTAAAATGAAATGACAGTTATGTAGGGCATGTCATTATTTTTTATTTTTATGGTTTTTTTTTAACTAAGTCGCGAGTGTCGCGACTCACGATTATTTACAAAACTGCAAAAAGCAATTTAGGTAAAACTATAATTTACGTCTTTCGATTTTTTTTCCTTACTTGTGCTATAAGACATTGCTTCTAGCCTAAAGTTTGTAAGTAAAAGTACCCCATAAGTTTGATTCCCTTGCGAGTATCAAAATAAATTAAAAATACGGCAAAACATAAGTACTTTTGATT
Organism: Thymelicus lineola; assembly: GCA_963932265.1. Taxonomy (NCBI): domain Eukaryota; kingdom Metazoa; phylum Arthropoda; class Insecta; order Lepidoptera; family Hesperiidae; genus Thymelicus; species Thymelicus lineola. Next base: position 20,482,179 of record OZ010680.1, read on the forward strand.
GCGCTGACCTACATGATTTTTTCGCAGTTCTGAGAGATCGCAGATCTGAGTATTGGATATTAATTTAAATTAGATACCTCCACACATTCCTGAGCTAAAAGAGGGTATGCAAAAGTTCGTATACATGGGATGCAAGACGAGAACTGGGTTATCAAAGATAAAATAAACCAGTACAGACAAACAGACAGACAGAAGTACAACGTGATCCAATATCCAATCCAACGGATCTCGTTTTTTCTTTTCCTTTCCACCCTAGGCAGACGAGGCGCGCCATTAAGACCAGCGTGGTGTAATGTTACACTGCCGAACCGCTGTTCAAAGGGTCCTTTTTTTTTTTTTACCATCCGCTGCATATGGAGAGGCTCCGGGATCTCCAGTGAACGCACCGGTGCCTCCCCTGCGTACTTACATCAATCCCGCCGTTGCCTTCTACGAGCAGGATCGGCCCTCTCCCGATCCCGCTCGGCGGTCTCCTTCTTTACCATAATGGTTTCGCAGAAGGAGACCACAGCTTTCCAGGCAGTTCGCTCTGCCAGCATCGCCGCTACTACCGCAGGCAGGGAAAGATTTCCCCCGATCCGTTCGACCAGGACGCGCCGCTCAGGTGCCCAAGCAGGACATACCTCGAGCGTGTGCTGTGCGTCGTCCCGGTCCTCACCGCAGTGGTGGCATTGTGTTGTTGCCTCGCGTCCAATCCGATACAGATACTCACCGAAACAGCCATGTCCGGTGAGAATCTGTGTCAGTCTGTAGGTGACGTTGCCTTCGCATCTCTCAACCCAGGCTTCGAAGCTGGGCAGGATCGCACCAACTACACGTTGGCGCGCCGCCCTTTCCTCCTCCAGACGTACGCGCCACTCTACAAGTGTTTGTTGGTACGCCCTCCGCCTGAGCACTCCGAGCTCATTAGCTGCTACGTTTCCGCCCCTTTGGCAAATGGAGCGAACTCGGGTATAAACCCTCGCATCCATGTCAGCCAGTATATCTAAGGGCGGAAAACGTGCCAGGATGGTTGCCGCCTCGTAGGATATCGTGCGATAGCCTCGCGCGATCCTGATGGCCATCCTTCGCTGCACGCCGTACAATTTGGCTCTACAACGCCGTACTCCGGACAGTCTATGCAACCATACCGGAGCGCCGTAGAGAGCCATAGATCGCACGACCCCTGCATAGAGGCGGCGAACTACCTCCTGAGGGCCCCCGAGATTAGGTAGCATCCGGTGCATTGCCCCTACTACCTTCTCTATACGAGGGGCTAACCGCTCGAAGTGTTCTTCGAAGCCCCAGCGACCGTCCAGTGTGAGTCCGAGGTATTTAAGATACCGACCCACCTGGACGTCAACGTCACCTACGCGAATCATCGAACTGGGTGGTTCCGTTCGCCTAGGAAGACTGTGGAACCACAGCGCCTCCGTTTTGGATGGCGCTACCTTAAGGCCCAATCCGAGAATTTTGGCAACAACACAGGCCACTCCAAGTTCAGCGAGCCTTGCCGTCCTCTCGAAGGTCTCCCCCTCGGCTAGTACCATCGTATCATCCGCATAGCAGACGATACTGATACCGAACGGGAGTTCGATACGCAGGACCGCGTCGTACGCGAGGTTCCACAGAAGAGGCCCTAGCACTGACCCCTGTGGAACCCCGCAGTTGACAGACCTCTGATGCAAAGATCCATCCCGACCCATATATTGGATATACCTGTCGTGCAGGTACGCCCCGACTGTATCCCGTAGGTAGGGAGGCACATTGTGATAAATCAGTGCCTCCCTAATTGCCCCCCAGGGCAGAGAGTTGAAGGCGTTGATGATATCAAGACTCACCGCCAACACTACCCTGCCCTTTCTTACAGCCTGTTCCGTCAGGGAACGGATACGGAGGACAGCGTCTATAGTAGACCTGCCTTGACGAAAGCCAAATTGGCTGTCCGACAAGTCAGGGCCCTCCTGCGACAGGTGGTTGTTGAGACGGGCGGCAATCACCCGTTCAAACAACTTTCCCACCTCATCCAATAAACATATAGGTCGGAATGCAGAGGGTGAGTCCGCGGCCCTGCCCACCTTCTTCAAGAGGATCAGTTTCGCCACTTTCCAGCCGGAGGGGAACACACCAAGGCGGAGGCAGTTGCTGAAAAACCGTCTTAAACTGTTTCCCAGGACAGACAAGGCTAATACCCATGCCCGGCCAGGAATACCATCTGGGCCGGGAGCAGTATTACGACCACCGAAATGCCTCACCGTTTGTGCCAACTCATCCTCGGACACTTCCAATTCCTCAGACCACTCTGAGTGCTCCGGTGAAGAGGATAGTGATGAGGGACTATCCTGAGCGGACGGAAATAGGGTATTTACTATTTCTCCCACAAAATCCGGGTCCAGAGTTTCCGTCAAAGGTGGGACCCACGGTCTGAGCTTGCCTAGTACCATCTTGTATGGGCGCCCCCATGGATCCTTATCGAGTCCCTCAATGAGCTCATTCCAGCTTCGAGCCTTTGCCTCCGCAACGGCAACCTGAAGCGCTTTTGTAGCATCCCGGTAGGCCTTGTAAGCCCTTTCTACCTCTCCGACTGAGGCTCGCCGTCTCCTACGGGTCCTCGTGTACTGGCGTCGAGCCATGAAGCACATAGTGCGCAACTGAGCAATATTTTCAGACCACCAGTACACGGCCTTCTTTTTGGTATGTCGCCCGGCTCTGGGCATGGACACGTCGCAAAGCATCGTCATCGTATCCCGAAACCATTCGGCCTCCCCTTCCGGTTCGGGAAAGACTCTCTCCGGCCATGCTGCAACGTTGGCAGCGGCGATGAGTTTGTCGCGATCTAGCCGCTTGAGGGACCAACGTCGCAGCGAGATGTTTCGGCGATGAGATCGGTTTGAAGGTCGCAGGGCCACTAGAAATATGATGTGGCGGTGATCGGATAGAGTCACCAACTCTTCAGCAACTCTCCAGACCATTACCAAGCGCGCCGCAGGCAGAGTCGCCCATGTTAGGTCCACGATCGACTCACCCTGCCACCGCACACAGGTGCTAGTAGAACCCCGGTTTAAGAGCTGGAGATCTAAACCTGCTGCCCACTCCTCTATCATCTTTCCCCTGCGATTGCACTGAGTATCTCCCCATGTTCTTGACCGAGCATTAAAGTCACCCAGAACAATTATTGGACGGGGCAAGCATCTTCGGATGCAAGCAGCTAAATCGTCCAAGTACGTCTCATATGCGGTGAGATCGCAGTTGGGTGAGATGTAACAGCCCACTAGGGCTAGAGAACCCCACTCCACGGCAACAAAGCCCAGACCCTTTTCTAAGAGAGTACAGCGAGGATCGCTATCCCCTCCACTCCAATAGATAGCGACAGAGTTCCTATTGTCTCCAAACCACCGAGGATGGACCGGTAAATCGTAGGGTTCCGCTACTACCGCCAAGGCAACTGAATACTCCGCGAGAGTTTGCAATAGCAGGGCTTGCGCCCCGCGGCAGTGATTCAAGTTGCCTTGGAGAACCCAAAAATCAAAGGGTCCTGGGATCGATTCCTAACGAGGCTGTTTCAATGATGAGTTTGAATTTGTGTTCTCGGCCTGGACGCAAGCTCTTGTCTTTGTGCATTGTCCATGGCACCCACGACACTGGGATTCCTAGTGTGGGGCAATGAGTGTTTCTGCGTTTAGGGAGCATACCAAAACCACGTGCCTCATTTAGGGGGGGAGGGGGGTCTTCAAAACACCACGATTGGTCACAGAGGGGAGGGGGGGGGGGTTTAGGCTTTTGTCACGTAGTCAATATTTTAGCAACCATTGCGCCACAAAGTCGTCAAATAAAAGCAAAATTATTATTTTTAACTCTGTTTTTGCAAAAAGTATTGAAAACCGTATTTATCAATTACCACGTGAAAACTAGGGGGGAGGGGGGGGTCTTCTCATATACTACGGATGGTCACGAAGGGGGGGAGGGGGGTAAAAAGTTGGAAAAAAATGTGTTACGTGGTTTTGGTATGTTCCCTTAGGTATTTATTTACATTAAAACGTAGTGTTTAAGCAGTTTAAGTACTCTGTGATTTATATTTCAGGCAAAAATTGCACATCAGGTAGTCGAATTCAGTGCATGTTTGTAACATGTATACATGTTCAATCCATAACTATAAAGTTGAAGACATTTTCTTCGCCCCTTCCGACGCGAATTAAATGTCAGTTACTACCCTTGAGCAGTTTCTGCAATTATAATTTATTAAAAGCTCACTAGGACAAGAGGTTGTATCTACTTATGTTTTACTGTGACCTAAAACACAGTAGATACATTTCTAAAACTAGGCTAAAACCTATGGCTGAAGGTCTGTGAATACCACAGGTGAACTGAATCTGTATTTCGGGCGATACTTTAAGGATCGAATCGTGTGGCTACCCACATTTTAGGCTAAAATGACTATTTAAATATTGTGTTTAAATAATATTGAATCAAGAGATTATAGCATAGACCAATAAATCACTTATTTAATTCGAGCATTATTTAACGTAAACGCACCCATTAATCCCCAAAAGAACAATGCCCAATTGCCATACATCGTTTTATTTCATTTTCAACTTTAGCGTCTTAAAATAAAAAAAATCTAAAAATCGCCACTTTAAATTCTGAGCTTAGATATATAAGAATTTTCAGTAGACACACCCCAGAACCAAAGTATTTTGAGATTGAATTCTTATAACCATTGAGTCATAGAGTAGGGGAGACTTACGGCTGCCTGTAATTTTTACGATTATTTTATTCTGACTTTTTTTTGATTGCCAACCGGAAATGGAAATTTGACATCATTACATTTGTCATACCAACATTTATAAGGAAATTCTGTCTGTAATATTGCCCAGAAGTTTCCCTTTAGCTTGCTTGATACAAGCTATGTATCGAAGTGAGTGCCCGAATGAAAATGGACATTGTTGACATCATTGTTATTATAGTCAATTCATCACTTATTAATAAAATTATTTTACGCTGGGTAATACGGGTACAGGTATTAATTTTAAAATACGTAAAAAAATAATTGAATTGTTTCGGTATAACTGACGTTTTAAGACGCTAACAAAAAATAAAAGGTGAGAGGTGTCAAGGGACAACCGGATGGAACGAAGTTCCTTTCGATTTAAGTATTGTTTTACGCGCTCAGCAGTGTGATTCAGCAATATGCGCTAGCGTGATTCAGAAAGTTGTAGAGCGCCATCTAGTTTCATATTACTGAATCACTTCAAAAAGTGTTAGCGTGATTCAGAAAGTTGTACAACGCCATCTAGTTTCATATTACTGAATCACTTCAAAAAGTGTCGTGACAACTTTTCGTAAGAATTTTTTCCGTCTAGCCCCCTTTCACAACGTGCGATAAGGAACTTCTCGTTCCAATGAAAAATAATTTTTGGGCATTGTTCTTTGTATCCTATTATCCCCAGTTTTTGTAATCACTAGTGATCACTACCTATCTTAAGTTAGTAAGTAATGTCATATAGATACTTAGTTATGGAATAGTTTAAAAGACAAAATAATAAACATAATGTCGTCCTTGTCTAACGTATGAAATAAAAACAATCCAACTCTATTCTATACGCAACAGTTTCGCTATAACTGTCAAATTTTTCATGACGTCAGACGTGTGCCATGTTCGCCATTTTGGTCCAATTTGACGTGACTTTGACATTCCTTTGTCATTTCACGTCATGAAAAATTTGACAGTATAGCGAAACTGTTGCGTTTTTTTTTCGAATGATCAGTTGCTGTTGGCCCTATTGGCCTTTACAGCTTCACGCGGACTGGGGGCGGGTCTTAGAGGACCCGGCCGATTTATTTTATATCATACGTTAGACAAGGTCCAAGGACGCCATTATGTTGATTATTTCGTCTTTTAAACTACTTATTCCATAAGTAAGTATCTATATGACATTACACCAAATCTATGTAATTGATATATCTTTGCATTAGTAGGAACAAAACCGCCATGTTTTGTTGCGTAGGTATGCACGTTTTTTTCGTAGGTATAGCCGCTCCTTATACCTCTGGTGTCTAAATCCAAATTTTAAAATCATAGTGGGGGGGGGGGGACTACGGAGTCCCCTCCTCGTGTCGAGTCAGCGGTAGGTATGTTGAACCGGGTTCATATTATGTCGAACCAACTGGTCCACTCCCGCTAATTTGGTCCCCATTTTCTGCGGCTAGCCCGCCCCAATGTCCGAGTTAAGCTGTAAAGGCCATCCAGTAGGGCCAACAGCAACTACTCATTCGAAACAAAAAAAAAAGATCTTATCACAGCATAGATATAGAACTAACTAATTAATATATGTATAGTATACTAGCGCTGTCTCATGTGAGGCCACGCCGTGGCAAAATCTTGTTAGTTCTATATCTATGTATCACAGAGTACTTGGATCTTGTCGCATAATTTAAAACGTAGTGATTAAGTACTCTGTGGCATAATTCACAGAGTACTTAATCACTTATTAATCTATGGTTGTTGCAATTTTGATTTTTGAAGATTTTTGTAATGTTATTAAAGAAATGCGGATTCTTTATTTAATAATAATTATTATTCTTACTGAAGGTGGACTATGTGACAAAAGTGTCTCAAAGAATGAAACAGTAAAACGAACTTTTGATTACTGCACCCATCCTGATTGTTCTCTAAAGGATCAACACACCATGTGTGTAGCCGCAAACAAGCAAAGTCCGCGACTTTTTGCATCAGGGATGACAACATGGATGAGATATCAAATTCTTTTGCTGCACAACAGACACAGAGACAATATTGCTATGGGCTTCGAAGCAGGACAGCCACCAGCTACGAACATGCGTAAGATGTACTGGGACTATGAGCTGGAAAAAATGGCCGACGTTTGGGCCAGACAATGTCAAAAGCGACATGACGAGTGCAGAAATACGATAAGGTTTAACGTTTTACAGAATATGGACGTGCGCCCTGTTGTTTCACGAGTGACAGAAGCTCAACTGTTGGCAGACGCGGTCGGAGCCTGGTTTTCAGGTTCCAGATCGATGCTTCCAGAAAACGTATGGTCTTTTAGGCTAAGTAACTGCAGCGCACCTGGAGGTTGTAATGCGCATTGGTACTCGGCCGCAGCTTGGGCATCTACCTGGCGACTAGGGTGTTCACAGGCTCTGTGCACCGCCAAAAAACGTTCCTGTGTCCCATTCCGCAAACGTCGTAGATCACCAGAAATATCCGATGGTGATGAAAGAGATAGAAATACGTCAACGACATCTGAAAATGTGTTGCGTAGAATAAAATACACAACTCCAGTCAAACTAGCGCGGTTCGAGGATTTCGCAACGACATTGAAGAGTTTTGATAAAGAATCACCGTTGCATCGAGGTTTACTCATGGGGAAGAATAAAGTGAAGCGAAAGGAGGCAAAGATGATAGCTTTTACTTTTTGTAATTATGGTCCAGCAGGAAATATTAACGGTTTTCCTATATACGAGGCGGGCACAACTTGTAGCAACTGTCCGCAGGGTACTCAGTGCGGCGATCATACTCATAGAGCTTTGTGCTCCGTCGTCGGCGATCCAGATACGAGCAATCCTAAATGAAATATCTCTTAATTTTTAAATGTTTATTGTTTTGCTGCAGAAAATTATATTATTGTTTAGTCATATTTTTTATAGTCTATCTTTAGCTGAGTCAATAAAATTATGTAAATAGACTACTTACTAACTAGTACGTAGACTACTACGTAGTAGACTAAGTAGTTGTTAGATTTTCAAGGTATTTATACACTCAAAAAACATAACCCTGCTTCTGGCGCAGTCGGGTAAAAAGCGCGCAACTCAGTGCAAAAGCGGACTTACAGTGCTACAAGGATCTTTTGGCGCGTGGATGACATTGACAGGGGGGCGCCCTCGTAGAAGTACACCCTGCGTTCCACTTGACGTTCACAATGATCACGCTCACGACCGCGGTTTTTATAATTATTTATTAATTTAATTATAGTAGCAAAAATGTATACATTAAAATTATTTACATAATTGAACATAATTATATCAATAATAAATAAATAATATCTGGTAGCACTACATTTCGACCCACCCGGAAATTAAATGACGTCATCTATGACGTATTCGACGCGACCATGACGACCGTGGTCGTCAAGTGGAACGCGGCCACAGTGACGGGTGCACTGAATGAGATGTCAAAAAGTGACACTTAGCAAGATGGCGGCAGTAGTTCCGATTTTCGCCACGCGCCAAAAGATCCTTGTAGCACTGTAATCTGACTGAACTGAACTAATTTAAAGAAACGAATCTAAAATGGCGGAATGTACTTGGAACAGGTTATGACCGTCAGCAAAACGGAGTTGCTAGATAATGTGATACAATACATTATTGTATGAAGTGACATTAGCCTCTGTCATTTTGGTCTGATGGATTAGTTATTATGCCGGGTCCATACGCTTGGCAAACAATGGCAAACAGCAAACAACAAACAACAAACACGGACATGTGGATAGGTGTTTGTACCTGTTTGCCTGTTGGTGTTTGTGTTCGCCAGTGATCGGAATCGTTGTCGGTTTTCCTTCACAAATCAAAGGATGTTCGGCAAGCAGTTTGCGTTGTGTCCAAACGCTCGGCAAACAATCATTACCACAGTGTACTTATCATTACTAAACGAGAGCTTGAGGGAAGCGGACGTAGAATATAGTATTTGTGCTAAAATAGAGAAAACAATGACTGATTGGTCTGAAGATACAATTCTAAAGTTTTTGTTTGTTTTAGGAGCTAACGAAGTGTATAAACCCATCTGGTTCGCTTATGAGCTAATGGAGTAATTTTTACTTGCGGTATATACTAGTACAAATAATATAAATACAGAGGAGGTAAGTAAAAGACAAAAATCAACATGGTATATTTATTTTTACTATTATGGATAGCCTCATAGATCTTAGATTATTTACGATAAAAATACAATTATATTTCCTTCTCTTTGCATGCCTATATTTTCAATATTCCCAATAATACAATATTTTGCTATTTTTCTTGATTTTCTCTTTTTTATTTGATTTTGTTTCAATTTAAAGTAAAAAAAGGTCAACCCAAAAGCAATCGCTGCAACAAGTTCGTCGTCCGCCATGTTCGTCTGTTTGGAATAGACTGACATGTTTTTCAGTATATAACAAAGTACTCTGTGGACATGTTCGCCAAACGTGAGGATGCGCTGTTTGTGTGGATGATTGTGATCGGTGTTTGTGGTGTTGCTTGCTGTGTTTGGTGTTTGCGGTGTTTGCCAAGCGTATGGACCCGGCTTTAGATATTATCAATAATATTGAGCATTATCTTGATTTCGATACAATAAATGAAATAAAAAATGACATTTTAAGTGGGTAATTGTGTTTTGGCAAAGGGAGATCTCCCGTCAGGCGAGGTGTGTTGGCTGGGAGGGGGCCGAGCCCCAACTGACGTCAGTGTTGCCAATTTAGCCCCTTCGGGGCCAGATCTAGCCCTTTTTACGGGTTTTTAGCCCCCGAAATAATTTTTTAGCACCTAGCCCCATTTCTAGCCCCGAAATAATTTTCCGCCGTCTTGAAAAATCGATCGAAAAACCGATAAAACATAGTGAAAGATGTCGAGAAAATTACCATTATCATACTTGTATAGCATCTGACGACCTTCTTTTTTTTTTTTTCGCCGTCACCTCTGATATTTAAGCAATAGCCCCTATTTTCAATGTATTGGACGAATCTAGCCCTTTTTTAACTGTGTTTAGCCCACGGTTTAGCCCCAAAACCTGATACCGAGTTGGCAACACTGACTGACGTTGTCGGAGCATTTGTATTTGGTCTATTGCACTCTGTAGTGCAATAGAATCTGAATTAAATATTTCAGAGGGCGTTCAGCTCACGATTCTCAGCCCGGATACGTAAAAAAAATTGACCTTAATTTTCACCCAAATTATACTTTAACGAAGTTAGGCTTTATGGCACCGCTGCTGTCGTTGTCGCCAAACCAACCACGCCGCATACGCCGCACCGGCGTTTACAAAGGTGTAGCCGCCTTTGCGGCTTTTCGTTAAAGCCGCACCGCACCACCCGCGCCTCGCGCTTCGGCTGTCCCACCGATATTAATTACTGGTATTGCGATTTATTTTATTTGTTAAACAAGTTGTTTAACAACCGTTTTAGTGTCAGTGTGTAGACCGGAATTTTAAACAACTGTTTGTTATGTCCGTACTTTATTGACGGTAGATTTGATATTGATAGTGCATCATGGATGATTTATTCGGTATTATAACAAGTGTAGTGGATGAAATGTTAGACGATGTGCCGTTAATTTATCACAGAAATATGTATTATCAACACGACGGAACGCCTGCACACTATCAGTTTTAAATTCCATTCCAATTTTAAGGTCTGCCAGAAATACATCAATTTTGTATTAAATGTTTGTGATGCCTATTTTATCCAAGATATAGTAAGAGTATATTTTAAATTCAATAATTTTGAAGAAATTTTAATAAAATGTTTTATTTCAATATTATATTTTTTTACCACAAGAAAAATTACCAACAGAAAACATTTTAAAGAACCATATCAAAATAGGATATAATTTTTATAAGTGAGGACACCCTACCATTATGAAGGACAACCTAAATCCGGACTGTGATTGGTCGAATAGTCCTTAAGATATGACGTCATCGAACGTCAGGTACCTCTACAAGGTCAGTTATCCAGATAGTGTAATATATCCATGACAATAGTCAAGACTGTGTTTAACACTTTGAGCGCATTTCCTTAGAAAAGGGAAGTATTATTACATTATGCTGGCAATATTAAGTCAGACGACTACACTCTGCAGCGCTGCAGCCTGTACAGCGAACAGCGAACGTATTAAGTACTCTGTGCAGCGGACGTTGCCGTATCCGATAAAATGACATGTGGATTTGACATATTAAAATCGATTGTATCGATTACGAAATTCAAATAAAATAAATATTACAAAACTAAAGTAATAATTGTATCATTACAAGTTTAATTTACTTTAAAGAATCGCATATATCCAATATTTGTAAATATAATAACAATATCGAGTTTACGGATACACAGCTGTTTACCGGTTTTCTTGCACAACACTGTTCATATCCGGTGATTTGGATAAAATGGCGTCAGCCGAGTTTTTAGAGCAAGCTTTGTCTACAGACGTCGATGAGAACGCAGTTAACGCGATTGTAGGTTCATTGGAAAATCAATTAGTAACGTCTGTGCCATCGGTACCGCCACAAAACCATACAGTAAATAATAATCAAACTCATGTTAACATTACATCTACCGGGAGTTCTATTATTGGCGTACAAAAATACCACACAGACAAAGTTAGTGATGGTGAAGTAGCGAGTGCAAACTTTCAAACTTCTGGAATTTTGAACAGTTCATCTTACAATTCCGTACAACCAGCGAATTCATCGTTTGTTACCCAAACAAACCTGGAACAAAATATCACAAGTAACAACGAATTAAAAGTGATATATTCTCAAGCATTGAACAGTCCATTGAATCGCGTGACATTTCCGACTCATTCTATAGCAAACGGTTGTATCGGTCTTCAGTCATCACAGAATCAGATTATTCACACGGTTCCTGTGAGCGGAGTCCTCTCACAGCAAGGCAACAAAACGTTAGCGATGCAACCGGGGTTAGTGTTAAAGCAGGGCAACAACACTGGACAAGTGAGCATGCAACAAGGGATGGTGACAGTTCCTATGACGGTGAACTCAAGTATGGCGGGTTCAATTCCGAACGTGATGTCTATCAACAAGCCAGGTGGACAGAACGTAGTTGTGACAACGCAAAACCTGGGTGGCGGGCAAGCGCCGATCATGCCCAACGTACAGATCCTAAATATGAGGCCAGCAGCGCCCGCTCAGAAGTCAGTGGCGACAGTATCCCCTCGAGTCGTCATCGGCACACCACAGATGGTTGGCGCCCGGCCGGCAGCTCCTGGCGTAAGTTGACACCTTTACCTGCCAACCGCTGGTCACTCACATCATAATGGTTTTTAAAGCTGTAGCTATTGTCTTATCTTGCTACATTAACATGTTAGACTGCCCTGAGCTACAAAAACTGTTATTGTTAGGTTCGCTTTATAATCACAGCAGGTGCTCACAAACTAAACCTAAGTTTACTCACAAGAAAATAAACTATCTTAACTTTTATAGTTGTATAGGTCTATAGGTATGGTCTATAGTGTTGGCAAATAACTATAACATTGTAATTTAAATCTTAAAATGTATTAACAAATTATTGAACATAATTGTAATTGCTTTTTGAATGGGACTTTCAATATATGACAAGTTATTGCACCACCTGTTGTTATTAAAATGTATTGTTTTATAATACAAATTGGCTGTGATAACAGTATTATTTCAGTATGCACCCTAATATTTTAAGTACTTTTACTGGTGCCTTTGATAGGTAAGTCTGCAAGGAGACAAATTCTATGATACTTCAGTTGGTTCCTACATTCATGAAGAAGGATACATAAATTCTCAATAAGGTTAAACTATGAGATTTTGGTTTTTCCCAATGTAATGGCATATGCCTCTTGCTCCAACTTGTAATTTGGCTTGTAAGATTGCATACAGCTGGTGCTTATTCCCTTCTAGACCACCATAAATTAATACATTGGCTTTTAAGTGGATATCCACAGGCAAAAGACGATTGAAACCTGACGTAACTAAACCAATAATATTCAAAATTATTATTTTTATTGATCGGAATGGTTTATGGTGGTTATTCCTATTTAAAAGTTAAGCCAGTAATTTGTATCAATGTAATTGTAAATGTTACTTTGCATGATCAGTGCATTGAATGTATAAATAACTAATTCCATAACAGTTTCTTGCAAATTTGCCTGAGAATGATTTTGTCATGAAATGCTGTGTCTCAAAATGTTGTTTACTATTGTAAACAATAATGTTATGTATCTAAATAAATCATTATTAAATTACAACCATTTTTTTATAATATTTCAAAAAATTTATAGCAGTTTCTATTATTACATTCTCTGTAATTGTCTGTACTAATTTTATTAATCTAATCCATAAAGGAATAAGAACTATACAATAACAATCCTGTTTCCTAATTAATAAGCTGATATTGATGATATGAAATAAAATTGCAATTTTGATCTAACAATTAAAAAAAACATTTTATATTGTATTTATATGCCTTGTAAATATAATAAATAAAACTATATTTATAAGTGAAGTATTTATGCTTTTGAAGGGACCCAGCAGGCTAGTATTAAACATCATCAAGCTAACAAAAACCGATGCATCTAATTGAATATAACACTGATTGTAACATTCACCATATCACCTTTCACAGTACTAATCACGACATTCTAATATTCTCGTTCTTGAATTGATATTGCACTGCAGATGATTGTTTGGTGTACCCTCAAAGTGAGTTTAACAAATGACCTGCTTTTTTATTTTTCGGTAATTTTAATAAAGTCGTTTAAGAGAAAAGTTAGTGACGCAAAATGAGTTTATACTCAACAAATTGAAACAAGGCGTTCATTTTTAGATAACGCTGCAAACACTGCAAAGTCTACAACAGGGGCAGCAGGGTCATTTGTTGTTAAAGACAGAAAATGGTCAGTATCAGCTGTTGAGGGTCGGTCCCGCGCCGGCCGCCAGCAATATGACGGCGCCCCAGGCTCAGACCCTCCGGCTGTCGACCGTGCCGGCAGTAAGTAGGACCAGCCACTCCGCTACTAGCACTCCCTGAAGCTGGACAACGTGATCACCCCATGCGTCCCACCTTTCCCCACCTTGGCCTCCATCAGTAACAACCCTGATTGTCCAGTTTCAAAACAATCATGCATGTACAAATAAGGTGGGGGTGCATGTCTTGAGGTAATTAACAAGGTAAGACACTAATCGGAATTTCTTCACTCATTTTAATATAAATATTAATTAGTTACATCCATTTGAATGTTAATTTATTATAAATATCAAATATGCTTGTTTGTAGAACCTACTAAAACCATTAGTGTAGCAACAATAGAGACTGAATGGAATCTAGCACAAGTTTTGAGTTTTCCCATGACTATTCGAAGCAATGTTTCTGTTTGCAATAGTGTATGCTGAATGAAGCCTGTACTATATAATGTATAACCTATGAATTAATTTGAAGAGAAATAAAAACCAATATTCAATCAATTACATAGTTGCCCACACTTTCTTTAGGAGCCATTATTATAGACTAATGCCCCAACTCAGTCATATAATGGTTATTTAAATCGCTCCTTAGTACAGAATCACAAAAATTCGCTCTCAGAGTCAGTTTATGATCAATTAAAATTAAGTATACAAATACCTACTACTACTAGCAGTGATAGCCTAGCGGTTAGAACGTTGGTCTCCCCAACGCAAGAGCCCGAGTTCAAATCCTGGCACGCACCTCTAATTTTCAAATATTATGTGTGTATTACATTTAATTATCACTTGCTTCAGTGAAGGAAAACATCGTGAGGAAACCTACACACTGGAGAATTCTCCATAATGTTCTCAAAGGTGTGTGAAGTCTACCAATCCGCACTTGGCCAGCGTGGTAGACTATGGCCTGTTCCCCTCACATTGTGAGAAGAGACCCCGAGCCCAGCAGTGGGACAATTATCGGTTGTTGCTTTTTTTTGCTTTTTATACAAATACCTTTACTTAATTATTTAATGTTGATTAACATTGAAGTTTTTGAATGTCAAGTCAAATCAACCACTCATCATTGACATTAAACGAATTTCTTGTTATTATATTAGAATAATTCATAATTCTAAAAGCATTAAAATAAATATTATCTATGATTTATTATTACGTATTTTACTTGTGGCTACACTAACACTACATCGATATGATTATCGATAAGGTTTATTTGATGTTGGTCCGCACTAGGGTCACTTAATGTTGACAATATGACTCTGAGATGAACCGATACTTAACATATTTAATGTCAATTAGTTATGGACTCCTTGCAACTAAATAAATGAACCTTTCTGAGTTGGGGCGTAAAAGTGGAAATATTGGATGATTAGAATTTATTTCATTGTACCATTTGTTTATATACGAGTAAATAAAATTTACCATCACAAGCTTTAATTTTTTTATTGTTGTATTTATTGTCAGAATGTTTATAGTAGCATAGTTTTTTTAAAGATTTAACATAATGCAACAATGATATCTTTACAAAAATAAACAGTCCAGATTTCTTTACTGTGGTCCAGGTATCTCAGGTTTGATCATCCAAAACGTACCATACAAAGCAAAGAAACCAAACAACCCCCCTGTATTGTTTCAAATTGTATTTACTTAAAGGGAAAAGGATTTGTATATAGAATAATTTATGAGTGCCAGCATGCTGAAATTATTTGAGTTTGTATTTCTTTCAGCTGTATACAATATGTACAGTCAACAAAAGAGTTTTTGTATAACATACAAAATGTTATACTTCTCATACCTAACTCTTATGCTGACTGTTACAAGTATGTATAGGTCTTTGAACCTAAACAATTGTTTTTGCATGGCTATATTCTGTTTATGAGAATAAAAAATTGTAATAATACAAAATATTGAGATATGTAGGTATAGTTCGTATTTGTGAGTGAAGGCATTATGTCAACCCCTTCGGCGCATAATGTACAAAACGCAAAATGAACACAACACGCAAAATGTACAAATCGCAAAATGTACAAAACGCAAAATGTACAAAACGCAGAATGTACACAACACGCAAAATGTACAAATCGCATAATGTGCAAGAAAGCCCACGTTCACATCGATCACGTGCATAAACGACACAAAATATTTTGTAAGCAAAACGATCTAACAAATTTATATTTCTACTAATTATCTAAGTATTTATAATATTATTTCCCTATGTGGTGCCGGGTCCACTTAAGTAGAATAGCACCACTCCCACCTCTTCCTGGGATGTCGTAAAAGGCGACTAATAGGATATTCCAGGAGACGGGCAGCAGTGCATCTCTGAGTATTGTCATCACCAGATCTCCTACTGCGGTCACCAACACGAACTGGCCAAGCGTGGTAACTATTGGCTAAACCTCCTAATGACAGCCAAAACTAAGCCTCGGCTCCCAGTCCCCGTCAGTTCCACTATTCCTGGCGGTCATGGTAACGGTGGAGCAGAGGGTGCTAAGCAGTGTTGCCAAGTTAGCCAATTTTTGGCTAGATCTGACTACATATTTAGCCACAATTTTAGCAACTCATGAGTCATGAGACGAGTGATGATGACGTCATGAGTTGCAAAAATTGTGGCTAAATATGTAGCCAGATCTAGCCAAAAAGTGGCTAACTTGGCAACACTGGTGCTAAGAACCGCCAGCAGAGATCGCGCATCAAACAATCATCAAAACAACTTCTGCACCTGGCAACATATCAGGACACTGAGGACCGACGACAAGATAAAAGAGTTGGAAGAACAGATAGACAAATTAAACTGGAGTATTGTGGGATTATCTGAATCCGAAGACAGGGGGAGGACACGATAATACTCAAATCCGGAAACTTGCTCTATCACCGGAAGGGCGAACATCTGTTCCAAGGTGGTGTCGGGATTCTCGTCCACAAGTCCCTCATCAATAACATTCTGCAGGTTGGGAGCGTGTCGGTCAGGATAGCATACCTTACACTCGGGATATCACAACGGTATTCATTGAAGGTCGTACATGTATATGCGCCGAATTCGACACATCTCGACGATGAGGTGGAGGTTATGTATGAGGAAATTAGTATAGCCATACATACCTCTAAAGCTCATTTCACAGTTGTGATGGGGGACTTCAACGCGAGACCAGGTACGCGAAATGACGCCGAGATAAAAGTTGGTCCCTTCAGATTTGGACGACGGAACCACCGAGGCTACTTACTGGCTAACGTTTTAGAGAAGGAAGATCTCTTTATGATGAACTCCATCTCCAGAAAACCACCCCAACGTAAGTGGACTTGGACTGATGGTTCAACTACAAGTGAAATAGACTTCATTCTGGCAGACAATGTGCACATATAAATTTAATGATGTCTCTGTGATCAGCAGGTTTAAAACCGGAAGCGATCACCGTCTTGTAAGAGGCACATTAAATATCAACGTGAAGCTGGAACGTGTACGCCTGATGAAGTCTACGCATTTCGCGAGCCTGGAATCATACGTTTCAGTTGACGAGTTTAACACAAAGATGTTAACAAACAGCTGTTCACGAGGTAGGGTCAAAGTTCTTTAAGACCCGACCCAGTGGAAGATCTCAGGTTCTCTCAGAACATACTCTCGTTCTAATGAGGGATCGGCGGTCTTCAACCTTACTTAATATCAAAAAGAGAAGCCCTTCAAAAAGTTGCGTGTCATCGTGAAAGAGGCCTTAGTCCTTGTTGCACATTTTGCGATTTGTACATTTTGCGTGTTGTGTTCATTCTGCGTTTTGTACATTTTGCGTTTTGTACATTTTGCGTGTTGTGTTCATTTTGCGTTTTGTACATTATGCGCCGAAGGGATGTCAACTAGGGAATGCAAATCTCGCGAGATTAGGGCTCAAGCGAGATCTCGCGAGATTATGAATAACAATACTGCGAGATCTCGCCAATTTCGAGATCTCGCGAGATTGGCAGTTTTGTGTGTTTTCATTGCAAATAATCACAATATTTGAACAAATTAGGAAAAAAATTATAAAAATTGTAAGTATTACAAAATAAACATTTATTTCATGAATTTTTTCAATAGACTTTTATGTACCAAACATTGTTTGACGTATCTGTCTATAATTTTTTAATAAACTTCTTAATAGTAAACTTTGACGTATGTAGCTATCAAATAACAAATGAAATAAACAACCAGTCTTCTCTTCTAATATCAATCAAAAATCTTTTAGTAATAAAACAGTTCTTTTTTAACAAACAAAATAACGAGAAGTAAAAAAAAACTAATTATCTAAGTTGAGTTGACTTATTATCAATTAAATAAAACTACGAGTATATCTACTCAGTAGATCCATTAGATATTAGAGATTAATTAACAAAACATAGAAATCAAATGAAAGATTTATTCCGCCTCCCGCGCACCGAACGAAGCCAACAAATCGCAGCTCCGTTCGTGTCAGTCTGCGCTTTGAATAAGACAATTTTATGCTGGAGTCAATCTCGTTAAACTCGCGAGATCTCGCCCTTTTTTCGTCCGAGATCAATCTCGCTAAAAAAGGCCGAGATCTCGCGAGAACGAGATCTCGCGAGATCGAGATTGCATTCCCTAATGTCAACCTCTTGTTAATTGTCACTCTTCTTTTTCTTAGGTCTTCCAAAAATGTGAGTTTACTAAGACCATATTTCGATTCAGAGAAACCAAAAAATGATTATGCTTTAAATTTTGATTAGATTAATTGTCATTTATGATAAGTTATGTGCCCAGTGCCCTAATAGTTGTGAAAACAAAATAATTGAAAAAATCATAATTAAAAAATGAAAAATCTGATGATGCAGTTTTAGTTTTCATCAAAGTTGGCCCCGAGACTCCTTTGACCACTTCTCGCTATGCTTCATAGTTTAGATTGTTGAAAACATTTATTTAACATTGTCCGTGCGCGATTTTATTAGGCAACCTATTAGCGATATATAGATATTATTTATATTATCTAGCATTATATTGTGGATCAGTTTTACTAAACAACTGTCATGGGTGTCCCAGGGCGAAGTGACCGTCCGGCGTCTATTGATTGTTTGGGCAAGTCTTATCGGTTTGTTTTTTTTATTAGCTTTTTATATACCAAAACATTTTTTACAATTTTTGTCTGTTTGTTTCGGCTAATATCTGAAATGGCTGGTCCGATTTTGACGGGACTTTCACTGGCAGATAGCGGATGTAACAAGGAGTAACTTAGACTAAGTACTTTTATTTAGAAAAATAATTTTAGAAAAAAATAGGTTTTTTGTTAAATACCACGCGGATGAAGTCGCGGGTAACAGCTAGTTAAAAATAAAAGTCGTTAAATGGCTTCGCTGGTTTCAACCCATCATTGGCCATGTCTCGATAAAAAATTGTTGGAGAGGTTAGTGGCCAACCTAAACCTCCAATAACACTTAAAGTCTGCTATTTATCTAACTAGCGGGACCGACTGCATTACGTGCCCTCCGAAGCACGGAATGTACGTACTCACAATGTACGGGGGGTAATAACACAGAGTAGGTACTTTCAGTTCAGAGAAACTTTGTATGCCTAAGTCGTTCGATACAGCTCTATTATGACTGGGACAAAAATACCCCCAGGATGCAACACGACTGCGCAGGTCCTAACTGTTTCAGATATCAATATCAAATATTTAGTAGGTAGTTATGCAGGATTTCGCCAGCACATTCGGATTCATAAAATTGGAAGCTGCAAATGTAAGGTTCTCTAAACTTAGCTGTATCATAGGGTAGTAGCTCGTTTCGGTTTGCGTCTAGATTCCAATTTTTTAATAAAATATAGCCTATGTTACTCAGAAAGGATAGAGCATTCTATTGGTGAAAGAATTTTTGAAATCGGTCCAGTAGTTTTTAAGTTTATCTATTACAAACAAACAAGAAATCAAAACTTTCCTCTTTGCAATATTCGTTTTGATAAGTTCACTGAATGTTTTTAGAAAATCAAAAGAAGCAAAAGTAGGAACAGGTTTTAGGGTTCCTTAGGCAAAACGCAACCTGTATAGTTTCGTCTCGTCCGTCCGTTCGTCTGCAGCATAGCGACAAGACCCTTGGGCCTTAATGCTAGAAAGCTAATGTTGTCTACTCCATAGTGTGGAGTATCATTGAAAAGGTCTTTCAAAAATGTTACTGGTTACTGCAGACATTTTTTCGATACAGGCGTCCGTTAGCATGGTTGTAGTCAAAGGTCTCACTCTCCTCCCAAAATATATTAAATAATGAATTTACAAGGAAAACTGTCACGGCTACTTTAGTAACCTTTAGGTCAGCAGGCTAACGAAATCCATACAACCGATATGCCCTAAATCGGTTTTAATTGAAAGGCAATAAGTATGCGAAGATGGTTTGAGAGCACTAAAACAAATCAATAGGCATATTTTAAATTATCGACTTTTCCCAGTACAAAAATTAATTGCGTAGTAGGTAGCATACGCCGGGTATCCACTAGTCAACTAGGAAATCGCCCTCGCTTCGCTTCGGGAAAAAAGTAAAAAAAAAATACATAGCCTATGTCACCGGGGATAGTGTAGCTTCCCAACAGTGAAATAATTTTTCAAATCGGTTCAGTAGTTTCGGAGCCTATTCAATGCAAACAAACAATCAAATCTTTCCTCTTTATAATATTAGTACAGATAAAACACAAAAATGTTTGTACGGATATTCTTTTTAGACTCTGAAACCATCCTACCGATATGCCTCACAAAATGGTTTCAATTGAAATTCAATAATCCGAAGGTGGTTTGAGACTATAATAAAACAATACATTAGGCACTCCATTGATAAAGTTGATTTTCCACTTTCCCCATACAACAATTTGAAGATATTATGTAAAGATGGCGCAACAACGTCAACCTCAACACAAAAACATTGATCTGTCATTCTCATCAGAAAAATTAGCGTGGAACACGCTGGGTACTCCCACTATAAATAAATCATAGTGTATATTTACAACTATTTAACCTTAAAAGTGTCACAAAACCATGTGACCATAGGAAAAAAAAACAAAACCTATAGCGCAAGTAAGCGTTTGAAGTTCAAACTTTGAACCTCTTGACCTAATGACCTTAGCCTTAAATCTGCTCATTCTGAAAGGAGATAACGCTTTGCAGTTGGAGCAAGGGTAGATTGATGAATTTCAGTGTGGTATACTAACGCTTTATTCACTCACACACGCTTAAAACAAAAGTTACGCTAACTTTTCATCACTAATATTTTTGTACTACCCTTGGTTCTAAATGTTGTGACATTTAGAAAATATTAGCATTTTACTTGAGTCTAGTATTTAACTATTTGTTTTTTTGCAACTGTTTACACGAAGACAGACTGAATATTTTGTAATATTTCATTACACTGAGAGGCTAAGAGTTCGGTCGCACTGAATACTTACCTACGAGTAGTACGAGTATGTATGTGATGAAATCAGTGTGGACGATGTTTGTGATAAAATCACAGTTAATGTTTTATTTATGAAGATTAAAAAGCAGACATTTTCTTGAATGCATGATATTCGTTCTTGACGTGTCAGTTCAGTAGGCAGACATCGTCCTTTACGTTTGAAGCTTTTAAAATTTTAGTGCACTTATTTTATATTTAAAAATACTGCACACGCAATAGTTTACAATTCGATATAATTTGTTTAGTTTTGTGCAATCTGTCACGAGGGTGAAGTGGAAATGTCAGACCGTGACGATTGTATTCAACACCATTGCCCGGGCATATGTGGGGTTCAAGGAGATATTGTGAACGCTGTCTTCTTTGTGCAGCTACCTGGCGTGGCGACGGTGTCGACGAGCGTGGCGAGTCCTGGGGCGATGGGGCAGATGCCGGCGGGTTCGGTGCCGTCACCGGTGGTGGCCGCGTCCGCGCCCTCCGTGTCGGCGGTCCCCGCGCCGCAGCCGCAGGCCCAGCCGCAGCAACAGCAGCAGCCCCTGCAAACACTACAACCGCTGCAACCGATGCAATCTCTGCAACCACTGCAAACCCTACAACCGCTGCAACCCCTACAGACGCTGCAGCCGACGGTGACCACGCAGGTAAGCATCTACACTGTAGATTCTACAGTATCTACACTAATATTATAAGGCGCAAAGATTTGTATATTTGGATGTTTGTAACGAATAAACTCTTTACACTACCGGGCCGATTTAGAACATAGGCTATAAATTATGTGTAAAATTATGTATAAATTAGCTAGAACCCTGACGATATTCGTCGCGTAAGTCAGAAAAATGCGTGCATTTTGAGAGCTTTCACGGCGTGCGCTGCGAGAATAGTTAAATCTACATACAAAAAAACAATGTATGGCAGAATTGTTTCTCATAAAAAGTTCTATACTTAAGTCCGCGATTGCATATTTCTATTTTCTAAGGATAAATCACAGTAATAATTTTTACCTTTAAAATTTTCATCTCAAATAACGACTTATTTGCTAAGAGTTTTTAAACTATATACTTATATAAATACGTTAATCATCATAAGTGTTTACTATAAAACATATTTGTCCTCAACACTACATAATTTAAATGAATATCTTAGAAGTAATCGCAGATTCAAAAACTCGTGCAACGTAATTAAAATTGTGGTTGCGTTCATTCAGAATAGATCAATCTAGTAATAATACTTTAATTAGTGGGAGAGCGGGGGGCACGTAGTTACAGGGGTAAGAAGTTACACGGCTTTTTTACCGGGGTTTTGAACTCTTTGGTGGACATAATTGGACTCATTTGTTTTCTTATAACATCGTGCATTACATAAAAACGACCAGTGACCCGCCAAGCTGCTAGGTTGTGTGCATGTGTCTCGATTTCAATCAAGTAAGTAAAAAATCCTTTACGAAATTTTTGGTTCCTGATGTCTATATTTTTTGTTTTCTCAAAATTTTTAACCTTGAACGTTCATCATATAATTGGCAATATTGTTTTTCTCTACTATCGATATCCATTAAATGTGACTTCAATTTATATTAAAAACGTGCTATGGGGCAGGTAGTTACCTACAACCTTTTTTTGGGGTAAGTTGTTACATGTAACAACTTACATGTAACA
Organism: Thymelicus lineola; assembly: GCA_963932265.1. Lineage (NCBI taxonomy): Eukaryota > Metazoa > Arthropoda > Insecta > Lepidoptera > Hesperiidae > Thymelicus > Thymelicus lineola. The sequence continues at coordinate 20,504,937 of OZ010680.1, forward strand.
ACAACTTACCTCAAAAAATTACCATACCTTGTATGTGCCGTTCGTCTTCATATTTTAAAAAATCTAAATATTCTTTGTTTTTTTTTTCAGAATGAGAAACTATAAAAGAAAAACAGAAAGAGGTACAACTAGTCAAGAAGTTTATGATTCTGCTGCAGCAGTACTGCAGAATAAGACGAGCATTCGTAAAGCAATCTTTTAATTTGTGTGAGATGTCCGATCCAGGTACGTCAAAAAAAAACAATGAAAGTTGTTCATTGGGTTACGTTAAACCTAGATTGGTATTCTCACAAGAAACCCTCAAACCTCAACTATCTCTACGAACACCAGAAGCTACATCTTTGAGTAGAGCAACTTCGTTCAACAGAAACATCGTTACAGATTTTTTTGACAAACTGCAAGGCTTACTCAAAAATATGTATTCACTGATTCGCGCTTATGGAACATTGACAAAACAGGTGTCACGACGGTACAGAAGCCTAAAAAATAGTTGCTGACCGTGGTCAAAAACAGGTCGGTGTGATCACATCTGCAGAAAGAGGAACGCTTATAACAATTGCATGTGCCGTAAATGCTGCTGGAATTTCAGTTCCGCCGATGTGCGTATTTCCCAGCACGATATACACGGATCTTTTTCTTCGAGCTGGACCATCAGATGTGATTGGAACGGGCAATTCTTCAGGATGGATATATTATAATTACTCATAAATAGTTACTCATAAATACGAGTATAGAGTAGGTACATAAATGTCAGAAGACTGTTTAAAGTGATCTCTTTTGTTTATAACGTTTTGAAATATTAAAAAAATGTTTTGTCATTGATGTTTTTTTTTATTTATCTGCCGTAACATCGTTCTACTTTACGAGTACATGCAACAGGTAGGTACTATGAGGTAACTTAAGGACAAGGACTATTTTTCCCGAAGCGAAGCGATGACGGATTTCCTAGTCTTTAATATTGTACTTAATAAGAATTGTTATAATTTTCCTTTGTAGCATTGAATTTTTTATCCTCCTAAAATGCTTTGGATGTCTTTCAACGCACATCATGTCAGCGAGACGCACATCCTCTGACCTCATGTCAGCGAGATAATCTAATGCAGTGTATAAATTAACTTGACAAGTACGAGTTAAACTCGCTTGGAGAGGGAGGGTTCCGTACGTTGATTATGTATTTACAGTTATTTTTCTATTTTATTTTTTTCTTGCTTTTTTAAGACCATAGTCTTCTTATAGGTTTTCCTGTAATATAACTAAAGAACGATTATCTATATTTTTCTCAAAATTCTGGCCTCAGTAGTTACGGAGATAAGGGTGGGGGGAGGAATAGTCATTTTGATTTCGTTAATTTTTTTTTTCAAAATTCATTTGTTTTATTTATAACTTCCTGAGTACCGAATTTCAACTGATTTGGTCCAGCAGTTTCAGAGAAAATTGTCTGTGAAGGGCGGTTGCCCAGACACACCAGTTATCATAAGGGTTCCGTTTTTCGTTTTATTTTTTCGTTCGGGACCCTAAAAAATCGTTACTGGTACATAATGCCACTATGCTAAGCAACATATACTAAACACATGATATAGGTACCTTTTTGATATTTCAATCAATGATATCTCACAGCGACGATATTTGTTTTTTTTTTCATTTATCTAAGCTAAGAACACGGGTTATCAAGACGAATCTAACGATATCTTAATTATATAAATCCGTTCTGGGGTTTGGAACATACGACATAATAAATAATATTGCACACATTCGAGTACAAGATACGCGCGAAAAACATAACCCTACCTGGCAGTCGAGTTATAAATAACAATCACCGTTCGCGCCGCACAATCCCATTGATTTTCACACGTCATTCTATAACTAATTCACGTTAGAGAGAGTCACAAAAATATTTTCGATTCAAATAAAATTCCATTCACCTTTTGTTATCGTGAAATTTAAAAAAAACAACACAAACAATCGGATCATGCATTGAGACACGTCCGACATGCAAGAGAAATTTTAATTAGTATCGGCCGCTGGACCTGGGGTGCGGGCGGAATGACTTTCGACATGTATAATAAGTCAATATTATATGTTGCACATGTGTAGGTATATAACTGCAGTGGGGGTGTAATTACTCAATAAACAAATCGATCGCAGCTCTCACTCGCACGTGTGCTGTCTGGGTAATGAAGATTGAAAGGGCGATATTGATGGTACACCTCGAAGTAGCCACCCTGACCCGACAGAACGCTCCCGGGCTCTCGCTTGGTAACGTGCGACGCTATCACCGTCTCGTATGCAAATATAAAACAGTTGTTTGTTCGGTTCTAGAAATTAATGTGAAACGAGTGTGTTGGAAAATTGTTTAGTGTTGTTTTCTTGAACATAATTGGTGAACAAGTTAATTTAAACGTGTTTACAAAAACAATCATTTTTGTTTTCAATTTATTTCAATTAAATTTTGAGCAAATATTTTTTCCACGATGGCATCTGATAATGTGATGTATGCAGAAATTCATACTTCCTATGTGAGTAACCCATTCATTATTTTGTGTGAGTTGATTTCATACAGTTTTGCAATATTATTATAATAAATCGGTGTTTTTCGCAATTGATTCCATGAATTTCATTCTTGACATTATCCGTGTTGCAGTTTTTGATTGAAAGTATATAATAACTGATCTGTAATGTTTACAATAAAATTGTCTGTATAAATAAATAAATAAATATATTAAAATGTATTAGAAAATAAATAGTACCTATATCCTTAGGAACCAATAAATCTCAACAGAAATAGGAATCAATAAAACAGATTTTAAGCATGACCCATTTTTACTCATCGCGTGCCCTTCCATTTTCCAGAAGAGAAAATACGTACCTGTTGCGAAGCTGCCGATGCATATTGCTTTTATTTTTTCATTGAAGTAGGTATTATTACTAGCGCATAGAACCGACACCGCGAACATTATGTATGTGCCAATGCATTGGTAGCTTCAATCTTCAATGGATTCGTTCGATTTTGAAAGGAGAACGGGGGCTCAATTTTGAAAATCGAACCTCCCGGGCCGGACACATAATATTGTTCGAGATGTCTGTTCTATGACATTATACTTCAATGTATTTTTTTTCCAGCAGGGGTCTTGACAGACTCTGCTTTCTTTGATGATAGGCAACGTATCAGTTACGTTATAAATGTGCCTACGAGTACATGGGCGATGCCGACTACCAGGTCAATTTAGAATTAAAGTGTATAATACTCGCACTTAGCTTTGTTGGTTTTTGATATATTACCATTATGAACGTAAATATATTAACAAATATGCGAGTGTTGGAACTTTGTATCTTGGAATGTATGAAATATAATCCTTGGGAGTTCCTTACCGCTCTTTCAGTTGCTAGTTTGTATCTTTGTATTTTGCAACAGGGGTTGCGGAAGTGATTTTGCAGTTTATTCTCATACATTTTACAATAGTATAGCGAAGTGTGACGTCTTTTTCTAGTGCTGCTAGACTTTCTTAAGGTGTTTTTAAAAATCACACTATGTGATATAATGGCTGAGCGCTGAGCGTTATACATTCTGCCTACTGCTATAATTAATTTTATTGACCATGGAGTATAGAGTTAAGGAGGAGTAAATAACTCATATCATATGAGTCATATGAGAGTTGAAAAAGTGTCCAGAGGTAACGAGTAAACAAATGGGAATGTGGCGACGTACAGGGAACGATTACATCAATTGTTGACAGATTGAAGTCAGACAGTGACAGTCCTGTATACCAAACTTCAACTGTTTACGTCCAAATAATCATTACTTATTAATTATGCTATTAATTAAAATGATTTCATATTCAAGTTTATTATTGAATTTCATCCTCGACCAAGATAATACTGGTTTATAATCTACACATTTAGGTAAATACTTACGTCAAAGTGAATTCACAAATATTAAGGTGAGTACTGGACAATATTCCCGTTCAATCTCGTCTTGCAAGTTGTTTTTTTTTGTACGGGACGACCACAACAATTTTCATTAATGTATTATACTAAGAGACTGCACACCACCGACATACTTTTGAATTCATATTTAATAATAGTTATCACCTAAGTTATGGAACAGCTTCTAGTGTTTACATGTAGTCTACTCAGACGTTGCTTTCTGAGTTGGGGCGTAAGAAATATTCACTCCCCAACTCAGAAAGGTTCGTTTATTGAGTTGTAAGAAGTCCATAACTAATTGACATTAAATATGTTAATTACCAGTTAATCTTAGAGTCATATTGTCAATTTTAAGTGACCTTAGTGCGGTCCAGTCCAACGTCAAATAAACTTATCGGATAATCATATCGATGGAGTGTTAGTGTAGCCACAGGTAAAAACCGTTGACAGTAAATTAAATTTAATATTTATTTTAATTATAACTATGATTTATTCTAATACAATGACAAGAAATTTGTTTAGTGTTTTTCTTACATAAAGAAACATTGCAAAGTAGCTTTTTTCTTTAAAATAAGTTAAAGTGGTTACGCCATTTTATTTATGGCAGTACTGCTGTCAAGTGTCAATTCAATGATAATCAATAATAAAGAAATAAATAAAGGTATTTGCATACTTAACTTGAATTGTCCGTAAACTGACTTTGAGAGTGACTTTTTGTAATTCTGTACTGACTCTGAATTAGGGCGTAAATGCGGTATCAATTGGGGATAATCTAGGCCTGCCGTGGCGCCATCTTTTTTAACAGAGTTTGACGGACCTTTTTCCACAATAGTTATTCCTCTTTACCTCTATACTCCATGTTATTGACATATTCAATTAAAGCCGATGTTAATTTATATAAAAGGTAGGATGCTCTATGCTTGCGGTCGGTAGTCTTTAAGCCATGCATCGTTATTATTGGAAAATTAATTGAAGCGCGCTTTCAGTCCCGTTGCTCACTCGCCATTATGTTATCATCACGGAAGCCCCAAATATTAATGTCCCAATAATTAAATCTATAATACATTATTTTTTATTATTCTCAATAGCAATGTATCTGTGATTTATTTCTATAGCACCGCATGACTACTTATTCGGGTATGATAACTTAATACTTGACTGCTAAACCACCTGATATAGTATTCTACTCCTTCGCGTTAGGTAAGTACCTACATGTAATTTAAAAAAAAAATAGCATTTTAATGCGTAGTATTTCGCAAACGGACCCCTAAATCGAAATATGGGCTTTGCAGACCCATAATATTTTTGAAAGACCTTTTTAACGATACCCCACTCTATGGGGAAGATGAGAAAAAATAATCAAAATTTTATGCTAAGGCTTGGTAGCAAATATGTATATTGCCAATTTGCAATTTTCTATCTTAAATTCTAGCAATTAGGGCATCTGTGTTATGCAGCTAACGGACGGACGGCCATGACGAAACTCCGGTTCCGTTACAGTGTTGCTGTTTTTGGACATTGTGTTTTTCTGAGTCTGAGTGAGTAGGATGGTAAATGGCTGTTGAATGAGGCGTCACATTTTTAACCAAGTGACTGAAGAATCGCCGTGTCCTTGACACTCGTCCCCCAAATGTTACTGAAAGGGGTTATTTTGTCCATTTAACGTCAGATGTATCTAAACATAAACTAGGAAAAATATTCTCTTTGCTATAAAATGCAGATCATTAAAACTTCAGCGACGTAGTTGAACCTGTAAGTACTTACGCGCTTCGTGTATTTCTATTTCTGGGAAAACGAAAGAAATAAAAATGCAACATTTTTAGGATTCCGAAATAATGTTGGAACCCTAATAGTTTCGTCATGTCCGTCCGTCCGTCTGTCCGAAGCAAAGCGTCGCGTCGAGACTCTTAGTGCTAGAAAGCTGTAATTTGGCATGGATATACATATTTATTAAAACTCCAGAATCTTAGAAAAAATATTGGAAAACAATTTTTTTCGGGTTACGTCCCCTACAGGTAACGTGAGGATGAATTTTTTATTTGTCGCGTATCGCGTATTTTTGGTACAAATCTGCCCCATCTAAGCCAGAACCGGATTGTACGATATTATGTGGGTAAACGTAAAATTTAATGCATTGTCTTAAATCGTGTACGTTCCTCCGTAAGTTAAATTATCTTTGTATATATTTCCTATATTTAATGTTCTCATGTTAAGTGAATTAGTTAATTCTTAATGAGAATAAATATCTAAAGCAAACTGTCCCCCCCCCCTGCCGGCTAAACGGTTGGAGTTTGACAAGTGAAAAAATTCTCAAAATTAGGTTATATGATGAATTTTCAAGGAAAACTATGACAGCTATCTTAGCATAAGTAGTTAATGAGTAATAGTCGATAAACTTCTACTTCGAAACCTTACATTGTGCGTGGCCAAACACGCACTTGCCCGGTTTTTAATTATTTTATTAGGTTATTTTCCTGTAGAACGTAGGAAGGAGGTAAGAAGAAATAAGTAATATAGATTAGTTGCTCGGTCTGTGGGCGTATGTGGACGTCATGGGGCTTACCAACTTGGTATTTTCATACCCAGTAATAATTTATCAGAGCAACTTGTCTGTCTCACTCATATCAAGGTACGGAGAACCAACAGGTGTTCGTTGACTTGGAAACGGTTATGCCAACCAAATATTATAAGTTATACATGAGGTTATCGTAGGTGTCGGCGGCCTAGCTGTGTACATATGTGTTTTGTGCCTGTGTATTATGTGTGGATCCAACTGCTCATTTCGATACAATTTTTTTAACACACTCCAAATACACATTGAACGTTATTTTTATTAACAAATGGTCGTAATTTCAACTTCACTAATACTACTATTATATGTACAATATTTCTTCTGTGCTAATACACGAAACAACCCATTCGATAAACAATGCGCTTTATAACAGACATAGTGAGAGTGGGCAACGGATAACAATTTATACGACATCAAAGCCGTAGAGCGCAACCGGTTCGGGTGAGCCGTGGTCTCTATTCAAACAGCGCTTCGCCACGTTTATAGGTAAATTCGAAATAAACAAATCGCTAGATAGAAGCGAACATCCCCTCTGTTCGGTCAGGGAATCTCTTAGTACTGGTCATCTGCCCCTGCCATGAGATTAAGCCAGGACGGTACCCATGATTCGTTCAACCCCAATGGGGAGATACAAATCGTTTTACACACTGCTCGGAGTATTATAATTATGTGTATGCAGTTTAGGTTATACACGACATTAAACTCTGTAGTCTGCTGCTAGTAGTACTGCTGTCGGCGGTGTCGGCCGTACGTTACTAGCCGTTACCTGCGGATTCGCCCACGTGTTCAAAGTTCTTCACTTCAAAGTTCTTAACTTTTCATTATCAATTATACCTTATAGGTACAGAGAACAATTAAAATTTCTTTTCAAATAGAAATCTTTTCATCTCTCAGAAATGACGATTGAAAGGAACTTTGAATATATATATTTTTGGCGTTGAGGGGTCGTTGGGAACATTTTATATAATGTTGTTCCCAACATTCATAACAATTTTCAGCTCTTTGCGAATTATTGTAAGCGTGAATGACTATTTTGTTTTGACTGTAAATGATGCGTGTAAAAGGAACTATTTTAAATCCCGAATGTTATATCGATGCGGCGGCAGAATAATAACATATTTATGAGCTTTGTATTATATATTTACACCTTTCTTAATCTCTGAGATTTGAATTGAGTGTTAAGTTTAGGAATTGTAAGTTGAATAGCCAAAATATAGAGGTTATTTCAGTGCTGTGTGAATTTCTTTTTGGCTACCACCAAACAATTCTTTAGAATATTTGACCTAAAGTTTTTTTTGCTACCCACAGAAGCCGCTGGACAATACGAAGGAAAAGTGCCGCAACTTCCTGGCGAACCTTCTAGACCTGTCCAGCAAGGAGCCGATGTCAGTGGAGACCAACGTCCGGAACCTCATCCAGGAGCTGATCGACGCGCAGGTGGAGCCCGAGACCTTCTGTGAACGGCTCGAGCGACTCCTCAACGCCAGCCCGCAGCCCTGCCTCATCGGCTTCTTGAAGGTACCCTCAATATTGTTTTTCTTGCTTGCTGATGGCAATCATTACCCAGAAACCACTATGGAGTATGGTGGTCATGTGTTTCCAAGTGCAGCGTTCAAGGCTTCCTGGTAATACGTAAGAAATACCTTAATATAGGTACCTAATATGCAGGCAGTACGCCTGTTATCGATTGTGCATTGCTGCGCCTAGAAACACGAAAGATTTCATGTCTCTACAAAGTTTATAATATCCATCGTTCTGAGTCATCTTACTTTCTTAAGCGTAAGGCCGCATGTTTTTCCGCCGCGGTTTTTTTACCGTAATAGTATAATTAAATAAATAAACGCTTACACAAGTTCTTTTGAAATAACCAGGCACTCACATCAGGTCTTAATTTACTTGCCGCTGTTGGAATCTTGACACATGTCAATAATAGTACACGTTGTATTATTGTGAAACGCTATCATAACATAAAGTCCGTCAACAGAAAAGTCTGCCGCTGCTGCGCCAGTCGCTGGTGACGAAGGAGCTGGTGATCGAGGGCATCGAACCGCCTTCGCCGCACGTGGCCTTCGGTGCGCCCCTGCCCTCGCCCGTCACGCCCGTCATGGCGACCAACGTGCAACTTGTGAGTACGACCCTACACACACTGCCTATCTATCTATCTATCTATACTCTTGGATAAACAGCCACCGGTTTAGCCACCGTTCGGTTTAACACGAGCTGCGCGTCAACTGCAGCGGTCCATGTGTTCAGTGCCTTCGGAGAGCAACTGTTAGCCTAACGCAAACGATCGACGCAAAACCACAATGTTTGGTGGAGGTATGAGTACCTGATAGAAAACTGCGTCCGGCGTCCCCAGAACTCTTACGCCTCAGCAATGCTGCAAGGATAACTCAATGATACACACTTGTATGGAGACAGATCGATTCACACTTTACGCAGTTTGTATTTGAATAAGGTCATGTGCAGCCAACCAACACTGCGTTTTGTCGCTGCGATGTGCTATACATTATACAAGTTAGCAAATATTTGTGCCAGAGATATTCTCGGTCGTTTACGTTAGGTGTAATTGGCATTTGATATTGACGAAATGATTGCAGCTTGTCTGTGACATGTTTCCTTCATGTACATTAACTTTGAACAGGATGGAATATCATTGCTTTGTATTTTAGTATCAATAATTGATAACATATTAAAAAGAAACATATTTCTACATCATCTATATTTCCTTTTGTAAGCACCAGGCTATTTAACCGTACAACCAGCAATTTAACGCTAATTTAATCTGATGTGTTACTAATCCTTTATTTCTGTGTATTCTAGGGAGAACATAATAATCGCCGAACGTAATAAAAACTTCTGTCTGTTACAAATTGGAAAAATAGGTGTTTAGACCACCGTAAATTTCATAACTTTATCCTTATTTGAATATCAATACTTATAAAATTTTATATATACGAGTATAGTCCATATTGGTCCTGTATCATTGCTTGGAAAGCGTTTGATGCTCACCGTGTTTTTGTTACTTGTATGTAACACTATAGAGACAGTTCAGGAGCCGGCACGGATGTTGGACGCTTGCCAACTGAGTGAGGGTCTCCGGTAGGTTGCACAATATACATTAGGTAAACTATCATTCGTGTTTTTATACTTTAATAGAATTGGTTGAGATGTCTAGGACGGCAGAGGTTGGTGGAATTGAAAGAAAGAAGGAAATGATTTATTTTGTTGTTTATTTTGCAAGCTCTCTAGCTATCCTTAAAGTATTTGTTTCCATTAAAATATTGATTCGTTTTTTGTATTTAATATGGTTAATTAGCAATTTACAAATCTATACTATAATAAAACTCAAAGTGTCTGTCTGTCTGTTTGTCTGTCCGGGCATCACATAAAAACCTTTGAACGGATTTCGATGAAAATTAGTAAAGTTGTTACTGATACCCTGGCTCATATTTTAGATAACTTTTCATCCCGGAAAATTAAAAAGTTTCCCGGGAAAACAGGATCAAAGTTTGAATAAGTAAATATATAGTTTTCGTATGCAAGACTGCGGGCAACAGCTAGTTTTATGATATATTCCACTAATGTGATAGATTTGAGCTAACTTCATTTATTTAAGAATTATTTTAAGCGACTATTTGAAGTTTGTAACCACAACCAGATTCATTTAGATCCAAATCAAGATCCCTCGTACACGGCGTTGTCAACGTATTTAAATAAGTTTGCAGTCGAAACGGTCTCGCATTCGTTTCGTTACAACGATATGCATACGTGGTGAAAAAGCTGCGCTTTCGTGTGCAGAATCCCTAATTCTCTGCCATGCAGGTTTTCCATCGAATTTTAGTACCTGTAATAGTAGAATATGCCATATTTAATTAAGCATTTCTTTTTTCTCTCTCTCTTTCTTCTTCGGTTCGACTACGTTATGACTACGTTCGACTACGGTGTTGCGTTGATGTTGCTGATGTCTAAGGGCAACGGTAGCCACTTACCATCAGGTGGACCGTATGCCTGTTGCCTGGCTCTCTTATGACAAAAAAGTGAATCCAAACTCGAGGAAGTTTTTCGTAACGGTTGTAAAATTCTACTGTCTACTTCATGATTTTTTCGTCAGACCCTCGTATTTAAGTTGAAACTATCGTGTCAGTGTAGCGCCTTGTTATATATTGTATAAAAATATGTTGTTGTTAAAAGCAACATTTCGCTTATGTCTAGTTGGGCTCAGCGTTCAGCATCCGTGCCGTTAATACAAAAAAATGAGATTAAAAAGACACCAGAATAACTGTTTCTGTTTGAAGTCAACTAACAATGTAATAGTCAGTTAATCCAAATTGGATTCGATGGATGCACTGCAACGATCTCGAGTAGCCGGCATAACCGCCAGTAAGACTAGTGTTGTATCGTACACATGCTAAGCTAACGCCCTGGTTGTGGCAGCCGATGGACGAGCGCAGCTCGAGCCCCACCTTAACGCCCCTTCTGCCCCCGGTGATGCCGTTACCGCTGCCTCCCCCTCTGCCGTCACCGACCCCGTTAAATCTGTTGCCCATGGCGCCCGCTCCGCAGGTTGGTTCACACCTACCCGTATGCGACAAACGTATATCAAACTGCCCATTACTCCCATTTAACGACGTAACTACAATTTCAATCGAGGCAGCCTTGGTATCCCTTTGCGTGTGAGGGTAGACAGAAATCCTGCATACATTGAGCTTTCGGAATCATTTTCATCACGTCCCGGTGGTCACTTCGTCGCTGCAACCGAAGCATACCATACGCTAACACTATATTTAATCGCCAAGCCGTCAAATGGTATTTAAACACATTTTTGTCATTATTAATGATTCCAGAAAGCTCTAACATCTTTTAAGTAGTCGTCTTTGTCATTAAATTGTTACGAATTTGTAATATTTTAACTGTATCTAGCGTGTAATGACGTCATTGATTATTCCACGAACATTTGGATGAACCAGATACATGTTATATTATTATACGGATATATCAGATGAAAATTATATTTTGGATTATGTAACTTCCAGTATATTATACGCTGGATATAGTTACACGAAAGGAAACCGTTCAGCATAATGTTATTAATACGTATAAATTATTATAGCTGTTATAGGCTATAATATAAAAAAAAATCGTCGACTGAATAACAAAACATATTTTTCCTTTTTAAAATGTGAAAGTATACGTTACCAGTTTCATGATAGCGATTATGCCGGGCTGCTTCCCAATTCCGATTTTACTGTTTGTACCAATAATATCATATAGATAGTTAACAAAAACCAGTGACGAGTGTTGACTATAATTGGCTTTTAGTAGATTTTGTCGCGCATTTATCGATTGAAAATCATCGTTTTGTCAAAATTTTAATGAGGGCTTGTGATATGAACTAGAAGGATAGTCCAGAGTGCTCCGCGTAGCACATGTAACCATCGATCGCATGAGTATGCTCATGGATTGTTCCAGTAATAAGCAATAATATACTCAAATGCGAAATCGATAATCGACTATTGTATAGATTAATTTCTTACTTAATTCACACTCGATGTTAGTATTGCGGTGGTCTTATCTATACGATAGGGTACGTTTGTGTCACGTAAATGAGACCAGTTAACCCCTATTAAATTGTACACAAAAATAAAAGTATCAACCACAACAATTATTTCATTAATACAGAATAGTTATAGTGTATAGTTTTGATCTCCATTGAAAATCCTTCCAAAACTGCTTTAGGTTTTTTATTTGTCTTTTATTTTGGTGTACGTTAGCTTTTGATTAGAACAGCCAATGAAGTCATAATAGACAAAATTTGCTATGAGCATTTATATAATTTCTTCAATATGTTCTGATGTAATATTTGGAAAATTAGTGCTTGTTTCAATTGTTTTTATCCGTACAATTCCTTCCGTCACTTTAATTTTTGTGTACAAATTGGCTGATCTCTTTTACAAACGCTCTATTTAGTAAGATGTTGTCTAAATTTCATAATAATAGGATACTGCGGGTTATTTCGAGACGCCGCTAAGGACCTACAGAGGCGCAAAAGAACCGCCAACAATTTCACACGCTATAAGGACTTCGAATGAAGTAATAAATTCATTATTATATAAATAAATGTTTAGTGTGTAGCATTCGGCAGCCTTCTTTTGCATACTGCAAATTCTATGTCTTTTTATTACTTTCTTTTGTAGTAATCGTACCTAAACACAGCCACTGTACGACTGGTTAAAGTTCAATTCTAAATTATTTGGTGTAATATGTTCTCTCACTTTTCATTTTATTTTGTAATTTGGCATCGATGTGTCTCACGATTCACGAATGCATTGTGGGCGATGTAACGAATAAATTGTCGAGTTGTACGTACAGATCTTTGTTGGTAACAATAATTGTGCAAAGTTATTTTGGGATGAGTGATAAGGGATAAGTTTAATACTGTATTCGATATAGTTACTATCTGGAACTATTGGAGTTACGAAAATGGTGCGACACTTAGAAGTGTGTGTCCATATAGAGTTTTCAACTTATTTTTCACTCATGCTTTCTCATACATAATAAAAATGCATGTAAATGTTAGTAGGTAGTGATCGAGTTCAAATTTTGCGCATGTTCCGTGCCTTAATGTATTAACATTGTTTTCTTGTATATTATTGAACTGTTATTGTCGTAAGCTAGATAATTTTAATTTCATTTTTTAATCATTTTCGATATTAGAGTTCACAAGTAGAAATTATTGCCTGTTCAATGTTTATGGCAACACTTATGGCAGCCTCCGCCATAGAACGTGGGAATATAGTGGACAAGTCTGCTTTATCACTTACACTCACGTGGCTTATGAGATAGCAAAGAGACGACCAGGTTTCTATTGATTACACTGCTATTTGATTTGCGAGAAGACCATGATCATTGCTTACAACACTGCATAAATAAGTGTGCAATGCAATGCAAAGTTAAATATGACATAATTAAGGTTTAAAATTCTATGAAAATATATTTGTAGTTCTAATGTCCACTGAAAATTAAATGAATTTCACATGATTGTTTTATGGCCGCAGCTCCCAAGAGTGTCGGTATTAAGTAAGTGTCAAATTAATATTGTGTGTGGCGAATGCGACGGTGTTTTGTAAATCTAAAATAGTTCACACATTAACTCTGTATTTGATATAGTTTCCTACTTGAATACTTGATTATATCACGGGATAAAATTGAGCAGTGACACAAGCATTATAGATGAAATAGCTTCCTACTTGAATACTTGATTATATCACGGGATAAAATTGAGCAATAACACAAGTATTATAGACGAACTGCTGTGCTCGCAGTTTTCGGTATTTCTCATATTATCAGATTTAGACATCACGCCCACTTGAAAAATTCATTCTGTATACCTACATGAGGGCTACTCGATCATAAAGTTTCAAATGATTTAAGGAACCCACTGACATTCCTCATTCATTGCATTGTTTCACTCATTTCATAATTATTTATTATGTTGCAATTCACAACTGAAGAATGAACAAATTTATGGTGAAAATCCTTTAAAAATTGTAGCCCAATGTCTTAATAAGAACATTTATTTTTTATAAATATTGACTATGTATGTAGCACAATCTTTACTGGAAATAGATGCATACCGTCTAGTTCATTAGAATAAAGTAATGTGACATTAATTTTTATTAGTGTCTGCAAGTAATCAAGTATTTGGAACTTAATTGTGTATATTAAAATCAACAATTACACTTAATTCAGAAAACTTTCCATAGCACATAACTTTACAATATTATTGTTAAAATGTGTGAATTATAGTCTTCTTTATGTGACCATGCATGGACGCAGCAGTTGTTATATTTGTTATATATTATCGGTGACGGTTATGAACACCGTTAATGTTGTTGTCAAAAAACGCTTATACCCAAGCGATCGATTAATATCGCTCCTTAAAACATCAAAGAGAGCGTTACGATCGCCAAATGATCGATCTGATTTATGATGACGTGTCCTAAGCACGAAATAGGCAACAGAACAGAAGTTTAACTCAATACATAGCACGCTCGAATAACGCACACGCAAACACCAGAGAAGCACGAATAGAAGCAGTATTGAGTAGATCACTCTTATTGTTCGCGTTACTCAAGAGCGCTTGTATGGTGTTATCATTCTGTGTGTATCTATTTTGTGGTTACATCGTGGTGTATTTGCAGACCCAGCAGCAGAAGCCGGCGCCGAAAGCGGGCGGGTCGATCGCGGTGCTGCAGAACATCCCCGTCCACCCGAAGGTCAGTGCGAGCAAGGCGGGCAAGGCGACGACGGTCAACAGCAAGGCGGGCATGAGCCGCGCCGCGAACAACGCCGCCCTCAACACTGTGCTCACGCCCGGAAAATCCCTACTCAAGGACAAGGTATAGCTTCATTGTTTTATTCATCCGTCGCCTGGTAGTTGTCATTTTTTAAACTTGATGAGGTTTTTAGCGTTTTACATGTTGATTTAATCACCTACGTGAACGCTAAAAACTCCTTGTTCCAGACTGACGTTTCCCACGACTAAGAGTTCCCGCAGACTGCATACTTTAAATCGGCTGATAGTTTGATCGGGTTCGTAATTATTATAGGGAGCGAATCGTAGTAATGTGCGCAGTTACATACCTCCCTATACTGATTACGAACCCGATCAAACTATCGGCTGCTTTAAATTCTTCAGTCTGCGGGAACTCTAAAGAAACGTCGATTTTCATTTGCATTTAAATCAAGAGCAAACACTCGTATATTCGACCGACGCAAGTTATTCTCATGTAGTGGTTTATTAGCTATGCTTTTACTTTAGTCAACTATTGCTCATGTGTCGAGACATGTAGATGATCAATTTTATAATCAATGCAGGAAAAGAAGACGGCGATGCAATTCGCGCAACCGTTCGGAGACGACAAAATGGCGGGCGATGACGACATCAACGACGTTGCTGCTATGGGTGGCGTCAACTTGGCCGAGGAGACGCAGCGCATCCTCGGCTCCACCGAGATGATAGGAACTCAAATTAGGTATGTTTTATTAAGCTAATCGGAATAAACTTCTTGACTCCTTTAACATACCGTGTACACGTCTGCATACTTTGCTTTCACTTCCTTTTAGTTGGTCCTTCGAGCTAGATATTTTTTTACATACAATAAGATAAACATTCAAGCCTATTCTTTATATTAGGTGGCTTATTATGTTATTAATTACAGATCTGTGAAGGACGAGTACCTGACTCCGGTGCCGATGATGCAGTCGCGGCTGAAGGTCATCTCGGCGCGGTGCGAGATGGAGGAACCCTCGATGGAGGTGTCGGCGCTGATGACGCACGCCGTCCACGAGCGGCTCAAGACCATCATCGAGAAACTCGCCATCATAGCAGAACATCGCATTGACCACATCATTAAGGTGAGTCGTGACGAGTGATGTTGACACTAAGTTTAACTTAATATAAATTTATGTTCAAAGTATTAATGATAACATTTAAACACCTAAAATATTATTTTTTTATAGAAATCAATCACAATAAATTAAGTATAATTTATTTAAAATGTTAAAAATAACACTCACTGTGACGTTACCTAACGCCATTTTGAGCGTATGACGTCATTGTTCGTATTTTAAAAGCAACTAACAAACTTAAATACCCGCTAGTATTGAATATCGGTTAGTGACGTTTTAGGTGGGAAAGATAATGATTTTTATTCATCAATTTCTGTTTTTAAATTGAACGTTATTATTTTTCTAATATTTTTTCGTGATCATTAAGGTTCTATCTATGAAATAAAATTGAATCCTAAAATTATTTAACATCCCTGTTCGAAAAAAGGTGTAAAAGAGTTCTCGTTTAGAGTTCCCTGGTATTGCTCATGTCCATAGGCGACCGTGACGTACTATCAGGGGACCCGTTTGCTTTTACGTCAACCCTTCAGGCTTTGAAAAAAAAACAACCAATTTTCAATAGCATTTCCAATTTTTTAACGTGTGTTAAATTAGCAAAACACTCCTATCATGATCGTGTATGAATATGTACCCATATTCATGCAATGACACTTGATGTCTGATACTATTATTCAGTCCATTCCATCTCAGTAATAGTGATTCGTAGATACATTATATATGCGTGGAACCAGCATATTCCGCTTAGAATTGCATAAAGTTGACAAATGATTATAATTATATAATACAAAGAAATCATGAATTCAACATGATCTGGAGAAGAAATGATGCGTCAACCATATCATGCCAATTAGCATGCAATTAATTTAAGTGATTTTTTTTCACAACCGATACTATGGGTCAAGTTTTGCTTGATCCAATATGGATTATTCGATGCTAGGGTGCCATGTTTTACATTAATGTTTAATAACCGCGTCGCCTTGGAACGCAGCTTTAAATTAAGGCCTTAAGATATTTTTGCTTATGCAAAGTAAATACGCTTGTTAATTAAGTTAGTAATGTAGATATGTAACTTTCTTATCTTAAGAACTAGAATTAAGTTAAGTTTTATTATGAACAATTCTGTAACTGCATCTTTCAGTAGTTCACTTCTATTGTCAGGAATATGCACTGATTAACTGTGAATAATTTGGTACATTATTCTTAAATAATTATGATGGTGGATAAATGTTATGAAATTTTGTTAATTTTCTAAAATAAACGTTTTAGTTGCAGTTTGAAAATTATAAAGAATTTATTCATTACATTAATATTTAAGATATAACAGGGAATTAAATTAATGAAATTTTAAACTTTTGTTTACGAGAAATTCTTACAGCATCTTCAAAGATAGATTAATAAACAGATTAATAGATAGATAATTGACTAATTTTCACAAAAATTACAAATTTTTAGCCGGAACAGGATAATCTGCAGGGTGGCGGCAAAGAAGTAAGCTTCAACTGTATTAATATTGATGTGAATTTATTTTCTTCGCGATTATTTCACTTTGAGCTTAACTGCGCAAAAGTTGCTTGTGTATGAACAGAGCTTGAACACTGAAACACACGCAGTATGTCGGCTACAACGAAACTAAGAACTGGTCACAAAGTTTAGGGGTTAGGGAGGAGTGTGTAACATTTTGTTATTCCACAATGTTCAGTTCCAATAAAATAATGAATGATATTTTTAAAAATAGGTAGTTGAAATGTATTTAATCGTATTACGATTATTAAACTAATGAAATTATGCTATTACTGTTATGATGTCCATGCTACCCGCGACAATGGTAATCATTGTGCGGGGTATGGGTGTGTAAGCTTATATATATTGTTTATTATTATTACTTTTTTTAAATACAAGTAATGCTTAACTGATGACCCAATTGTCATCAGTTGGGAACTTACAGTGTAACAGTTCTTACCATTTCGTGCAGTCTGATCAATTTTATTACAATTTTATCCCAACATTATTTTATATTCTTTTTCTCAATTTCATGTAGCTGTCACAATTTTTGTCCTTTTTTATAAAATAGATTAAATTCAAAGCCCAGCCTTGTCCTGAAATGCGTGTGATAAATATTTTAGTCTAAAAATGTGTAAAGACAGATGTGTTTTTATTTTATTTACTTTACTTACTATTATATAATTACTTTACGTATCTCACTTGCATCAGCCTCACCTCTATTAAAATGTTATTTGAAAAGTATTTTATTTGTAGAAATATACGATATTGTCTGAACGTATTTTGCATGCCACTTCTTTTGGTCTACTTCCACTATTCTTTTAAAGTGAATACATTGTGTATTGGTCCACATTACTGAGCTTTGTAGACAGCCATAATCACTGTTTGTTAATTTTAAAATAAAAGAAAAACACATTATTTCACCGTAAAATGTAGTGGAGTCTACAAATTAAACCAACCATATACAGGACAATGATCTAATATACTAATGCAGGATATCTGTTGGGATTCTTCCCAATATTTTATTATTAAAAAATAATTAAAAAAATATTAATGAACAGTTCCTAATAATGATACTAGGTAGTTATTATTTAGGTAGTTAGGTACCTTAGGTGTGGAGGTCACTCCCATCTCGCAATTATGTCTTCGCGTGAAGTAAACGCCACTAGGGCCAACAGCAACTTGGATAGTTACGAAAAAAATAGGTTTATTTACGAATAAATGTTGTTCATTGTGGTAGAGCAGTTTATGATCACTGTTTGATTTGTCCCTCAACTAGCTTGGTATAGACATGACGTATAGGGCTTTAATTGTGTGTATCTCTGGCGTGAACAAATCGTAGAATTGACTATTGTATTCAAATTTAATTTCTATGAACAACATAAAAACTGTTTAAAAGCAAACAATGTGAACAAAATCGTCAATGAGTAAACCAGTATGACAATATCTCAAAGATAAATGTTTTTGTAATGAAAAACGTGCTATATTAACCATACAATAAAATGGTTGACAATTGAATGCTATTTTCATTTCTATGATACATATGTTCACGACAATACACGTTCATATACCAAAAGCTATAAAGATATGACATAAATATGGTGGTGTGTAACACGCGTGGTGTGTGTGTGTGTGTGACAGGTGGACCCGCGATACGAGCTGACCCAAGACGTGAAGGGCCAGCTCAAGTTCTTAGAGGAGCTTGACCGCATTGACAAGAAGCGGCGCGAGGACTCTGAGCGTGAGATGCTGATGCGAGCCGCCAAGAGCCGCTCCAAGAACGAAGACCCAGAGCAGGCCAAGCTCAAGGCCAAGGTAATACAACACTTGTTTTGTTATCGCCTAATCTACCATTACAAATTCTGAACTGCGTTTAGGTCCACAGAGATAATGCCTCTTGTTATTAAAGGCGTATATTTGAAACCTATTTCTAGGTTATACCATAAAGAATATAATATAATATAGTGTCCATCTCAAAAAAGTAAACTTCACAGGAGATGAACAAAAATAAAAAGTCGGTTGTCTAGGTACATACTTTTCTCTAGACTGTTTAAGACGAATACATGGTCGTTCAAAGTAGACCAATTTTTCTCTTTTGTTTTATTTAATTCGGTAAGAGCATTTTTGTCACAGTCTAACTTTCATTTAAGACAGTCTTTGTTTATTGTGTCATGATCTTGTAAACTGTAAAAGATAAGCCGTAACGAATACAATATCAAGCGATGCGGTCACATTCATACGTTTACATTTTGTGTTTGCTATTCCTTAATTCATCCTTGGTATTACCGCTTGGTATGACAGGCGAAGGAAATGCAACGCGCGGAGATGGAGGAGGTGAGGCAGCGCGAGGCCAACCTGACGGCGCTGCAGGCGATCGGGCCGCGCAAGAAGGCCCGCCTGGACGGACCCGGCGGCTCCGGAGACAGCGCCGGAGCCCTAGCGCAACCCGGCACTAGCGGACTTGTACGTACCTACGATATTTACATTATAGTCGATAGTTTGATACCTAAACATACAGGAAATAAAAAATAATTTAACAAACAAAGCTGGACTATATCCCTACACATGTTTATGAAATATGTTATGAAATAGTTTGTTACGATGCATGTATATTTATTACTCTTTCACGCAACGTACTCAATTTATTTCATGAAATTTAGCATTCAAGTACACCATCTGGAATAACATACAGAATACTAATAATTAGTAGCATGCTGGCTGGCTTTAACCCATAAATGGCTCACTACTGGGTACGGGTCTCTCCTCTTGAGGAGGCCTAGAGCATACTCCACCACGCTGCTCCAGTGCGGATTGGTGGAGGGGTTAGTGGTTAACTTGAGTGTCGGAAGTTTTTAAACCACCCGAGGGCCTCCGACATGGCTTAACAACTGTTATCTTATGATAACAACCGGGACCGACGGTTTTACGTGCCCTCCGATGCACGGAAACGCTCAAGAATTTTTTTGCCACAGCATACTACAGTATACTAGCTCAGCATACTAATAACATAATATTGTACGTATTGTGTTGTCAGACGGGGCGCAGTCAGCTGGCGCTCCGCACGCGGCTGAAGCGAGTCAACATGCGCGACATGATCTTCCTGCTGGAGAACGAGAAGGACACGGCTCGCTCCACGCTCCTCTACCGCTGCTACCTCAAGTATTGATCGCTGTCGACATAATTCCATCGGTAAGAATCAAGTGTCCATCTCAAAAAAGTAAACTTCACAGATGAACAAAACATTATTTATTTATTCATTTATTTAATCCTTTGTTGCAATTTTATACGATGGGCGGACTTTATTCCTAATGGCATTCTTTACCAGTCAACCCTTTGTTTTGATGACAATGTGTGGTATCTATACTGGCCCCCAATTCTCATTTTGTAGAGATACATCTCTAAAAGAGATATCTCTAAAAAACATGGCGGATCTCTAATGAAACCTAATTTCCTTATTCTCGGGATGTCACATTAGAGATATCTCTGAGCCTTTTCGTACGACATGCAACGTATGGTCCGGAGCGTTCGAGATTGAAATGTCACGCGTTTTGACCAATCACAGCGTTGTAAAGCGTTCGGGATTGAAATGTTTGACCAATCACAGCGTCGTAAAGCGTCCTTGATTGAAATGTTCACAATCTTATTGACAGTTCGTTTTTGTATTGTGCTTTCGTATGCGACGGCTAGTCTTTTTGTAATAATGGTTTTTAACTGCAATATCCCAGTAAATAAATTATAACTATTCAAATATAGTTTAGAATGGATACTACAGTGATTGTTTTGTACTTTTATATGATTTGAGTATTTTAAAACCTTTTTTTACGTTAATTTCATATGTCTAATGGTAATGTCGAAAGATAAAATCTCGAATGTGCCCCAGAATAACTTTTTTGGATACATTCGAGATTTTGCCGACATGTCTCGTCGAGATTTAAAGATTAGTGATATGTCTAACTTTGAGATTATCTCTACAAAATGAGAATTGGGGGCCTGTTCTAACCATTGAAGTATAATGTCATAGAACAGACATCTTGAACCAAATGTGTGTCCCGCCGGGAGGTTCGATTTTCAAAATTGAGCCCCCGTTCTCCTTTCAAAATGGAACGAATCCATTGAAGATTGAAGCCACGTGGCACCAATGCATTGGGACATACATGGTGTTCGTGTTGTCGGTTCTATACGCTAGTAATAATATTTCCATGGTTCTAACGATAAATAATTATCTATTATTTATATATTAGTTATATTGGGGGGGGGGGATGCACTTTATAGTATACTATTTATTTATATATTTTAAACATTTTCAATATTTTCAATATAATTTTATCAATGAACTGATATGTTAGCATGTTTTTTATTTCGTCTCCTGTAAAGTTGATTTTTTTAAATAGACTAATTAGATTTTGAAATAGATATATTTTACCGTCGGCAATGGCCGTTGCTTCATTGTAAAATACGGCTCTATCATAGCTTTATAAATCAACTTGTGTGAGTGGAGTCACACGTGGAAGTTTGCGTATGTACAGTATACACAATACACAAACGAGATGTCACTATCGTGTATGTCTTTAAATGGTTGCTACTACGCTTATGATTATGCTATATAATAATATTTAGACGAAATCTCAGTTCCATGTATTTGTATTTTGAATAATCTGTAGTTTTTCTTTTGCACTTACTTTTTTTCATTTCATTTCATGTTGTATATTTGACAGGTTGTAAAACACTACACACTCAGCCCCATCCGAACCATGGACCGGCAATGTAAAATGGATCTATCATAATATATTATTAGCTATTGTAAAATGTAATCAGTTTTGTTATCTATTGATTTCTTTGTTTGGACAAATGTACTGAGGACTAAGAAATGTGTTGAAGTTTTTTTTTTGTATATTATGAAGTTCGTGAATTGTACATAAGTTATGAATTAGAATAATTGTGTATTGTAGACTAAGGTATAAAGAAGTCATAATTACTTTTATGTGATTTAGGATCATACAATGAATGCTGAAAGTCAATAAACAGATGTATAAATAGACCATATGTATCAAATTTTCTGTATAGTTGTTTCTACGTAAAACATAATAATAGATGCATTGATCTAATAGTCTAGTAGATCTTAATGATTCTATTTATTCACTATTTCAGTAAAATCTTCCGTCTTCCTTCTCTTAGGGACAAATTTATACTTCCTAAGTAGCGTATCAGTGCCATTTAGTGCATGGTATAATGTAATAGGGTACTTTCGTTAGTGAAAAATAAATTATGAAATTTGATAAAAATTAAAATTTATGTAGAAATATACTTAAATATTTTGATTTTGAGTCGTAAAAGTACATTATTATTTTATTATATTAAAATTAAAAGTCGTAATTTTTAATCTTTATATCACGTGACCTAAAACACGAGCCGCCATGGTGTGACGTCATACAGGCAACAAGAAACTGTCAGCATAGCAGAGACATGATACTTACAACTAGACTGTGCACTGTGGCGCAAAAACCGGTCCGAGCGAGAGGGCCCCCCCGTGGTAGTGTGTCCCTTTCTAATGAGGTGACCATGACTAAACAGAAAATGGGACTAACTATACAAACGATTGTGTAAGTATTTTGATAATTTATACTGATGCTACCTAACTACACTACCTACAGGAATGTACCTAATTTATTTAAAAGTAAAAAAAATCACCAAAACATCGCGTATAAATTATATTTTATGGAACTTACATCACTTACTAGGAATACGACGGCTGGACAGAAAAAAAAATTAAATTGTAATATTTTTTTATTATTTGTTTTTATACATTGCTGAACAAAACAGTTTTATGCAATTTTTGTCGTAATGTAGCCTTATCTCCCATGTGCTTGAGGGTCAAGTACTTCCCATAGCTTTTAAGTCTTAAACTTAAGTATTTTTGACCAATACATTTAATCAATTCCAATTCGTGAGTTTCGTCAGAGCTTGGATGGATAGGTGAAATACGCTTGATTTTCGGAGAGAATTGATGTAATGTCATATTAAGCATCTTTTTTATATTCAAACTGTGTAAATTAGGAGACATTACCAAAAAAAGTTTTTCCATATATTTTACTACATCGAACACAAATGCTGAAGCATATTTTAGGCCGCCTCTGTCTACAAAGGCTGTAAAAGAAGAAAATTCACAAACATCAATCAAGTAGTCGTGATCTTTATGTGTACGATGCGATATGAGCAATGCTCGGCAATGTTGACATGTTAGTTTATCTAATATTTTCATCACAATGTAGCCAGATATGTAATACAAAATGTTGTTTTTATAGGTTGATAAGTCGGTTCTGTCTATCAATTGCATAAGTACATCACTCTTATCTGTCTCATTTTCTTCAGTGTTATTGTCCTCTACGATGGATCTTTTGGCACTGCGGAACTCTAGTATTGCAGAATTTTCATAATACGGATTTGTGCAATTTGCATTAACACTTGGTCTGACGCTGTTACGAAATAACAATTTTCGCATGATGAACATAAACTCAAGAGCAGTAGGGTTATCGTTTGCCCCCCCTCTTGCTCTCACACATGAAAAAAACATTTCGATGTGATCTTGGGATGCCTTGTATGGTAATATGTAGGTCATACCGGCATCAAACATATCAATTGCTAATTCAGCAAAACTATATGTGTCTATTATCAAACCCAAAACCGGCGTCTTCCTTCTATGGGTCATTACATTTTTTCCGTCGACTTTAAGTTTTGTCAAATATTGTCTCGTTTCCTCGAAGACATGTGTCCAGACATGTTTATTTTGAAGACGCAAAGGGGATTTGAAACCCACCCCAACGGGATTTTTGGCGTTAAGAATATCAAACAATCTGTCCAAGTACCGTAGGTATTCAACTGTGGCTTCACTTCCAGCAAAGCTAGGATGACCGATAGACCTCAAATAGTCTATTGCATCCGCCACAGAGGAGCTAAGTACTTGGGCAGCTAGTTTGACGTTCATTTTCTTGCCAAAAAAATCAACATGTACCCTGGTCAATTTATTTTTCAGTTTCAGCCCCTCTTCTTCTTGCAAATCGTGCAATTTCTGTATAAATGCGAACTTAATATCCCCCTTTTCCGATGATAAACAAGTTTCGGCGAACAAATTTCGGGCTAATTTGATCATATGGGCGGGGTCAAGTATACAGTATACTTTTGAAGATTTAATTTGGTGATCAAAATAAGTTTTTATATTTGCAAGGGTAAAATTGCACCCCAAAATTTCAAATGTTTTTATGTTTACCTGTGTCCCATCCGCAGTCAAAGACCTCACCACTATATTAATGTCACTCAGCATACGAATTGCTGTCAGGACAAGCTGAGATTGTACGTGCGCTGAAATCTTATCAATGAAGAAATAAGCGATGGGGCAGACGAATTTTTCTTTTAATGAGACTATTTGAAACACCAAGGCTTCTGTAGCAAATGTTTCAGAATCGCTTGTCAATATTCCACCCAAATCAACGCCACCCCAATATTTGTCTGACCCTTTATCATATTGTTTGCCAGCTTTGATGGCCATTGCATCAAAAATTAAAGCAACGTTTATTTCACCATTTTCAGCCTTAACTTTCAGGAATTCCATCACTTCTGTCATAAAACCCACGTTGCATTTATGCGTCGACAATATCCTTCGCAGTGTTGCAGGGTGAGGTAAAGGGATACGATTCCTCAAAAATAAATAGGCTTTACCCGAATAATAATACAAAGATAAAGCGAACGATTTCATTTCATCTGTATATTTATAAGACTTTTTGGATTTTGTTGTATTTAAATTTGTGTGAATGTTTTCGAAATTATGTTGAACCATCTGTTCGACTTCAGAATAGTTATCACATTTTTTTTTAATATTTTTTAACAAACTTTTTAGATTATCGATAGTTGTATTACGTCTTTTCAGGCGTTGTTGTAAGACTTTGGCTTCTCGACGTAATTTCTTTTTACGTGGTGTAGCACTAGTTGCAGCAGATGCTGTTTGCGTACTAACACTTTCCGCAATGCCTATCTCCTTCGTGACACTTTCTTGCAGTTTAATTGTTTTCATTGCAGGACCTTCCTGTATACATATCTTGCTTAAAACATGTATTCTTTTTTCACTGGGCACGACCTGTAAAAAATTTGAAGTTAATGGATTATGGTAGACAAATAGTAGACTGATGCGAAATGATGCAGATTACGAGCTACTACCAGCATCTGTGAATGAACAACAAATCACTTCTATTTTCACATCCTAATGAATTTATTTCCTTTAAAAAGGACCTTAACAAAGAATCATAAAAATCGGACAACTACGTATACAATTACGCGAGATTACATACATACATTACAATCAGCGAGTGAACAATCAATAATGCATATAATATACAATATTGTACACAACACAATGTTCTAGTTTTAAGTCACTTGTAAATTTAGTTTTTTTTTCTAAATTTATATTGGACCACCCTCGGCATACCCTTTCAAATAAAACAATAATTATCAAAATCGGACTATTCTGTCCAAAGTTATGCGTAGTCAAACATAAAAAAAATATGTACGCATCGTATTGAGAACCACCTCCGTTTCTTTTTCTTCGGTTGAAAACGGCGTCGCAAGATTTGTATCTTCTAGGTTATTAAATATCCACTCAGAAAATGTAATAAAGTAATCAATAATTTTTACCTTAGGAAATATTGACGGAACAGCATCAGGTTTCAATATTTTCCTAATATAACCAGTAATAAAGTCGTCGCATTTGAAATGCGCACTGCAAACAACAGACGACTTCGAGATTTTTCCAGGCACTACATTTTCCCACTTCAATTTCTGGTTTTCATTCTTCGGAAATCTAAGATACAAGAAATATAATTAATGATAAACATCATCGGTGCAAAGAAGAATGATTAGATAATTTCAACAAAACAATTTAAGTGTTTTATAATAAATGTAAGTTATGCCCCTTTTGTATACTCTTGTTATTGACCGGTACATCTCCAATTCAAATTCATGGTTACCCTAAAGATTAAGATTGTTGTTTTTACTTACCCGTGGAAAGAAAAGCGACTACCGGGATAAGACTCATTATTGCACCCTGTCACACAACAAGAATTCACCATTTTTCATGGAAAAACCACCAACTTTAGTATGAAAATTGACACTATCGCAAATCGAAACACGACATTCAATCAAACAACCAATTAAGCAAACCACCATCTTACATTTAGTATTACCAGTCCCAAACACCTAAGTACTACCTTTACTCAGTATTGAATTATTTTTTAAATACAACCAATTTATTTATTAATTATTGAAACTGTAGGAATACGTTTAAATACGTTTCTAAGTTTACCGACCGTTCGTATTGGTAAATCACTAAAAAGAAAAGTATTTCATTTTCTACCATTTCTATCAAACGAAATGATTATGTGAGCTGGCAAAACGTTAGACAAGGACACACTACCAGCGGGAACGCTCTCGCTTGGACCGCTTTTAGCTAGCTACCGCTTAGAGGGAAATACCTACCGTAACTGTAAAAGAATAGATCTCATTTTAGCAAAACAAAATTTTTTTGTGCACTGTCTAGTTGTGAGTATCATGTCTCTGCAGCATAGTGATAAAGTACTCTGTGACTGTCAGTTCAGTGTAAACAGCTATACTACGTGTGCCGGTCGTACATACACGATTGTTGTTTTTACCACTATTACGTCACCAAAATGATGACAGCGTTTTCGCGGGAATAAAAAAGGTTTAAAATTTAATTTAATTTTATGGCAACAAAACGTGTTCATTTTGCCGAAATATATTTTTTTGTGGCTTTTTATTAGGAACATCAATATTTTGAAGTACTTTTTCAAACATAGTAGAATACCCTATTACGATAAGAGTATTGGCTTAATTTATTTAATTACCGAGGACCGAAATTCTTGATAAACTGCACGATTCATGATTAACTAGGCTATTTGAACTTCATTCAAATCATCTATTTTGAATATTATAATGTAATTTTGACCATATAGGTCACAGCAGGTGTATTTATTTTATGTTTGATTATAGTGAGCTCAGTTCCTCTTTCGACACGGAGTCATTTCGTCTCAGTATCTGTATCAGATGTCAACCAAAATCTAAGAATTTGTCAAATTATTTATAGATATAAGCTGATGTTGCGTCTTTCGGTGTGATCCCATAAAGTAAGATGAAGTGTAGAACAATATGTGAACATTCACATCTCTGAAGTGTATTAAAAAATCGCTTAATCTGTCTACAAGTCTATAATAACTGTGTATAGCATTTGGCGTATGTTTCAACCAAAGTTAAATAATCTAGTTTTAGATAGTAGGTAGGTACATTCCAATCATTTGTAAATATTTTGTCAGTATTTTGTATTTTATGAACTATGTATAGGTTCTTATAAATAGGTATATAACATTTATATAATATATTCTGTAACTATACCGGGTGTAATCGTTAAGTGTGCACAGGCGATTATTCCGTAACTATTACAGATATCAAAAAACTTTAAACCGATATCGAAAGCACTTTACCTAATGAGTAAAATGACAATAATAACTTATTAAAAATAAAACGAGAAATATCCAAAAAAATTACATTAAACACTCCCATACATTTAGTATGAGATAGTAGAAAGGTTTTACTTTCCTTATTT
Source organism: Thymelicus lineola (assembly GCA_963932265.1). Lineage (NCBI taxonomy): Eukaryota > Metazoa > Arthropoda > Insecta > Lepidoptera > Hesperiidae > Thymelicus > Thymelicus lineola. The sequence continues at coordinate 20,533,010 of OZ010680.1, forward strand.
TAAGTGGAATAGTACCTACTCATTTTACCCTTATCATTTTATAATTATGTATGATATGATATTTGATATGTCCCTCTTTTCTGTATTGGAATATGCTATTTTTCAATCAATAGATGCATCAGTCATGATTATTAACGCAAATTGAAAAAACAATTAATTTGCGGGAACGAGAACCCGCGATAAAGAATTTGAATTTAGAATGAACACCTAAGAGTATCTTTCTTTTTGTTTTTATTTAGTATGCTGCTATTCAGCCAGTTCAAATCAATACGATATTGAAGCAAGGTTTGGTTGAAGGAAAACTCATCAATATCATATCATACATTATTATAAAATGATAAGGGTAAAATGAGTAGGTACTATTCCACTTATAATAAGGAAAGTAAAACCTTTCTACTATCTCATACTAAATGTATGGGAGTGTTTAATGTATTTTTTAGGATATTTCTCGATTTATTTTTAATAAGTTATTATTGTCATTTTACTCATTAGGTAAAGTACTTTCGATATAAGTTTAAAGTTTTTCGATATCTGTAATAGTTACGGAATTATCGCCTGTGCACACTTAACGATTACACCCGGTATAGCACAGGGTATACGGAGTACGGACACTATCGAAAGGTGTAATAATACAGGATGTGATATTTTTCAAAATCAACGGGTTCGATTCCTGGCTAGGAATATTAATTTTTCAAAAATGTAATGATGCAGTTTTAGTTTTCATTAAAATCGGCCCCCAGACTCCTTTGAACATTTCTCGATATTCTTCGTAGCTTCGGATTTGGCCCTCCAGGCACACTTGAAAAACTGTATTATCTTCATATTCATGAAATAAATACATATTTCTGGCCGCCTATTGCTCTACTGTGAACTGGAGCAACACAAACGGCGCATATACCTTATAAAATCTAATCATTAATACCAATATACAATACAATTGTTGTATTAGTAGATAATTGAATGATTCCATGTACTTAAATCTATAACACGCGTATTTCATGCAACGTCCCCATTACATGAGATCAGTTTTGTTAGATATTTTTAATAATATATTATTTTCGTATTAAAAGCATTGTATTTATTTTACGGTTCGCAGGTTTCTTATTTATTCATTCTGTTACATAACTTCTGTTTAATTTCCAAAGGAAACCCAAAGGGTCTTTTCTTATTGAGCATTTTGTTATTGTTGCTGAAAAGCGTAATAACAATTCAAATACTTCCCGTATTTGATAATATATAGTATAGTTTAATTGTTAGTAATAATAAGTTAAATGTTTATAGGTACACGTTCATTGTACATTTTATTCATCTTTAAACCTTTAAACATAAAATATGTAATTTTTAAATTGGGTCTTTACTGCCAATGAATGAAGCTTCTTACACATCAAAAATTAAATATACAAATGTAAAACATGTATGCTAATAGGACAAGATCCCATTGATGACAAACCAACATCATTGTCCAAATCTGATATTTTTTTATCGTTACAGAACAGGTCTAGCCTGGATAAATACATTTTTCACTTTGTAGAAAAATGTCAGAGTTGGTACTATGGCTAACGTGACCATACGTCCCGCTTTCGGCGGGATTATCCGAGTGTTGAACCGATTTTGCTCTATTACCACAGAAGACATAGTACATGATGTATTAGCGCAAACTATTTGTTGAGAAATTATTTATTTTATTTTTACATATTTTTTTATTTATATACAAAATTCCGTAGGCGTTCCGCTTTGACACGAAAAATAAAATGGTCACGTTAACTATGGCGGCACATATGACAGAACTTTCAGATAAGTGTGTTCAAATATGTGTCGTTAGTACATTTTATTCAGTGAATTGAATACATGTCGTCGCTTAAATAGAAAAGTGGCATAATCCTAAATTTCTCGAAAACGAGATTATACGAGTAGTTAAAACGAGTCTACTGTCTCAACTTTCTTTTATATGGATAAAACACGCAATAAAATTACATGGCAATGCATGGCAAGTACACTTAGATGTTGTCGTTTGTTGTGAAGTGTCGCTTCGGTATTTATAAGTCTATATATTTATAAGAAAAACGTCATTCTGTCGTTTGTGATCATTTTTAGTACATCGATGATAGCTAGTTTAGCTAGTAACACAGAAGACATAACTGAAGACGCACTCCGCAAAAACTTTTAAATAAATAGCGCCTCTTGCTCCAACGCAATAAAGTGTAAATCAGATCGCACAGCGCTAATCAAAGACGCTTAATGAGTTGCCTTCCTTTCTAACGCTATCTCTTATCCTCTCTGGCAATGTCAGGGTTGTCTTTTTTAAATAATAAAATTTATCTGAAAGTTTAATTATCAGTTATATGCCCATGCTACTTTTATGAACATAAATGCCGTTTCAAATAAATCTAGGCTAAGTAAGTAAGTAGGTATTTACTTAGTAGTATGTAGATCAAAAAATTATTTTATTTGACAATGTTTGAATAAGTACTATAAGAAGATGGCCATACCGCATTATGTTGGTAAGTACAATACTTACCTTCTTATCTCATAATATACCTATCTCCTGTCATATCTTAAAATATATACTGGACTGGATAACAAAAGGCAATACTTTAAAGTATGGCTACAATTATTTATAAAGAAAAATGTCATTTCTTGATAGAATTATTAAGAAGGTTATTTTACACATATATATTATAATTAAACTTTCAGAAAAAAAATTATGAAGTGAAAAGTATAAATGGCCGTACTGTAAAATTTGTTATTTTTGATTTATGTCACTTATCTATTAAACCGACGATGTATTCTTTTGGCTTGTTCGGGCCAATAATATTGTATATATAGTTGTATGAATTTTTTTTAATAAATTGTGTTATTAAAACATCCAAATGACTTTTATTGGGCGAGGGAAGTACGCTCTACACTATACTGACTACACTATTCCAAAATCATTGGTTTTTTGTGGTACACTACAGAAAAACTAATCTACCTTTGGCCTAAGCTTGAGCATATATTCTATTTTAATTCATATCTCACAATGATATTGTGTGTATAAAAAGAAGATATTTTAAGTGTGGTCCGGTCAACAAAAATAGATACAAAAGTTCATTCACATAAAACAAAAATACGAAACAGACAAACCATAATAATTTAGGGTGTGCATCTGGATTGAGGTCCCACTTTTTTTCTCGGTATAGCAAATTGAGATTTATAGGGAGAATCAGTTAAAACTTAAAGCAAGTACTAATAAATTTCATAAACGTAGATTAAAGCAAGTAATAGTAAATTTCATAAAGGTAGATTAAAGATGTTTTGGGCCCTCAGTTCAGATGCCTACATAAAGTGGCATAGTATTCTTTAAATCTCAGAAAGAATCTACTTTTGTGTTAATAATTTTTATTTTAGAATTTAGTACAGAATTTCTTAAAATGATTTGTCATTCTCTACTGGCTAGAGAATAACAATGTACCGTAATTGTGTATCGTATATGTACCGTAATATCAAACTAGGACACAATTTTTCTAAGTGTGGACACCCTACAATTGTGAAGGACAATCTCAATCCGGCCTGTGATTGGTCGAATAGTCATTCTGATATGACGTCATCGCACATCATACCTGATGTGCCATGCTTTGTAGAAGTACCCTTCTGCAAAGTCAGTCACAGAATAAATATTATACAGAATGAAAGCTTCTTAACAGACACAAACAATTTTACCTACTTTTTTAAGGTTGTCACCACGGTTGTCACTCAGTTACTAAAAATAAAACGGGCAAGTGCGTATCGAGCGAAAGTCAGCAATGAATGTAGACGGACAGACGGATGGACAGTTGTGTGGACATTTATTATGTGTTCCGTTTTCAAATTTTAGTATATTAAAAAACCGAGCAAGTGCGTGTCAGGCCACGTGCAATGCAGGGTTCCGAAGTAGTATGTTTATCGATTATTACTCGTTAAACTACTTATGCTAACATAGGCGTGATAGTTTTCTTTGTAAATTCATCATATGTATAAACTATTTTTGAGAATTTTATCACTTGTCCAACTCCAACCGTTTAGCCACCAGGAGGGGGGGAGGAAAACTTGAGTGCAAGAAAAATTAGCATTATTAGGGGAGGTACCCTAAAAAATGTTTTCATTATTTATTGTACGATTCTGGAGTTTTAATAAATGTATATCCATGCCAAATTACAGCTTTCTAGCACTAAGGACCTCGGCGTTTTGCTTCGGACAGACGGACGGACGGACGATTATGACGAAACTATAACGATTCCAATTTTACTTCGGAACCCTAAAAACGGTGTAGCTTTGAAAGATGAAATGGTTGACTGTGTAACAGTTTGTATTAAGTAGGTACTTACACTTTATTTTTAGAAATTAAAAAAAAATTTGAATCAAAATACTTTATTTAAACAGTATGAGTAAGTAGGGTAAAGCAACCAATAATTAAAGAAACTTACTTTACCGGTGAAATGTTATGCCATCAACTTTAAAATTTGAGGTATTGCTGCCTTTTCCAGACCATTTTATACTGCAAGGAGCCATTGCAACAAGGCTTTTTAATTATTTATGTGTTATTAATTTAATTATTTATATAAGCGAGCGCAAAAATGTTTACGGATCAGGATCACAGCAGATCTGGTCGTTAAGTACTAGCCAAGCATTAGTGGGCGTGGATTTATATAAGATCTATTTTCCTAATGTGGTATTAATTTGAAAGCGTTCGCCCTAATAAAAAATAAAAATACAAAACTAACAGGAGACGAACTGCAATTGAAAAATTGCAAAATTTTAGTATTATATTGGTACAATTTAAACTAACAACCCCGATTAGGACCAAGTTTTTTGCAGGCAACCCTATATCAACGTGTTCGCAATAAAACAACGCTTATATTGATTTAAATTTTTTTCTAATATCAAGCAAATGAAGCTCATCGACATACCCGCTTATACCTGACAACCGATTAGTTTGTCCAGGCAAAGAATGGGCAACCCAACGGTTGCACATTCTATACGTTTGATACTTTAAGTCAGGGTAAAAATTTTCTTATTATCTTGATGGTACAACATTTAATTAAAAATCATTGCTTTTAATAATTAAAAATAATCTGTCCCAGATTTTTTAGACAACCCACTCTTGACATATTTTCTATACTAAATTTGTTAAGAAATATGTTTCATTCTATTATCAGCTTGATGAAGGTCGTTTTAAGTTCAGATTTTAGACTAGTAGTGTTCTCGCGCAAGGCGTTAGTATGAAGCTTAAATTCCATATTATTCTGTGAGTCAATGATCCAGATAGAGTAATATATTCATGGTTGGAACGCATTACATAATCGGTATAAATGCCAAAACATCGGTATTTATTATTTTATTATCTGTACAGCCATTTAGAGTCTACGCGTATATCTGAGCGATAGTGAGGCATCAGAAAAAAAATAAGTGACACGTCCACCCACCCTGTCAAACTATCCAAGTACCGACGGTTTCACGTATTCTGCAATTCTGCATGACAAATTTTCATGTTTTAGCCATAAAAAATGGTAAGAAGTTTTTTAAGTTCACTCTAAAGTAATTATAAAATTTCTAATATAGCACTTTATCACTTCTAAAGGAAGTTGTCCACGTAATTTGTTTTGTAGACGTACTAAGTGATCATTTGCTATAAGTCGGCTTCCTGTAAGTAAATGTATGTTTCTACGCAAGTAGGGCGTCAAAGGGGATGTTTAACGTGTCGGGTTGTATTGTTTCAAAGCCTCTGAGGTTGGATATCAAGAGGAAGCTGACGGCGCGGTCAGACCGCGTGAAATGCGTGGATCAGCACCCGACGGAGCCGTGGCTCCTGTGTTCGCTGTACAGCGGTGATGTCAACATATGGAACTACGAAACCCATGCCCAGATCAAGAGATTTGAGGTGAGCATTTATACTGCCTGTCTTGTGTAAGTAATTCCCTAAGGGATCATCACGAAGGACCACTGATCACATTACCCATCTCGCCACTCATATACTAAGACATTTCCTAAAAAAGCACAAAATGTTGGCAAGATCTATGTATTTCATAAATATATTCAGTGAAACTCAAAGCTATTATGCAATATTTGTAGTGCTTGCATATTTGTAGTTCATAATAATTATAATTAATTATTTACCTACCCACAATACTGAACTGTAAAAAATTGTCTTGATAAAAATATGTAGGTGTATAGTTGGAATATTATATTTGTTTGAATTAGAAAACAATAAATATATTTAGTCTTCCATGTGTACAAAATAATAATATTATGTTATTTGTATGTTAACCTGGTTTTTCTCATTGATGCTATATGCGGGTAGACTGTACATGGAAGGTTGTGGTTACCATTAGCAATTGAAAAATTGCTTCTGCATTACTGCCCATTCAATGTGTAATGCGAATTTTAATGCATTTTGTGAGAATTTAAATAAGTAAACCAGATGGCATACATAATTAAAAATACAGAACTAATTTTGCTTCCTGTTAAATGTTATGTATATTTTTTTGCTGTCTGCCCGTCATACCTTACCTATATTCCCATAATAATCTCAAATTATAAGTCTTTGTGTAAATGTCATAGCCAACAATGCTAATGTCCTTTGTGATATGTACTTGTGTGTTCAAAAAATGATGTGAATTTTCGTTTTTTGAAAAACATATTTATTTATTTATGTAAAAATAGTCCCCATTAGATATGCATGTGTCATCCGCATACATATACACATTACATTTTTTTATAACATTACGCATGGTGTTCACATGCATTATGTATCCACCAGGTCCATATACGGAGCCAGTAGGTATACCAGACTTTACATCACCTGTCTTACTGTCTGTCTCGCAAATACATACTTTAAGTTTTCTTCCTGCTAGATATTTTTTAAACCATGCATTCATGTGCCCCCTTATACCACATTCATGCATAAATTGCTGTAAGCATCTATGATCAAGTGTGTCAAAGGCTTTTTAAAATCAATAAATAAGCTATTGACATTATCTACAAACGTAGATAGGGCCATAGCCGTACTTCTGTTGGGGCAGAAACCATCTTGGACATCAGTAATTATAATATTGGATTCCAGGAAAGATTTGGTTTGGCCAACAATAATCTTCTCTACTATTTTATTTAATACATTTAATAATGATTGGTCTATAATTTGTATATTCTTCATGTGAACCCTATTTATGGATAGGTCTTATAATAGCTATTTTTAGTTCTGCTGGATACGACCTCATATTGTAAATACATAAATTTATAAATTGAGCTATGACTGACGCAATCTCATTTTTTATTTCCTTAAAATCTCTAACTCTGATGGCGTCTGACCCAGGTGTTTTACCGTCATCTAGTTTTTCAATTACCTGGTTGTGTTGTGTACCTCTTGTGTTGGTGTAACTGGTTTATATCTAAAACTAACGTTGCTTTCTTGCACATAAGATTTTCGATCCAAAAACAAATTCTCATATTGGTGTAGACTTTTAATTTTCTCTATTTCCCTAATAAATGTATAACAAAAACTATCACTTTTTCTTTTTTAGTTTTATTTTTCACCATGTACCTTTCAACTACACTATCTACTGATAACTTAATACGCCCCAACCAGTTATTCAAATTATTCCAAATCGTATGCACATCTCCATCACAGTTCTGTATATTACGTTTTCTTTCAAGGTTCCTAACTCTATTAATAAGTTTGTTTGTATAGTTTCTTTGCTTAGTATATTCAAGTCGATAACTATTGTTATTTGGCTGTGCTTTCCACTTTCTAAATAAGGAATCTTTTTTAATTATCATATTTCAGTTAAGCATATTATATCTAAGCTGTGAAGGCATTCTTTTAGTAACACTTGTAGTTCTCTGTGATTGAATTGTATTTATTATCTATGGGTGTGCATTTGGAGCATGCAATTTTGTTGTTATCATTTGGTGTATAAACACCATAATTTGCAATTCAGTTGATTACACTGGTTATGGAAAATATAATCAGTTGAATGAATTTACTCATTAGTTATGCTCACATAAATATTTGATGTAAAAAATTGTAAAAGTACTATAAGAAGATGGCCATACCGCATTATGTTGGTAAGTACAATACTTACCTTCTTATCTCATAATATACCTATCTCCTGTCATATCTTAAAATATATACTGGACTGGATAACAAAAGGCAATACTTTAAAGTATGGCTACAATTATTTATAAAGAAAAATGTCATTTCTTGATAGAATTATTAAGAAGGTTATTTTACACATATACATATATTATAATTAAACTTTCAGAAAAAAAATTATGAAGTGAAAAGTATAAATGGCCGTACTGTAAAATTTGTTATTTTTGATTTATGTCACTTATCTATTAAACCGACGATGTATTCTTTTGGCTTGTTCGGGCCAATAATATTGTATATATAGTTGTATGAATTTTTTTTAATAAATTGTGTTATTAAAACATCCAAATGACTTTTATTGGGCGAGGGAAGTACGCTCTACACTATACTGACTACACTATTCCAAAATCATTGGTTTTTTGTGGTACACTACAGAAAAACTAATCTACCTTTGGCCTAAGCTTGAGCATATATTCTATTTTAATTCATATCTCACAATGATATTGTGTGTATAAAAAGAAGATATTTTAAGTGTGGTCCGGTCAACAAAAATAGATACAAAAGTTCATTCACATAAAACAAAAATACGAAACAGACAAACCATAATAATTTAGGGTGTGCATCTGGATTGAGGTCCCACTTTTTTTCTCGGTATAGCAAATTGAGATTTATAGGGAGAATCAGTTAAAACTTAAAGCAAGTACTAATAAATTTCATAAACGTAGATTAAAGCAAGTAATAGTAAATTTCATAAAGGTAGATTAAAGATGTTTTGGGCCCTCAGTTCAGATGCCTACATAAAGTGGCATAGTATTCTTTAAATCTCAGAAAGAATCTACTTTTGTGTTAATAATTTTTATTTTAGAATTTAGTACAGAATTTCTTAAAATGATTTGTCATTCTCTACTGGCTAGAGAATAACAATGTACCGTAATTGTGTATCGTATATGTACCGTAATATCAAACTAGGACACAATTTTTCTAAGTGTGGACACCCTACAATTGTGAAGGACAATCTCAATCCGGCCTGTGATTGGTCGAATAGTCATTCTGATATGACGTCATCGCACATCATACCTGATGTGCCATGCTTTGTAGAAGTACCCTTCTGCAAAGTCAGTCACAGAATAAATATTATACAGAATGAAAGCTTCTTAACAGACACAAACAATTTTACCTACTTTTTTAAGGTTGTCACCACGGTTGTCACTCAGTTACTAAAAATAAAACGGGCAAGTGCGTATCGAGCGAAAGTCAGCAATGAATGTAGACGGACAGACGGATGGACAGTTGTGTGGACATTTATTATGTGTTCCGTTTTCAAATTTTAGTATATTAAAAAACCGAGCAAGTGCGTGTCAGGCCACGTGCAATGCAGGGTTCCGAAGTAGTATGTTTATCGATTATTACTCGTTAAACTACTTATGCTAACATAGGCGTGATAGTTTTCTTTGTAAATTCATCATATGTATAAACTATTTTTGAGAATTTTATCACTTGTCCAACTCCAACCGTTTAGCCACCAGGAGGGGGGGAGGAAAACTTGAGTGCAAGAAAAATTAGCATTATTAGGGGAGGTACCCTAAAAAATGTTTTCATTATTTATTGTACGATTCTGGAGTTTTAATAAATGTATATCCATGCCAAATTACAGCTTTCTAGCACTAAGGACCTCGGCGTTTTGCTTCGGACAGACGGACGGACGGACGATTATGACGAAACTATAACGATTCCAATTTTACTTCGGAACCCTAAAAACGGTGTAGCTTTGAAAGATGAAATGGTTGACTGTGTAACAGTTTGTATTAAGTAGGTACTTACACTTTATTTTTAGAAATTAAAAAAAAATTTGAATCAAAATACTTTATTTAAACAGTATGAGTAAGTAGGGTAAAGCAACCAATAATTAAAGAAACTTACTTTACCGGTGAAATGTTATGCCATCAACTTTAAAATTTGAGGTATTGCTGCCTTTTCCAGACCATTTTATACTGCAAGGAGCCATTGCAACAAGGCTTTTTAATTATTTATGTGTTATTAATTTAATTATTTATATAAGCGAGCGCAAAAATGTTTACGGATCAGGATCACAGCAGATCTGGTCGTTAAGTACTAGCCAAGCATTAGTGGGCGTGGATTTATATAAGATCTATTTTCCTAATGTGGTATTAATTTGAAAGCGTTCGCCCTAATAAAAAATAAAAATACAAAACTAACAGGAGACGAACTGCAATTGAAAAATTGCAAAATTTTAGTATTATATTGGTACAATTTAAACTAACAACCCCGATTAGGACCAAGTTTTTTGCAGGCAACCCTATATCAACGTGTTCGCAATAAAACAACGCTTATATTGATTTAAATTTTTTTCTAATATCAAGCAAATGAAGCTCATCGACATACCCGCTTATACCTGACAACCGATTAGTTTGTCCAGGCAAAGAATGGGCAACCCAACGGTTGCACATTCTATACGTTTGATACTTTAAGTCAGGGTAAAAATTTTCTTATTATCTTGATGGTACAACATTTAATTAAAAATCATTGCTTTTAATAATTAAAAATAATCTGTCCCAGATTTTTTAGACAACCCACTCTTGACATATTTTCTATACTAAATTTGTTAAGAAATATGTTTCATTCTATTATCAGCTTGATGAAGGTCGTTTTAAGTTCAGATTTTAGACTAGTAGTGTTCTCGCGCAAGGCGTTAGTATGAAGCTTAAATTCCATATTATTCTGTGAGTCAATGATCCAGATAGAGTAATATATTCATGGTTGGAACGCATTACATAATCGGTATAAATGCCAAAACATCGGTATTTATTATTTTATTATCTGTACAGCCATTTAGAGTCTACGCGTATATCTGAGCGATAGTGAGGCATCAGAAAAAAAATAAGTGACACGTCCACCCACCCTGTCAAACTATCCAAGTACCGACGGTTTCACGTATTCTGCAATTCTGCATGACAAATTTTCATGTTTTAGCCATAAAAAATGGTAAGAAGTTTTTTAAGTTCACTCTAAAGTAATTATAAAATTTCTAATATAGCACTTTATCACTTCTAAAGGAAGTTGTCCACGTAATTTGTTTTGTAGACGTACTAAGTGATCATTTGCTATAAGTCGGCTTCCTGTAAGTAAATGTATGTTTCTACGCAAGTAGGGCGTCAAAGGGGATGTTTAACGTGTCGGGTTGTATTGTTTCAAAGCCTCTGAGGTTGGATATCAAGAGGAAGCTGACGGCGCGGTCAGACCGCGTGAAATGCGTGGATCAGCACCCGACGGAGCCGTGGCTCCTGTGTTCGCTGTACAGCGGTGATGTCAACATATGGAACTACGAAACCCATGCCCAGATCAAGAGATTTGAGGTGAGCATTTATACTGCCTGTCTTGTGTAAGTAATTCCCTAAGGGATCATCACGAAGGACCACTGATCACATTACCCATCTCGCCACTCATATACTAAGACATTTCCTAAAAAAGCACAAAATGTTGGCAAGATCTATGTATTTCATAAATATATTCAGTGAAACTCAAAGCTATTATGCAATATTTGTAGTGCTTGCATATTTGTAGTTCATAATAATTATAATTAATTATTTACCTACCCACAATACTGAACTGTAAAAAATTGTCTTGATAAAAATATGTAGGTGTATAGTTGGAATATTATATTTGTTTGAATTAGAAAACAATAAATATATTTAGTCTTCCATGTGTACAAAATAATAATATTATGTTATTTGTATGTTAACCTGGTTTTTCTCATTGATGCTATATGCGGGTAGACTGTACATGGAAGGTTGTGGTTACCATTAGCAATTGAAAAATTGCTTCTGCATTACTGCCCATTCAATGTGTAATGCGAATTTTAATGCATTTTGTGAGAATTTAAATAAGTAAACCAGATGGCATACATAATTAAAAATACAGAACTAATTTTGCTTCCTGTTAAATGTTATGTATATTTTTTTGCTGTCTGCCCGTCATACCTTACCTATATTCCCATAATAATCTCAAATTATAAGTCTTTGTGTAAATGTCATAGCCAACAATGCTAATGTCCTTTGTGATATGTACTTGTGTGTTCAAAAAATGATGTGAATTTTCGTTTTTTGAAAAACATATTTATTTATTTATGTAAAAATAGTCCCCATTAGATATGCATGTGTCATCCGCATACATATACACATTACATTTTTTTATAACATTACGCATGGTGTTCACATGCATTATGTATCCACCAGGTCCATATACGGAGCCAGTAGGTATACCAGACTTTACATCACCTGTCTTACTGTCTGTCTCGCAAATACATACTTTAAGTTTTCTTCCTGCTAGATATTTTTTAAACCATGCATTCATGTGCCCCCTTATACCACATTCATGCATAAATTGCTGTAAGCATCTATGATCAAGTGTGTCAAAGGCTTTTTAAAATCAATAAATAAGCTATTGACATTATCTACAAACGTAGATAGGGCCATAGCCGTACTTCTGTTGGGGCAGAAACCATCTTGGACATCAGTAATTATAATATTGGATTCCAGGAAAGATTTGGTTTGGCCAACAATAATCTTCTCTACTATTTTATTTAATACATTTAATAATGATTGGTCTATAATTTGTATATTCTTCATGTGAACCCTATTTATGGATAGGTCTTATAATAGCTATTTTTAGTTCTGCTGGATACGACCTCATATTGTAAATACATAAATTTATAAATTGAGCTATGACTGACGCAATCTCATTTTTTATTTCCTTAAAATCTCTAACTCTGATGGCGTCTGACCCAGGTGTTTTACCGTCATCTAGTTTTTCAATTACCTGGTTGTGTTGTGTACCTCTTGTGTTGGTGTAACTGGTTTATATCTAAAACTAACGTTGCTTTCTTGCACATAAGATTTTCGATCCAAAAACAAATTCTCATATTGGTGTAGACTTTTAATTTTCTCTATTTCCCTAATAAATGTATAACAAAAACTATCACTTTTTCTTTTTTAGTTTTATTTTTCACCATGTACCTTTCAACTACACTATCTACTGATAACTTAATACGCCCCAACCAGTTATTCAAATTATTCCAAATCGTATGCACATCTCCATCACAGTTCTGTATATTACGTTTTCTTTCAAGGTTCCTAACTCTATTAATAAGTTTGTTTGTATAGTTTCTTTGCTTAGTATATTCAAGTCGATAACTATTGTTATTTGGCTGTGCTTTCCACTTTCTAAATAAGGAATCTTTTTTAATTATCATATTTCAGTTAAGCATATTATATCTAAGCTGTGAAGGCATTCTTTTAGTAACACTTGTAGTTCTCTGTGATTGAATTGTATTTATTATCTATGGGTGTGCATTTGGAGCATGCAATTTTGTTGTTATCATTTGGTGTATAAACACCATAATTTGCAATTCAGTTGATTACACTGGTTATGGAAAATATAATCAGTTGAATGAATTTACTCATTAGTTATGCTCACATAAATATTTGATGTAAAAAATTGCACCCAAATATTTAGTTTCGACAAAACCATAATATTATGTAGGAGTTATTCTTACATAAATCTTTACTTTAGTTTCTTAGTCAATTTAATTTCCCTGTGTATTGTTAGTTGTTACTCTAAAACCTTGTATCACTCTTGTCTTCCCAACATTGTTTTATTTAAATATTTTAATATAACTTGTGATGTCAACTACAATATAATTTACAGGTATGTGGTGACCTTCCCGTAAGAGCTGCCAAATTTGTAACCAGGAAGAACTGGGTAGTGACAGGCTCGGATGACATGCAGATAACAGTATTTAACTACAACACTCTAGAAAGGGTACATTCCTTTGAGGCACACTCAGATTATGTTCGTTGCATTGTAGTCCACCCCACACAGCCGTATCTTCTAACCAGTAGTGGTAAGTTGGAAAAGAACTCTATTCTCTATTATAAAATATACGTAAGGTAATGTATCAAAGCTCTTTCATAATAGTTTTCGAGTGTAGTAGGTACTTGTTATAATGTAGGGTCAATAAAGTAAACACTCTCAATTAAACCCGCGTCAATGTGACGCTTGGCCATATTATGTACTATTGTCTTGTGTGGTGTGGCTAAACGCCGAGTAATTTTTAATGTGTTGCATTTGACTTTAATAAAGAAATGTCAGGCAGCATTGAATTGCATTTCAGTGATAGATAATTATGCACAAAGTATCAAAAAAACGTCATACATAAATGAAAACTATCAACAGAATACTAGCAATGAATACTTTGTGTCTTTTCATAATTTAGCATACTCAAGTACTTGCTTTCTCTGAAGTTGACAGTAAGGTTTATTTGATGTAACTACACATTCATCTAGATACTTCATGTCTGTGGATGTAAAGATGTAACACTAACTGCTAAATGTGAATTGCTTTTTACTACTAATTATACTTGCTTTAAACTTACTATCGACTTCTGTACCAATCTAAAAGTGTACTAAGACTGACTTCTAAGTGTAGTTTACCGTTTTTTTTGAAACAAAATCCTCAATAATCATGGTTTCAGATTTGTGTGTGAATTTATATTATTATATATTTTATTTATTATATGTTTTATAATTACATTTATACTGTGATGATTGTCAGATGATTTGCTGATTAAACTATGGAACTGGGACCGCAACTGGGCATGCCAGCAGGTGTTCGAAGGCCACACACATTATGTGATGCAGGTCGTCATCAATCCAAAGGACAATAATACTTTCGCCAGTGCAAGTCTTGACACAACTGTCAAGGTAAGTGTACATCTCAGTATAAGAATCCGAGTTGGATTTATTTACTGATTAAAGTGTACTAAAGCCACAAAGTAAATAAACGGATACATAGACAAATCTTCATACAACTGCACTGTGGTACACTACTACAAATATAAACTGGCACGGCCAGTGCTCAAGCGTAGGGTTGTAATTAGTAGTAATAATAGAATATAGCTTTAAAAACAATCTGGTTTTTAATAATACCTTCGGACAATTTATCTCATTCATTGAATTGCTAGAGCATAAGTTCAGTGAATGTTTTGATTTTGAAAAAATAAATAAATGAAATCAGATAATATGATGTTTTTGCAGTGCTATTTCAGCACTAAGTATTTTTTTACTTTACAAATGGTTATTCTCAATCTCACGCTTTCTTTTTGGCTGGAAATGAGTTGGCAACACGTTGACGAGTTTGACGACGCTCTCAAAGTTCCTCGGCGCAACATAGATGACTGTGAGAGTGAAGGCTTGCTTGAATCATTTGCTTGCTTGCCAGATTGTTAAAGTATTTAAGTACATTCAACGAACCCGAATATACAAAAATGCAAAGTCTATAAATATTTAGACAAAGTCATTTGTAAAAACTATATTTTTATTTATCTAGATAATAAAAAATACTATCATTTTACTTATTTTACACTATCCTCCTGTGTCAACCCTTAACAATGCACGCTCTTTAGAAGTTTAGACTCTATTCCATTTATTTACTTTGTGCTAAAGCTATCAGTTTTTTGTGTAGAATTTGGTTATATTCTATTATATGAAATGATAAGAAAATTCAAAAATTTAAATTGACACCAACATTATTTATGAAACAGAGACTTGCTTGCATGCTTGCTTGACATGTATCAAGAACATGTCTGTGCGGGCTGCATACTATCCAATACCCCTAAAATATTAGTACAATACAAAACATTAGTTTGTATTCTCATGTATTTATTTCTAACGCAACTGCAGGTAAGCAGTTGCGGTTATCAAAAAATATCCTATCCTATTAATCTTAACCTCACAATAATACTGCCTGTATATTTTTTGTACTATATTAAAAATAACAAGATGCTATATTTAAGCTTTTCCAAGTAACAGTAGTTAGCGTGATTCAGAGGACTTGTATTATAGCGCCATCTCTGTCCTCAAGCTCAACTGACACATAGAGGATAACAAGGTTAGGACACAAGATTGATAAAGGTTAGGGTACCTATGCTCCGATGTGGTGGCTTGAGCCCCATTACATTATAATAAAAGTTTTGCTTTCACACTTACAAAACACAAAAAATGTTTGTCGTAATGTCCTTTATAGACTTTAAAACCATCCAACCGATGTGCCCCAAACTGGTTTCATTTGAAAGGCAGTTATTGCGAAGATGGCTTGAGACTACTAAAATAGCGCATTCATGAAGTCGATTTTCGTCTTTTTCCATACCAAAAATGTCCCGATTTAATTTTTTTATTCATTTTAGCGCAGTAGCACACGCCTGGGCTACTAGTCTTTTTAGTCTGGGCTAATAGTCACATTAGTTCAACATTGAGTTACACTTTACGTTGATTTGATGTGTGTGTATTTATAATCCTCGCAGTATCAATAGACTTTCTAGATTATACGGAAACTTAGTCTAACCACAATACCAATGATAATGTATTTTGTTTCAGGTATGGCAGTTGGGGTCCTCGATCTCCAATTTCACATTGGAGGGCCACGAGAAGGGAGTGAATTGCGTGGATTACTATCATGGTGGCGACAAGCCTTACCTCATCAGTGGCGCAGACGATCGCCTCATCAAAATATGGGACTATCAAAACAAAACCTGTGTTCAAACATTAGAAGGTACAATATTTATGATAATATTGACTTCTACATTCTCAGTTTGGATATATGTATATCCTTTAAGATGAAGTAATAATTTTTTAAATTCGTTGATGACAGAATTCTGAGATACCAAACATAAAAAATTAACATTATCATAATGCTTGATGTGATACGCTTGAGGTGCTGAAGCAGGATTACATGATCTATATGGCGACAACTGAGCCTCTAGCTAGACAATACTCTTTTCTCTAAGCACGGTATCCTGATCAAAATTCAAAATGGATGGAAATATTGTCATTAAGTACTGAAAAATTAGCACGTGACTTTTTCGAATCTAATGTCTTGCTATACATATATTTTTAGCCCCGACGCAAAAGAGGCGTGTAGTAAATTTCACGTTTCTGTGTGTCTGTGGGCCTGTCTGTGGCAGTGTAGCTCCTAAACGAATGGATTGATTATGGTGTTTTTTTATTACACTTTTTTATTGTACTGATTATGATAGTTTTTTGTTCGAAAGCTGACGTGATTGATATGGCTTTTAGTTATGATTGGTCAAAACTCAATTGGCCTATGTCCAGCAGTGGACTTCCAAGGGCTGATGGATGGATAATGATGGATGGTCAAAACTTAAAATTAAAACTCGGGATTTATTTGATTTTAAAATTTTAGGTTATGTCACACGTGAATGTTAAAAGAAAAGAGATTGTTGTAAAGTCAAAGTCAAAATATTATATTCATATAGGTATCACTGATACACTTATGCACGTCATTTTTTGGCTTTTCGGAAGGTGCTTTGTCGTGGAGGAGAAGAAAAGCCTAAAGAAACTCCTCAGCACATCTTTTATTTATTTATTTAAAAAAATATTACAAAAAAAGATAATAATACAAAAGTATTTACTATTCTGAGCGGAACTGGTTGCAGAGCTGGTCATTTCCATGCGTCTTTATCATTTAAATACTCGTCTACACTATAATATCCCTTGCATAACAATTGTGTCTTTACATGTTTTTTGAAAGTTTCTATTAGCCGATGTCATCTATCTATGGGTGTTATGTGGGCAGGTCACGCACAGAACGTGTCAGCGGTGTCGTTCCACCCCGAGCTCCCGGTGTTGCTGACCGGCTCGGAGGACGGTACTGTACGTATTTGGCACGCCGGGACTTACCGCCTAGAATATGCGTTGAACTATGGCTTCGAGCGTGTCTGGGCCATCTCCTCGCAACACGGCTCCAACAATGTCGCTATCGGGTCAGTTCTCTGTTGAATGATGCATTTATCTAATCCAGTGTTTCCCAACGTGGGGCCCACGCCCCACAGAGGGACAATTTGATAGTTAAGAGGGGCAATGTAAAAATGGACTTGATACGACTTTTACCCTTTCGCTTTGGGTTATTTAAATGCAATGCTAGATATCGGTGACAAAATTATGTGTGGGGGGCTTAAAATTTTAAAAATGTTAAGGTGGGGCATGGCCTAAAAAAGGTTGGGAAACACTGATCTAATCTATGATGTGATGTTAGTTCCTATTTTCTGTAATTACAATAACATAGGTTATTAATAAATAACCCGATCACTGTGAACCAAATCTTAATTTGGTTGAGATGCTGATATATTGTAGATTTCAATACTGGTCCTAGAACCATTGTCGACCCAGCAAATTACGGCTCTCTTTATCTATTTATTCATGTCTCGAGCCTTGGTTGTGTATCTATTGATTAGGGTCACTCATCAGCCCAAACATCTTTCGCTATAATGTTTTTGAGGGGGTTTTCTTACTAACAATAACATCCACGTTTACGCCACTTCTACAATTCTACTGCTGTAATTTATATGACAAGTTTCTATGTGCCAGGTACGACGAGGGTACGATTATGATAAAAATGGGTCGTGAGGAGCCCGCCATCTCGATGGATGTGAACGGCGGGAAAATCATTTGGGCGCGCCACTCAGAGATGCAGCAAGTCAACTTGAAAGCTTTGCCTGAAGGTGAGACTATTATTATACTCTGTTTTTATAGAAATAAAGATAGAAAAATAAAGAAAGAACTGGCTCAATGTACTCCACATTTATAGTTTTAATATCACATAGTTCAGTGTAATTTCTAAAGTAATATTTAAAACCTTGTTTTTATTTCTTGAAGGACCCCATGTTTACTACAATGTAAATCGTCTAAAGCCTTGAGGCTAACACAAGCTTCCAGTTAGGATCGTTTTTAGTTTGCAGTTTTTGTTGAAAGGTGTTTGTAAAGAGGAGCGTATTTAAATTTGACCTGATTCAAATTTTGACTTGAAGAATAATACATAAGATACATATTTGATTTCGCTATGAAGTGAGAAAAATTTATATTCGTGCATTGGTCTAAGTCTAAATTGTATATATTGAATAGAAACTTTCCAGGCTAGCAGATATCTTTATACTGTTTACTCTATTTTACTGCTTCTTGTTTGATTTTTATATTCTGATTTATATTTTGATTGTTCTACAATGAATATATTTCTATATTCATTGTAGAACACCTCTCAGCTTCCAATAAGGCACTTCATGCAGCGGCCAGGGCAGCAGCCAAAGAAAAGGGATATATGTTTGTTTGGGTGCGCAACGGCAAAATTTATATGAGGAAAACTGAAACTTCGGATTATATTATTATTAAAAATCTTAGTTCTCTGAGCAAATTAGAGTAATCGTTAGTGCAGTTTCCACTTAAAATTTATAAGTATAATTTTTATAATTTTGTGTTAACTTGTTTATTTTGTCATTCTTAAGTTTTTTCTACATAATTTCTATTACAAATAGTAATTTTTGTTAATTAGGTATGTCAAATCTTAAAGTATATTATCAGAATACGCGCGGCCTTAGAACTAAGACTCACATATTATATCGCAATATTTGTTGTGTAAATTATGATATTATAATTCTCACTGAGACGTGGTTGAATAGTAGTGTTTTAAGCAGTGAAATTTTTAATAATAACTATGTTGTTTACAGAAGAGACAGAGAGTCATCAGGTTTTCATCCTGGTAAGGAAGGTGGAGGCGTCGTTGTTGCTGTTTCAAGGCATATTAGTTCTACTAGAATGAAAAATTGGGAAAGTAAATGCGAAGATATTTGGATACGTATCGACCTTCCTTATAGGGATGCAATAAAATCAATTGTTTTTTGTGCGGTCTATATGCCTCCTCCGGTACTGTCCCCAGTGTTAGATACTTTCTTGCATAACTGTAATAGTATTCTAGAGGTCTGTGAATACCCTTTATGTATAATTGGCGATTTCAATTTGGGCGGTATACAATGGCAACATGTGTACGATTCAGTATCAGAATTTAAACTATCTAGTGTAGAACAATCACTTGTTGATTTTGCCTCCTTAAATAGCTTAAAACAATACAACACTATTGTTAATCAGAAAAATAAAGTTCTTGACTTAATTTTATCTAATCTAACCTCTTGTAATGTTGATTCTGTTTGTGATACCCTTGTAAATGTTGATCCTTTTCATCCCCCGTTACTTTTCACAATTTCATTTCTCTCCAAACACATGTTAAAATATAATAATAATATTCAAATCCCAAACTACAGGAAAGCTGACTACAACAAAATAAATAGCTACTTGGCTAACCAGGACTGGAGCGATCACTTCTCTAAATGTATGGATGTAAATGACATGTTGAATATTTTTTATCAAAAAATCAAAATGGCTATTACACAATTTGTTCCCTTTCATGCACCATCAAATAATAATAAACACCCAGTTTGGTTCAACCGAGGTTTAATCAAAACTCTTAAAAGAAAAGATATATTGAGGCAAAAAGTTAAAAAGTATAAAAACCCTTTGGATGAAATTAGGCTTAATTATTTAAACAAATTATGTGATAAATTATTATTAGATTGTTATAACTCTTATATAGCCAGCGTGGAGGACATGATAGGTAAAAACATAAAGGGTTTTTGGTCCTATATGAAAGCCAAGCGGAAAGGTTTCAGTACATATCCCTCAAAATTCACTGATGGCAACGTCGATTTCACTGTTGGTAAAGAGATTTGTAACCTCTTCGCTGATTACTTTTCTTCTATGTACAGCACTAATGATCTATCGTGCACCGATGATCAATTCATTCAGTTCAAGATGGACTCCATGGGCAGTTGTTTATCCTCAGTAGAAATTACTATAGATGAAATAATCATGAAAATGAAAAACCTGGATAGTAACAAGGGAGCTGGTCCAGACGGGATACCAGCGATTTTTGTAACTAATTGTATGCACAACCTTGCTAAGCCTCTGTTTTATATATTTAATAAATCTTTAATTTCGGGTACCTTTCCTCAATGTTGGAAATCAGCTAAAGTTATTCCGCTATTCAAAGATGGGGATGAATGTCTAGTCTCTAACTATAGACCTATTTCTATATTGTCGACGTTTGCAAAAATTTTTGAATCTCTTATCTGTCCTCTTATACAGTCACATATGAAGCAGCATTTCTCTATCCACCAACATGGTTTCATTGCATCACGTTCAACAAATACTAATCTGGTATCTTTTCTCGAGTTCCTGAGCGATGCTGTCGACTCAAAGAAGCAAGTAGACGTTTTATATACCGACTTTTCGAAAGCATTCGATCGCGTTTCACATCAATTGTTAATATGTAAACTATCGAAATATGGTTTCCATGGGCACTTCTTAAAATGGCTGCAATCTTACGTAACTGGACGATCATTTTATGTAGTTTTAGGCGGATTTGATTCAGGACTTAGGGATATAAAATCTGGCGTACCGCAAGGTTCACATTTAGGACCAGTATTATTCAATATATTCGTAAATGATATTACTAATTGCTTTCATTATTCGACACCCTTCCTTTACGCTGACGATCTCAAATTAGCTAGATGTATAGAATCAATTGATGACGCGAATCTATTACAAGATGATATAAATAGATTAACTGATTGGTGCCAATACAATAAAATGATATTAAATGCCAAAAAATGTTTTCATATAAAAATTACAAGAAAAATAAATTTTATTGCTACTTCGTATCGCATTTCACAAGACCCAGTCCAAGAAGTCGAAACAATCCGAGATCTAGGTGTAATAGTTGATCGTAAACTAACATTTGTTCCACACATGAACTATATTATCAAAAAAGCTTCAAACATGCTTGGATTTGTCATACGTCAAGGAAAAGTATTTAAAAGCCTTGTAACAAAAAAAACTCTCTACTACTCACTAGTTCGCAGCATACTTGAATATTGTAGCACTGTTTGGCGTCCTCATTTTTCAGTCCATATTTTAAGAATGGAGCGTATCCAAAAAAGATTCCTATGGCACATAGCTCGTGGAACTACTTTTGCAAGGAAATCGGTATCCTACAAGGAGAGACTAAGAGAGTTTAGGGTTGCCTCTCTAGAGGATCGTAGGGATCAAACTGACCTAATGTTTCTTTATAAACTTTTAAGAGGCAACCTTGATTGCCCACAACTCTTACAAATTATAAACTTCAGAGTGCCATATCAGTATCCTCGTCGCAAAATTACTCCTTTGGTTCCTCCGTTAAGGAGAACAGTTTTAGGCTCAAATTCACCAATACATCGCCTCAGCAGGCTATACAATAGGTTTGAGGAATTGAATATTAACAATACCAGCATTTATAAATTCCGTTCTCTTATTAAGTTCATCTGCCAGCGAAATGCATCTTCATTTCAATGAAAAAAAATTCTGACAATAAACGTATTATCTGAACTAATATTATAAAGTTAAAGAGTTTGTTTGTTTGGTTGAATAATGTAATAAGCGAATTATCTAACTAATATAATATAAAGCTTTTTTTTTTTTTTTTTTTTTTTTTTTTTTTTTTTTTTTTTTTTTTTTTTTGGATTTAATTGAAAAATTGTTTCTTGGTTAGATGGTTCATTTGTCGAGGAAGGTTTTGGGCTAGTGGATTTTTGGAAATTCATCCCTAAAGGGTTGAAATGGGTGTTGGAAGTCATTTTTATACAAATCAACTTTGTTAGTTTGGGATTTGAAATCATGAATATTTATGTAAGTTAACAAAATTCATAGGTAGTTTATAGTTAGAAAAAATTAACTGTAATAGGTATTTTTATACAATATGCTTAAGATTATTGCTTAAGAATTGTGATAATAATATTATGTAAGTAAGCTAAATGTGAATGTAAGGAAGACGGAGGAGAGTTACAGGGAGGAGAGGCTAAGAACGGCTGTACCGATATTAATGATCTCTGATTTGTTAAACCAACTAAAACTATAAAAGCTTAGTTAATAATGATTCACTACATTATTTAGTCGATTTTCTAAAGACCGCGTTCTTTTTCTTATATTTGTTTTAACCTACTCGAAGATTTAAAGTATTGTTACCCACACTTCATACTTTGTTTTGGTGAAAGCTGTGTTTACCTGTCATTGGTTTCGCATGTAGCATAAGACATTTTGTTTTGTACCTACACATTGTTTTCATGTAGAAACTGTTGGTGAACCTTAATAAATAAATAAATAAATAAATAAATTTTCTGTAACGTTTGGAAGGTGGGTGCATTTGTAACATTATATTTTCCTTAAAACGGTTTTATATAGAAAAATTTTAACTAAATTATTTTTTGTCGATCATACCATACATATTTATCGTTGAACTTACCAAATTTGCTTGTGTTAATATAACGACCGAGAAATGTTCCGCCGTACAGGTACAGAGATCAAAGACGGCGAGCGTGTGCCAGTAGTGGCAAAGGACATGGGCTCGTGCGAGATCTACCCGCAGACCATAGCGCACAATCCGAACGGGCGCTTTGTGGTAGTTTGCGGCGACGGCGAATACATCATATACACCGCCATGGCGCTTCGGAACAAGGCCTTCGGTACCGCGCAGGAGTTCGTCTGGGCCTTCGACAGCTCCGAGTACGCCACGCTAGAGAACTCCAACACCGTCAAAGTCTTCAAAAACTTCAAGGAGAGAAAGAGCTTCAAGCCGGAGTATGGCGCTGAAGGTATTTTATCAATGCAAGCTACTTTTTTCTTTAATTAACCGACTTCAAAAAAAGGAGGAGGTTCTCAATTCGACTGTATTTTTTTTTCTTATGGTTCAGTTCTGCTGGTTTCGTATTATATGATGATGATCTAAATGTATGCGAGACTAGTAGTGAGTAAAAGATGTTCTGCTTCAGGTATATTCGGTGGATACATGCTGGGAGTAAAGTCCATCAGCGGCATGGCATTTTCTTTCTACGACTGGGAGCAGTTAGAACTTATCAGAAGGTAATTCATTTTGTGTTGCATGTCGCCAGTATTGTAATATACTTTCGAAGTCGATGGTTTCTTTTTTATGGAAATAACTGACGAATGAGCCAACTAAATGGTTTAATTAGGTACTTTGTTTTTATTAATATTTTTATTTTACAAATTATTATTCTTTTTTACCTTTCATTGAGCTCTCTTACCTTTATAATATTATAAAATATTGATTATAAATGTAATAACTGGAAAAACCTTTAAATGTTAAGTCCTTAATTACTTGTTTTATATATAAATAATTATAATTAAATACAATAGCTCGACCACGATGCATGCCGTGGTAACCTATTATTAAGACTACATTAAGTTTTAGTCTACCCATGACTTAGATGTATTTGTAATGTAATTGTCTTGTTGGTTACCCTAATAAAATAAAATAAAATAAAAATAAATAAAAAATAAATGATTATGGTAGTGATGTACAACGGCACATGGACATCAGTAACAAAAAAAGCATCCCCGATGCATTACTATTGAAAGCAGTATCGGACTCACGTTTTTTCTGGCTCTACTAAACTCCGACCGATAAACGCAAAGTAACATTTCAAGTTCGATGTAAAAACTACGTGACAGTTTCAGTGTATTCAGGATTAATCTGTATCATACAGAGCCCAGTGACCTCGAAAAGGAGGCAATATTTTATTGAATAACGCTGAAAAAGCATGCATGTGTTGTAAGAAATGTAATTGTTATAGTTGCTGTGCTTACCGCATATGCGTATGTATTGCTATCGTATGTAAAACATGTATCTCGTTTTGTAGCCTTGTTTTTAGCTATAGAACATTTTGTATACGAGTATGACATCGATCAATATCCTAACGCAATTTATCAGTTTGAGCGCACTGGGCCCCATTTTGCAACCTATTTTGAAAGGCCAATAAGCGATTCCATTAAAATGTATGCTGTGCTCCTTTGCATGTCTGCCTCTCAAAGTGTTTTTGACGGAAATATTTTCCATTGCCATCCATTTGTATGTGCATGCATAATGTCCTACGGGAGCTACAAATAACAAATAACTGCGACGCCGTCAGTCCCTCACTAGGAGTCGGTCGAAGAATATAAACGTTGTTGGTCTTGAAGC
Organism: Thymelicus lineola; assembly: GCA_963932265.1. Classification (NCBI taxonomy): domain Eukaryota; kingdom Metazoa; phylum Arthropoda; class Insecta; order Lepidoptera; family Hesperiidae; genus Thymelicus; species Thymelicus lineola. The sequence continues at coordinate 20,558,103 of OZ010680.1, forward strand.
CAGTCGAAATGTTCTTGTGCCAGTGGTTTTCCCTCTTGCAGCATCAATGTAGAATGTACAGTGATTGTTACTTGGAGGACGACGATGAAGATTCCCAAGAAAGGTTATTTTCTAATTACAATGTTTTATCGAAACGGTCATGACGGGCTGTGAATGCTGTGGTCATCGTGAATCGTGAATAGTAATTGACATTGGTGGTTGCTAGGTTGCTAAAGTTTCATGAATGCTTCCTTGGAAGCGCACGTTAAGCCGTTGAGCTATATTGGAGGCCTTCTAGCAACAAATAAATTAACTCCTCCTCACATTAGTTGTTTATCTCCTCCGCTACAAAGTAGCGGCTACTTTTTGGGTATATGCGCCATGATGAATGACTTTGTGATTATCGTAACGTTATTTATGTCAAGTAAAATAATGCTACACGCATATTTTAGCTGCATGCTGTTTGACCTAAGCTTACTTTTGCAATTTTTTTTTGTCAGTTTGTTCATTATGTCTGACATGTCTTCTTAACATATCGTTAAATTATGACATCTTTATTTTATAGTTTTAGCTGCAATTTCATCTTCTATACTCAATGCATTACCATATCGGCTATGCGGCTGTGGAACGCTTTTGCCATTCGAATTGTAATTTATATTACATTAGGTTTTGTGTTTTTTAGACTGTAATTTGTTATTCACAGATGTTATAGTTATCGGGAACTAAGAGGCCCGATTTGTCGTTTGTCATCACAGTAACAATCGGTTCACAAAAAAAAACAATTTTTGCAACGAATCGATTCAAAATTGTAAGACTTTCTAATCGATTCGATAATTAAATTGTAAATAAAATGATTTGATTTGATAAACTAAAAACCATGACATTTAGGTACCTACTTACTACCTCGATTGAGCTACCTCGTACCTCAATATGTATTTACAACTCCAATAAAATATTCTTTTATTGTTTCTTCCTAACAACTCATGCTGTTAAGCATATTTTTATGGAAATAGCCGGCTAAGGAAAGCTGACGATCCACCTGATGGTAAAAGGCTATCGTCGCCCATCAGCAATAAAAAAGCATCATTGATGCGTTGCCGATCAAGAAATAGAGAAGAAAAACAAAGAAAGATAGATCATGATAGAATAAACTCACCCGCTCAGTTTCATAATAATATTTTGACATAATACTATGAGCGTCAGGGTAAAAACTACAGTGAATTAATTCTTGTTTATTTCGTAAGACACATAGATGTATATATTTTTTGTTGAAAAAAAAATTATTTACTTTGAGTTCTTTTGTACATTCTGCCCTTAGGGGCTAAAATAAATACTTCGCTAGGTAAATTCAATCTCGTACATGTCGCGAAAAATTGGCCTTGCGATAAGTTCCTCCGATTTTCAGTGACTGAGAATTATATTAAAATTTTCGTACGCTCTTTCATTTTCATCACATATTTACAATAGCTTTGCGATAAATTGTGGAAGAGTTTTCTGTGTGCTTTCGCTGGCGGATATCAAAACATGCAATTACATTATTAGATTAATAGAAGCAATATGAGGACTGAATGTTTTACGAGTAGATGCCATGTGAGAAAAAATATTCATACTTTGGATTTGTGTTTTGTGCATGTAGTAAGCATATTTTAATTTTAAATAAGTAAAATAATGTGATTCATATTCAATGAAATTTGTAATTTTTTGGTTTCTTTTATGTTTTTTGCATGTCGTTTGAATTAAAATTGTTTAGTTTTATTGTAGGTAATACTGTATCATTTTGGATGTGCCACATATTATGATAGCTAAGGCGCATTTGTGTGAAGAAGTACTTCATGGTAGCATCTCGAGCAACGTATGTAATATTTAAACTAACGTGTATGCGCTAACGGCAGTCGTGTAGGGACAGGGTTTGAATGGTGGCGCTTCTTAATTTATTGAATAAAATTTGTTGACGTATATGTTTGAGCAACGCGTACTACATGATTTTAACTCATCGTGGTCTGAACACATTTTACTATAATATGGCTACTCATTGATTTACGTATGTACTACCGACTATGTAATACCGACCAATTGAAATGGCACGTTTTCGCCTTCGCCCCGTCCCCACGCAGTGTTATACTCTTAACTGGATACATCACTTCGTAGAGGTTTTTGAAAACGGATGACGTCACAACGGAATGACTATTCGACCAATCACAGGCCGGATTGAGGTTGTTTATTGTAATTGTAAAATTATAGGGTGTTTACCACGAAAAAATACGTTCTATTTTGATATGATATACGTACATCAGGATCGAGATTCAGCCGCGGCACGTGTATTGGTCGGAGAGCGGCAACCTGGTGTGTCTGGCGAAGGACGATGTGTACTACGTGCTGAAATACAACCCGGCGGTGGTGACGCGCGCGCGGGAGACCAACACCAACATCACCGAGGACGGCATTGAGGACGCCTTCGAGGTGAGCGATACGATCGTCATCATACACAACCCGGCAACTTTTAACTATCACCCAGGGTTGACTGGTGGAGAATGCCATATTAGGCATTAAGTCCGCCTATTGTGATCTAGTTTTTTAGATTAACAATAAAGAGTGAAATAAATAAATAACCCCATTAGGTCCAGGTCTCCTCTCACAGTGTGAAGGGTCTATGCCGTCGCGCTTACCCAGTGCGATTGGCATACTTCACAAACCTTTGACCACGTTATGCAGAAGTGAGTCTTAAGATCGATGCATACGTAACGTGTTTTACCCCGTACATGACGGGATGTGAAATTTTAGAAACATCTTTTCATAGAAAATGTAAACGTTAGCGTATACGCCACGGAGGCACGCACGGGACGGGAACGGGGCACGCACGTATATGTATGCCCCGTCCACGTCCCGTCCATGTTACGTATGCAGTGCGTATGCTTTAGAGAAAGGAATATATAAATAGATTTGTGCCCAATCTATTCTGACAGTTAACCTGGACCCACCAGTAATAATAAGTTGTGTTGTGGTACGGTTGATTTTAGCCTGTAAGATTTGCTCAACGCAGCAATACGGTTCAGATTGATGTTCAAGTTGGATATAGCTATGAGCAACTGATATAGAGCAGGTTGAGTATAAAGTAAGTCATTGGAATACAGGTGGTAGCATGAAGTAATTATGAAGATTGCAAAGAGTAGAGGAGACAACACGCCACCTTGCGATACGACGGCAGTATTCTAGTAATATTATAGATGTTAAAGTTTGTGAGAATGTTCGTTACTTTTTCACGCAAAAACTACTGAATGAATTTTCATAAAAAAATAGCACGCGGGGTTCTACAATCCCGGAAAACGCTGGCATAGCGGCGCTAGAGTGTATGTGTAAATATTTCCGCAGGTGGTGAGTGAAGTCAATGAGGTGGTGAAGACTGGTCTATGGATCGGCGACTGCTTCATATACACCAACTCGGTGAACAGGCTCAACTACTATGTGGGCGGGGAGATCGTCACCATCTCCCATCTCGACCACACCATGTACATTCTCGGATACTCGCCCAAGGAGAACAGGTAATGGCCAACATTTTTATGATATGATGACTTTATTTGACAACCAACGAAGATTCAGTACTTCATGAAATACAAAATATCTGTAAAGTTATTTGTCATGTTTTCATCAAAGAGAATGTTGTTTAAATGCTCGGTCATTGTCGGGAGAGCAGACAGTAAAACGTGTTCCTCGCTTCCTTTTTGTTCGCTCCACCAACATATAGTATTTTTTTAAATACTTTCGTCTAAAATCCATGTTGCTGCGTTTATCGGCTATGTACAGTCGGCAAAAGAATTAGGTGTGCAGGGCATGATTCTAAAACCTGTAATTATTGATATTACAGTTTGTGTTATTATCAATGTTAAATGATACCTGTATACGTAAGGTATGATTTAACATTGATAATAACGTAAACAATATGTAATATTAAACTTTACAGAGGGATTTAGAATCATGCCCAGCATACTTAATTCTTTGGTCGACTGTACATGAAAAGATTAATTGCTATCGTTGGTACGTCAACTCACCCCTATATAACGTTGTAACACGTAACGTATGTTGTCAGGTTGTACCTGAACGACAAGGAGTTGAACATAGTGTCGTATTCGTTGCTGCTGTCGGTACTGGAGTACCAGACGGCGGTGATGCGCGGCGACTTCGAGACGGCGGACCGAGTGCTGCCAACCGTACCGCACGACCATCGCACGCGCGTCGCGCACTTCCTAGAGAAACAGGTCTGCATACCTCGACATAGTAATACTAGAGAAACAGGTCTACTCACCTCGTCATAGTAAAGGATGAATTATGCTACAGCAAGCCGGGCACAAGCCGTGCCGCGAACGAGGCACGGATTTAAAACTTCACTAACATTTTATATGACGCGGACATGGAGTGTTCGCTCGTGCCTGGCCCGGCTCGTTTCTGGCTCGATGCGGCATAATTCATCCCTAACACTCGAACAGGTCAACTCATCTTGTACTAGTTACCACCCGATAATCAGGTCTAATCACTTCGTCCTTTTACAACTCGAGAAACATGGTTCATTCCCCTCGTCCTAGTAATACTTGACTCGAGAAGCAGGTCTAGTCACTTTGTCCTGACCATGTTACCTGTAAATCGAATATACATATAAGTTAGTTCTTTCTACTTGAATAGTATCATTAGTGTTGGTGAAAAGGAATGAAGTATGTTATATTCGCAAATGTTTTGGATTTGGACGTGAATCTAACCTTCAGTCAATGACATTATATACAAGATATGCCAAGATGGCGCTGAAATTATGTCAGTCGAATTTAGACAAGTATAGCGATTTTAATTCAGACAGTTGATAGCTGCCTCTGAGTGAGGCCGTCTAGCTGTCTTTTTCACTATTATGGTTTTAGTAGTGCCATCCCTTTTACATAATTTACCAATGTAATAGTGATTGATGTAGTGAAACAAAAGATAAACGTGTGTGTGTTGTAGCTCGGTCGGAACAGATTTTTTGGTTGATTTGTAAGGGCATAACGTATCTATAGTTTAATGTCATTGTATACAGGGCTTCAAGCAACAAGCGCTGGCAGTGTCCACGGAACCGGAGCACCAGTTCGAGTTGGCGTTGAGTCTAGGGGAACTGCGGCGGGCGCGCGCGCTGGCGGAGGAGGCGAGCGCGGCGGAGGGCGAGGGCTCCCGCTCGGCGGCCGCGCGCTGGGCCCGGCTGGGTGCCGCCGCCGCCACGGCCGCTGACACGCACCTCACGCGCGTCTGCTACCAGCGCGCCGGGGATTATAGCGCGCTGCTGCTCTTCGCTGTCTGCACTGGTTAGTAAGCGTTTCCTACTCCAAGTCTGCAATAGGTTGTAAATTTATGTCACCTTATAAAAAAGGATGAACAAAGGGCAAACTTAATGCCTAATGGCATTGTCCACCAGTCAACCCTAAAATAAGTCAATATAGTAAGTTTAGGGCTTACTCACCGAAGTGACAAAGCCTTACCGTGAGTGGATCCTAGAGAAGAAACTTTTTCCTACTTACAGTTACTATGCCTATTTATAAATATATAATATGTTACTTACATATTTATAAACTCATGTTCAACCAGTCTGTTATACATTCCCGCGCGGGAGAACAGGTTTACGAATACGTGTTGTCATCAAATAGGCCACATCCATACAAACAAGATTGTAAATCATTATCGTCTATGTAATAAAAAGTAATCGATCGATGTTCTGGATAATCCCACAAACGGCTCAACCGATTTTAATGCAGTATAGTGTACGTAGCTATTCAATCGATATTAATATATACTAGTAGAGGGTAGAGTAGAGGATCCATTGCTTATGGTATGGTGAACGAGTAGTAATTTTAATGGAACCAGGCCTGTTACACTCCGCACTGTTGGTATGATGTTACAAGTACGCGCCGCGTTCGACGTGGGCCAATTTCAGAAGGGCTGGCTTCCACGCTGTGTCGTACATTCGTTAATCTATCACACATGTCATCACAAAAAAAACAACCCTGACTTTGTCAGAAAGAATAAGAGTGATAATTAGAAAGATAGGCAACGTCTGTTGACGATTAGCGCTGTGCGACCTAAATTACACTTTATTGTGTCGGAGCAAGAGTCGCTAATTATTAAAAAGATTTTTCGGGGTGGCTCTTCTGTACCAATAGGTACTAATTATGTATTCTGTGACGGAACCACTTATTAAAGGCCTATTGAGTGTTAACACCCACCGTATGTCACGCAGGCGACAAGCCGTTGTTGGAAGAGGTGGCGCACACAGCGGAGGCGCAGGGCGAGGATAACATCGCGTTCGTCGCGTACCTCACCATCAACGACATCGACTCGTGCCTCAAGCTGCTCATCAACAGGGGGAAACTTGCCGAAGCCGCCTTCTTTGCCAGGTAACGACTCATTTCATTCGGCGTGGGCCAGTGCAGGATTAAGCGCGGTGCCCGTAGTAAATTTTTTCAAAGAGCCCTAGATAGATAGCTTCTTAAGTTTAAAGTGGTTCTTAAGTATAAAGTCTAAAATATGCGGGGCCCCCTTTCGCGCGGGGCCCGTAGCAACTGCTACTCTTGCTACGTGGTTAATCCGGCACTGGCGTGGGCACATATTATCATAAAATAATGATTACAAGTAAAATTACAAATTTGTAATTATGAATCGTCACGATAATTTAATCACGATTTTCAAGTCAATGAAGAATGTATGTGGAAACGACCCGTAACCGAAATAATCTTTTGTCGACCGATCCAAGCAAGGATGAGGTTCATCCTTCGGTGTTGCAATAAAATTGATCTAAGTAATAGGGTCTCATTTCACTGTGTTACTTCGACTTATTTGCGTCTACTGTTAACATGCGTGTGTGTACGTGCAGATCGTACGCGCCGTCACGTATGTGCGAGGTGGTGAACAAGTGGCGCGAACACGTGGCCGCCGGCAACAAGAAGTCGGGCCAGTCGCTAGCCGACCCGCTGCAGTACGAGAACCTGTTCCCGGACTTCGCGGTCAGTACTCTGCCACAGATACACACACGAGTAATACCATAAGAGCACATTCGACCAACGCAGACATACACATGGTTCACGGAAATAACAAAATAAAATTGCAATGATAATGTGTACAGGAGAGCTTGGAGCTAGAGAGGTTCCAGTCGCAGCTGGGCTACCAGCAGAGCAGTCAGCTGTCGGCGCTGGCGGCGGGCGGCAAGCGCTGCAACATCGAGCGCGACCTGCGCGCAGAGATGGAGGTCGCCATCGCCGCCGGACAGTGGGACCTGCAGCCCAGCACCGACAGGTCGGGACAGCTCTGCACCACTCTTTTTTTTTTACTTAAAATAAGTTAATGCTTGACCATAATCCCACCTGATGGTAAGTGAAGATATGGTCCAAGATGGTGAGCGCACTAACTTAATAAAAGCCTGTTCACTCTTTTCATTTTTCATTCTGCACACACGACACGAGGATACGACAATAGGGATGTCGACACTAACTGTAAATTAATATAATACGTTTAAAGTATTAGTGGTGACATTTAAAGGCCTAAAATATGATTATTTTATCGAAATACGGGTATTTTTCGGTATCTACGCTCGAGATCAATGCTTTTAGATGTGAGGGAACACCCATTTCCTGCAGAATATGCCATAAACAATCCTATCGCACGCAGTCAAATGCCTTGGCATAATCTATGAAGCACATGAGCATCGGCATGTTACACTCGCTCGACTCTTGTCTATCATTTGCACAGATTACCCGCAATAGATACCGCATACAAGGCAACTGACGCACGCCAACACATTAGTGTCGACCAATACTGACCCGTCAAGTCCAAGTATGAATTAGAAATAGCCAATCACAGCGCATTTTTTTGTCCCCCGCAAGCCGTGCCTTCCGCCAAATTTTGTGAGTTCAAACTCTAAGAAAATTTCACTTAAGCGGTATCTATTGGGGGTAATCTGTTCATTTGCCTCATGTTTACGATTAGCTCTCTTGCGCCTCGGCCTTTAGCAAAACCAGCCTGTTCACTGGGTATTTGCCATTGCAGACAAGATTGCAGGCTCCCGTGAATCATGTAGAACATGATTTTGCTAGCGTGAGATATGAGACGTTTCGGTAGTTTTCGCATGTTTTTGTTGAGCCTTTCTTGTTATTCGGAACTAGTAAAGACCATTCATTTTCATCATTTTCCATTTATAACTATAATTGTTTATATGTTAAACTACCGTAAGTTTACCTAATAGACAATATCGATTGCAGTGAACCGACGGACACGACGAAGGAGACAGCGAAGTCAACTTCGCAAGACGGGCCGCACAAACGGAAGAACTCTCTCGATATCATGGCCGAACTAGAAAAGGAGATCGACGATTTAGAGCTAGACGCTAACGTCGACAGTTTGGTGAGCAACTTATACAGTTACAACGCGACGTACATTCAAGGATTATAAGTCTCTCTCTCTCTCTCTCTCTCTCTCTGTGTGTGTATGTGTGTGTGTGTGTGTGTGTGAGCATTGGTGATCATCGCTGATGTCCATGGGCGACGATAGCCACATATCGTCAGGTGGATCGTCAGCTCGTTTGTCGGCTATTTCAATAAAATTTAATTTTTTTATTTAAACGAAATTATGAACAGTTATAAACCGTGTAAATCGCTGATAATATTGTGCAATTTGGTTCGGTGGTTGTAACGTGACGTCATCTCTTGCAGGAGCTGTCGGACGACGCGGATCTACTCGAATAACGTCGGTGGACGTTTCCATTTTGTATCTTACTTTACATTAGTTTTACGGTTACAACTATAAAGTGTGTATTTCCTAAAGTGCTAATACGATTAAGTTTATAGTATTATGTATAATCCTCTCCTATCTTTTTTCTTTGTTATTATTATTGCCTCTTGTTTTGGATGCATTGGATATTGCTGTTGTGAAAATGTAATATATTTGGTGTATCCAACGTGCGATGATGTTTTCAGCAATGATGTCGATATTAACCGTGTGCATTGTGTCACCCTATTCGAGAATCTTAATATATTTTAATATTTATAGTACTTAAGCGATATACTTATTTCTTGTATATGAATGTATTTCCCTGTTTGAAGTAAGTATATCATTCTTGTTTTCTTCAAAGTTGATTTTTTCGGTCTAATCATTCGCTGTCAGTTGATATAATATTATGAGATGGATTTGAATCATACAACATGTGAAATATGTTGGTGCAATATTGTTTGTTGTTGGAGCTGTGATTTATAAACCGAATTTATATTAGATTAAATTGATTAATAAAATAAATTACATAAAGAATTTAAATCAATAATCTATTAATTAAAATTTTATTAATCAACTTGGGTCGTCTCATTCGAGTAATGAATAGATAAGAAAGATGTCGTCTTAATTATTACATAAAAAATCTGTAAAATAAATTGCATTGGTGTGAATGCTGATTGGCATGTGGCAAATTTAGTTATTCGACGTGTAAAATATTGATTGATTGTGTAAATTATTTATGATAACGGCGTATATAAGTTTAATATGATTACTATCAAAATTGATAAATTTCGATGTTTCATAATAAATAGAGATGCATAATATAATGCAATCTCAAGTAAAAAATTGTGCATAATACTTTGTTGTAATAGTTTAAATTCGGTTTAAAAATCTTAGCCTAATCGTTTCACTGTATGAAGCAGACACCGACTCGAATATATCTCCAAAATTAATGGGAACTGTATATTAAACTAAAAACCTACTGCTTTACACAGAACAATGTTACTACAGACATTCCTTGCTTGAAAATATCTTAAACCGATAATATCTGGTCGCTCAAATTCATTCAAATTAGACTTAGTTACACTTAGATAAGAATAAATATTATATTATATTAAAAATTATGAATAGCATGAAAAGCAGCAAAATGGTTTGTGTTCTAATTAAGATAAAGTATGTCGACTAAACGTAAAAATGTTAAACTTTTTGCAATTGGATACTGTCATTTGTAGTAGGATTGAAGTTTTTTTTATCATAACACTTACATTTATTTTGTATTTCATTAGTATTTTGGGTCATAAACCTTAAAGTCTGTCCGTAAAAAGAAAAGCTAGACGTATCAATTAGTATGGCATAGTCTAAGCGAAGGATTATTCCAATGCTAATACATTTAATCGACATATTATTATAGTCAATTTACATGCAGAGAATTTCGTGTCTCGTTAGTAATATTATCGAATCAATATCATAAACATGTATCGATCGTCAGTAGTAAATGGAACCGTCCACCTGAATAAAATGAAAGCAAATCTCGTCTTCAAATCCATTTGAAAACATCTCATACAAATCAATGCCGCCTCACTTTTGGTAGTCAATTGTAATTCTTATTATATTCAATAATTTGCTATCAGCATGTCCCATACAAATGCTACTTATGATAAAATAAAAACGAACGTCGAATATTGTAGTTTTGTTTTTTATTTTAAAAGATTAGAGGTTAATATCTATTATAATTAGTATTGGTCGATGATCATTCATTGAATTACTTTTATTAAATGCTGAACTAAAAGACACAAGATAAAAATATTACAGATTTAGAAATATTACCTACAAATAATAATAATAATATTTATACTTTCGGTAAGAAATTATCTCTGCATGAAATGACTATGAAAGATTGTTTATACTGGAACAAGTATATTAATCATTATTTAAATAAAATTATATTCAACGGTGTCTTAAATTAAAGAGATATAGTGTTACTGAACCGAATAAGACGTATTATATGCCACTGTTTAATGTTGGTACATGTTTGTGTTACCGCTATATGAAATGTTACTTCATTTTCCTTTAATAATATTTAACTAGTTATATTTATTTTAATTGTTTGCTGTTTAAATGTGTAAGCTAAATATATGTGTAATACGGAATGAATGATATACACTTTGGACTACCAACTTCACTACAGTTACGCCTATATTAAAAATATTTCATGACTTCCATTCGCAAGTTCCGCAGCTAAAATTACATTGTCATAGAATTACATTGTCTGATAAAGGAAGGGAGAGTCTCTAGATAACATGTGAACAAATCCTTTACTAATTTCAGAAAAATTGTGCCTATAAATTAATGTTAATTGCATTTATTAACGAGAATTTTTACCGTGTAAACTTTCAAGCGATGATAGTACTTTGGATAAGTTAAACATATCCTCAAATGTAGCATCACACTGTCGGAAGTTATGTGCACGGCCTCGATTCGTTAGCAGCCGATAGCCATTAGTGTCAAATGACCACGAGACGTGCCTTAACGTAACATTTGCCACAAGGGCTTGTGTCAGCCGAAATTATACAGGGTGTTTGGCCAAACACCCTGTATATTGACACTAAGAACAACGTAGATCGTTTCTGCCCTAAGAACCGACTTACACGTGAAACCAACGGGTTGTTAAAGAAAGATACAATATGAGATGACTTGAAAGGGTTTTATATGTTTTTGAATAATTACTATAGTGTGTATAATTATGTATCTTTCTGTATACTATCATAATAAAAGGGCTAGTAAGTCATATATCATAAGAACCAGTTATTAAAATGAAATAAATGGTAGTAAAATAATTATTTATCAAATTTCACCGTTTATGATTTTATTAGTCTTCATTGTTAGCAATTTTAAAACTCGTGCAAATCACGTTTCGCTTCAGTATTTATTATAAGGGGAAGAATTCCTTTGGGTATACATATCGCTGGCTCACAATTACAAGGTTCTATCTTACAATTTTTATTTTTGCGTACTTACATGTTGTTTTTTTATAATTGATAATATTTTAGAATATAAAATTATTTTTTTTAAATTATAAAAAAGTATATTTTAGTCCTAAATTATTATATTATAATGTCAGTTATAAGCATTAGGGCTACTACATATTACTTTTACTAAATTCAAAAATTTTAAACTCAAATTACTAAATTTAATCAAAATTAACATGGACCTTGTAATAGTGAGCCAACGATATACCTATGCACTTTTATGTACAATTGTACATGCTCTAAAAATTAAACAAATTACGCGTAGTGATGACAATCCCTTGCCACTCCGGATTATTATTGGCTAAAATTCAGAGCCGGATTTTTTTGAATGATGTTTAAACTACCCAAAGGTTTTTAATAACCCTATAATTTTTTGTTATAAATCCTAGACCTTGGATTGACTTTTATTATTCTCATTTTTTTCTAATGAGACAGAAAAGCTTTGAAGATCAATGGATAACAGTATAAAAACCTTTTATGGCAATGAAAATTCTTGGAATACTGATGTTGCTCTTTAAATTTATCCAAAATATCGGACAAATAAATGATGTACGTAATTACGTTGCTTGTAAACTAATCCGCCCCAACATAATATTTATAGGTTTCACCTCACCTACGATTTACTTAAGTGTTACATGGTAATGTTGTTTTGATAACATTCCGCCATAACAAATTGCGAAGTATTCATAAAGCTGCTTAGCGAATCAATCTTCTTATGTTTTCATATTTATACTTTTATTATATCGTTCATGTTTACACAGTTGTTATTTACATCTTAATACAATAACGATATCTGATATTAACTTTTGTGAAATAAAACAAATATTTTTATCAAGTTATGAGAATTCAATTTCATCTATTGCGGCCATATAACTGGTAGTACTGTGCGAAATGTGACTGTTAAAATAGGTAACAATGAATGATTTATTGCATGTCTTATAACATAATGATATATAAACACTAATAGTAATAATTCAGTGTAGAAAAATATGATAGTGTAGTATTTTCTTACTGGAAATGTCTAGTAAATATTATTTATTTTCCTTTGTTAGTAAGTGGAAAATAATAATTAAATGAGAGATACCAATATTATCGGCATTGAGATACATTTATCCTCGCGCATCGATCTTTAAATTCGTAACACTGTAAAGATACATGTAATAATTATGTAAGTATATTAATAAAAAGTGTGGAGAGCAATTATGTACGTATCATTGACGGTTCTGCGAAATGTCCTTGAGGCGCGGGTAATGCGGGACGAGACAGGATGGACTACTGAAACACTCAATATTATTTTCTGAGAAACAGGGCCGTGTAATCACAAATGTGAAAATTAACCAGTCGTCACCTTGTCTTATCGAGAGTGACACCGCCCGCTTACCATGTGTGCATAAGTTTTAGTGCGGTCCGACCAATCTGACGCCGTAATGGCGGCCGATTAATAACAGCATGGTGTCAATGTGTGCGTGTGATACTTGTACGAATAGAGGAGTTGGTATTACTATGGGTGCCTCACTGAATTTGTTGCTGACATTCCGTCTGGGTTCTTTTTTTAAGTCTGTGCGTGTAAAGAGAGAAAGAAAAAAGAAAAGATAAAGAGAGAATATGCTGCCCACTCTTCGCGCATTACTCGCGACACCTACCTATTACCTATACCGACCTATAGCCCCCTAGCGCCTAAATCGCTATACATAACTATGCCTTATAATATTACTATTAGGAGCTGTCACAACATATCGTTATAGAAAGAACCTGTATGAACTTTGCTCGTGTCACATAATTTTACGGATTCAGGGGTTGGAGAACCGTGAAAGTTATCAAAAGCGAACAAGTTGCTAAGTGAAAAAAATAAGTATCTACTTCTCTATAAATAAATAAGTACTTACTTCTGTATTACTATTCGAGAGAATTCCGATATTGGGATACCTACCTACATAGACAAAATATAATTTTCTCGTCGTCGTAGTACAAAATCTTGAGATGTTGACTTGCCTACTATAAAATTTCCATAAATAAATGCTTCCGTATAAGGTTCAGACCTTAGTTTTAGTAAGGGAAATTAATAATAGCGTATGCCATGACTAGACTAGTTGACTAGTATTCTAACACTTCTATTAAAGTTTGTTGTCTGACAAAAGGAATAGTCTGCGTTCGTTCGAAGCTGTTAACGCAAATATAAATGATCTCCGATATGTTTATTGCGACGGAATACCCGAACTTCTAGTAAAGTTTTGATCTCGGTGTTTTAATCAGAGATTCTAGTTTGCTGTATTTAATGAATCGACCTCGAATCACAATATAATCTGCCGCCAAGAGACCGGACGAATCGTATGGACTGTGTGAAGCTAGTCACGGCACAGAAGACAATAGTACATAATTGTAGTCACGGTTGCTAACCTCGGTAACTTCAAATGCAAACGTGCACTGTATAAATTAAATAGGAGGTAAAACACGGCAGGTTAGGTACCTTAATGATGTACAGATAAAGTACTAGTGGGCAAGTAATTAACAAGGTTTAATCGTCTAGTCTAGGGTTAAAATAGATTCAACTGGGTCCACTAAATTCCACTCTTGCTTATTGCATATTAAATGGTAATTGGAGCATAGCCCGCATAAAAAAATGTAAATATCCCAGTGCTTCACGTCTAACTGAAGAACGTAGGTACCTAAAGCTCTGCCCCATCCATCAGCCCTTGGAGGTCCACTGCTGGACATAGGTCTCCCCTAACTTGCGCCACTCTACCGGTCCTGAGCCTTCTGAATCCAGCGGATGCTCCGTGCCTGCTGTCTTCTTCAGGTCGTCAGTCCACCTGGTCGGGGGCGTCCTATGCTCCTTTTTTCGTAGGCGCCATACGTGAACCTTTCCTCCCCAACGATTATCAGTCCTTCGAACTGTGTGGCCTGCTCATTGCCACTTCAGCTGGCATATTCCTTGAGCTATGTCTATGTCGGTTATCCTTGTTCATTTACGAATTTCATCATTTCTGATTTCAGCATTCGTAGAGAAATACCGAGTATAGCTCTTTTCATAGCTAGTACGACTTTGAGCTTGTGGATTAAACCAATATAAAAGCACCAAGTCTCGGAGCTGTATGTCATCACTGGCAACACATTGCTCGAACACCTTCGACTTCAGGCACTGAGGTAGTGTTTTGGACGACAAGATATGACGCAGTTTCTCGAAAGCAGCCTATCCGATTTAGATCTACGAATGATTTCTTTCTCGAAGTTTGACTTATCCATCTGGATCACTTGTCCCAGCTCCCAGGTAAATGTATTCGTCTACAACTTTGAGAGCAGCGCCATCAACAACAACCGGTACGGCGGTACGGGTGTGATATGGACATTCGACATGATTTTCGTCTTGTCCATATTCATCTTAAGATCTCATCTCATTTCCACAACGGGTGGGCCGTTATAAGGTGTTGTTCAAGTCTCTGAGCATTGTACCAGGTTCTTCCAGGGAACCTGCCAGGATGGTTATAGATATCACCGGCATATCGCAGGTGTGTGATTGTAAGTATTCGCCATTGATGTCAATATCACATCCTTTCCACTCCATGAGCTTAAACCCTGACGATCCTGACGAGCGGACGATCCACCTGATGGTAAGTGGCTATCATCGCTCATGAACATCAGCAACACCAAGGATATTACTGTTACGTTGCCGGCCAAGAAAGAAAGAAGAAAAACAAAGAAAGAACTGGCTCTTAAGCCACCAGCCGGAATACGACAAGTCGTTTAGCGGCTGACTCATGTTTAAGGGTGTGAAGGGTAAGGGTAAAGTGAGCAGCTCTACACACAAACTACAAGTTTTCAATCAGCTGTCATCCCGGCATACTGCTATGTGCGTCAGTATTGCTATCTGTGAGATTTGAAAACGCTAAACGCTCGTATTTGAATATATACCTATAAAGTATGGGAAAATCTCCAAAAAGCGCGAGATTTCCCTAGAGGATATTGAATACGTGACAAAAAAACCTAAAACCCCCTCCTCCCTGTGACCAAGCGTGGTATTTTGAAGACCGCCTTCCCCCCCTGAATGGGTCACATGATATGAAAATGCTGTAAATTTTTTCTCGTGTCCAACGCCTACCATTGGGCTCATAGTCCGACGGCTTATGTCGATCATGCGTGATGGACCGAGGTAAAACAAGAGAGGGCGCGGTTGATATAAAGTTGAATGGGTGACCGCACTGAACACCATTGTCAAAAATTTTTTAAGCGCTTCCATTCTTCTGTGGAGAAGCCGTAGGTTCCGATTGTTAGGATACTAACAGTCGTTAAGCCATGTCGGATGCCTCCGGGCGGTATAAAAACTTCCGACACTTTGTTATCTGGTTGGTTTGTAACCCATATCGCGCACTGGAGCAGCGTGGTGGAGCATACTCTAGGCTTCCTCAAGAGGAGAGACCTGTGTTCAGCAGTGGTCCATTAATGGTTGAACCCCAACGCCTATCATTTAGCTGGCAAAAGCGGAGCCCCCACACTGAACCCTAACTGAAATTAGCACTTTAAAGCCGATTATTTCACTAACGGATCCCTGAATCGATAAATGGTCTTTCTAGTAGACCCATATTTTATGAAAGGAAACCCTAAAACCAAATCACAAGGGAGTCCTAATATAAGTGAAAATCGTCAGCGTTCCAATACAAACACTGCGTGCAATTGGACAATTGGCGTACGCGAAAATCACCTGCACCGGTAGCCAGTTAGCGAGTGAGAAAGTTTGAATCTTGAGAGCTGCATCTGTAGTATTCTGTAGAGACTAGATCTGGAGATCGCTTCTCAGTGTGCTACTACAGTTTAGCGACAGCGCGCTAGTAACGCGCACGCGGCGACACGGTCATTTGGTCGGCTTCTTGCAAACTTACCGCGATAAGGATAAATCACTCGCAACAGGTGAGTGGAAACTATTTAATGTCTGCGCGATTACAATTACTTCATGTTTTTCCTATAATTTAATACAATGATTATTGTTCGATGTTATTTTTGTGTTTTGTAAGTTTTTTAAATGTTGAACTACCTACTACTTATGCGAAAATATTAAAACTGCTCTTGGTACTCTTCAGTGTCCCATTTGCTATTTAATTTTGCTTAGCTAAATAATACCTACAA
Organism: Thymelicus lineola; assembly: GCA_963932265.1. NCBI lineage: Eukaryota > Metazoa > Arthropoda > Insecta > Lepidoptera > Hesperiidae > Thymelicus > Thymelicus lineola. The sequence continues at coordinate 20,574,995 of OZ010680.1, forward strand.
GTACATAATCTTCCACTGGATCAGGAGCATTGGAGCAGCGTGGAGGGCTATCATTTGGGTCTGTGTGCTGATTTTCATATTTATATTGCTTTTTCACCATTGTGATATAAAGCGTATAAAACATTTTATTTATAAAATATTTAGATACCTAATATAAATAATAAAACCTCAATATTGTTTTGTACCTAGACAATATGTAATTATGTATAAAGATATTTATTTATAGATTTAAAATGTTTATATTATCAAGCCATACGAAAGAAAGAAACTAGAAAACTCATTAAGAAAGGTAGTTCCTAGATTCCTACTAGTTTTCTTAGATTGTGAGATCCTTTGAATGCATAATGATACTGAAACCTAGATACCTAGGTACGACCTCCCCTCCATGCATCAAATTCCATTTAAATGAAAGCACTTACCCGTTGTTTGCACTGATATTTACAAATAGCTACCTACTTGAATCAATTTAACTGGGGACAACTGTAATCTTTTTTTACTTAGGAATTAATTGTGCGTCGTTGTCGCTATACAGTAACTTTTTTGCTTCTCATTGTTAAATAACTTAACAAAAATGTTGCTTAAATAAAAAGTAAGTAGATAGGTACCTACCTACCTATATTTAGGCATATGTCCATAATATTTTTTTGCGAACACGTGAAAAAAGTTGGTCACACACATTGTTATACCTGCCTATATTGCATCTTTTCTTACCACTTGGAAAAGTCACATACAATAAATTAAAGCACATGGGTACTATGGATGTAACGGAAGTGATGATATCGGAACCGAAGTCGGAATCGGAACCAAAACCGATATCGGAATCAGAGGCGGAGGCTAAAGAACGATGTGTATTTTTAATTTCAGCTAAAATCACCTAAGGGAACATACCAAAATCACGTGACCCCTTTTTTCCAACTTTTTACCCCCCTCCCCTCTTCGTGACCATCCGTAGTATATGAGAAGAGCCCCCCTCCCCCCAGTTTTCACGTGGTAATTCACAAATACGGTTTTCAATATTTTTTTGCAAAAACAGACTAAAAAAATAATAATTTTGCTTATATTTGACGACTTGTGTGGGGCAATGGTTGCTAAAATATTGACTACGTGACAAAAACCTAAACCCCCCCCTCCCATCTGTGACCAATTGTGGTATGGTTACCCCCTACGTGGTTTTGGTATGTTCCCTAACTTAACAATACAACACCTAACTAAGCGTTGAAAAAAAACAATAAATTAATAGTTATGCATATAAAAGTATAATTTATTATAATTTGAAGTGATACTTATTAAATTAAGAATTGTTTTTGTATGTCCAAGTGTCTGCGAACGTCGGATTGCTACTGGTAGCGAGTTCCACAGACTCACAGCCACAACAGTGAATGAGTTACTATAGAAAGAAGAGGAATAGGACAGAATAGAGAGAGACAGATTTTCATTCAATCGAAGATAGTTATCTTGATGTATCATGTAGTCAGGAGTTCTTGGGCTAAACAGGACGCAGTACAAAGCAGAAAGAATATGACTATTCCGGCGAACACAAATTGGCAGCTACTTGAGCTTAGCCCGGAATTAAAAAATATGATCATTATTTCGAACACCAAATAATATATCGTGTACAGATATTTTGGAGACGCTCAAGTTTGTTTAGTAGCTCCTCAGTTAGATCTAGTAGATCAGAGATAAAGTCCTTAGATCAATATAGCCAAGGATTGGAAGAAGTAAAGATGTAGCAAGGTAGCAAGCGTAATTTTGGTCGCAACTGACACACCAACACGCTGTTACTGAACCTTTACTATTTATTACCTAGCTGAAAAATCAGCCACAAGGGTGGTTCCCTATCTAAAATCTTTTATCACCTGCATTTGGTTATAATTTCGATTACACCCCTCTAATATGATTCGTCCTTCGAGATCGCTCTAAATTGATACAAAGTGAAAACAACGGATACAAAATACCTGTATACATTATATCTACTTACCTGGTCAGTAACGCATGCGAGCATAAAGCATTGCGTGTTTCTAATCAATAACAAATAATAAATTATATTCAGTGTTCGTTGTTTGTAAATTCAGCATTCTTACAAAGGCTTTGTTGACAGACGCAACATTTCAGTATTAGTCATCTTCCTGCGAATTATCAGGTCATAGAAATAGGTTCAGACAGAGTACAGACCACAGTGGGCAGGGCAGGCGTACCGAGGATATGAGCAACGCTCATATCTCTACAAAACAAACTCTCAAACTCACACATCTATAAAAATGTACATCGCTATGCGTGCATGCGTAAGTATAGTTCGTTCCATTTGAAATCGCATAATTGCACGGCGCTAAGACGGGCTAGATTTGAAATTGCAAATAATATGTGCATAAGCTTCATATTACAGATGTAGTGGAGATGAAAGGTGGGGCGGAATCTGTGACACCGGCTTTCATACGAACGGCGTATAATCGCTATTCTAACCTCTTTAACTTTTTTTTATATGTTCTATGGTATAGACAGTAGCAGATTGCAGATTAATTATTTCTCATCTCAGTCCATCCATGACGAAATATAAATGAGGTTCCACCACTTGACACGGACGAGGTAAAATACCCACAAAAGGTTAAATAAATTCACCAAAATACATGAACAGATTTATTTGTATAAGTACATCGTAGTATTGTGTAGGTACTTAACACACTTAGATAAGTGCATGTGGAATAATGTGGATTACGCTTTCTTAGCATAATCCCTTTGCAGTTGATTATTTTTAGATGTCCATCGATTCGTCAAGTAGTTAAGAGTAAACTCTAATTCAATCATGTAGTCTAAAGATAACCATTTGCCTGAGCCGGGAACGCCTGGTTCGCCCGCGCCGCGTACCGGCTCGCGGCGCGGCGCGGGCGGCGCGGCGGCGACACGAGAATAGAAGTTCAGTAATGACCTGCGCGGCGACATTAACCGTAACCCGTCATGTACATTATCTTTTCTTTGCAACTATAGTGCGTCGGACTAAAGGGAATACATGTAAATCTGTATATATAAGTAAAAGGCAAAAATGATTCACTGATGTATCAACACGCAGGCCATACCTTTGGGGCTAGAAACTCAAAATTTCGCTCACATATTCCTCTATGACGTAGGCATCTATTATGGAAGGATTTTTCAAATTCAACCCCCAAAGGGGTGAAAAGCCCAAGTGGGTGATAAGCATAATTTCCGCGTGCGAAACTGCGGGCAACAGCTAGTTTTAAATAAACTCTTAAAAAATCTGACAGGGCGACATTTTTATCTGACTTAGGTAGTAAGTCGGGGCAAAACACATAAGACAAATAGAAATACATGTTACATAATTATTATATTATGTCGCATTGTGCCCCACCTTACTCTGTTACAGATAAGGGTGCGTCCAAATCTGGCGTCTCTGGCGATCGCGCCGCGCGCGATTTGCGCGTGCCTTTCAAATTCGCGCGCAACGCGCCGCGTATTATACGCGAGTGGAGCTGAAATGCGCGCGTGCTGCCCACGCGCTGCCCGTGTGGCAAATATTAATATTTGACATTGTATTCGAATTTATCCCACGCACTAGGTATTTATATATATATTTAGCAGAAGGGGTATTCCATGGTATTGGTTATTCAATAATATTCCTTTTACTTTTCACCATGATATATTTCTAATGTTGACCATACACGATCAAGTTAAGTTGTCAAGTTTGCAGTGGACTTGACGTGGCATCCAGTAAACTTGACGGTGTATGGCCACGGTATGGCTATCTGGCGATATCGCTAAGCTAAGTTTCTCATTCAAACTGGATGCCGCATCAAGTCAAAGTGCAAACTTGACACGTAAACTTGATCGTGTATGGCCAGCTTAACGTTCACATCAATATTCCAAAGTACTCCAACACTACGTGATCAATAATCATCTGATTTACCTAATTGACAATTCCTTTCATCTAAAATCTAAATATTTCGACGCTTGAAAGGAAAAATTGACTAAGCGACATTGAGGTAACTTTACAGGAGAACAGTTTAAAGTTGAATTTTTAGAAAAGTTGTTGTATATGCCACAATATTAGATGATAAAATAAGGATTCCAAAACAGTAAGAATAACGTCGGTAGGAGGATTACAAAAAAATATGATTTTATCTACTAAAAACTCCAACTTTAAACTGCTCTCCTGTAAAGTTAGTTCAATGTCGCTTAGTCAATTTTTCCTTTCAAGCTTGGTTTTTCTTCCAGCCATTTTACAAAACTTGGCTGACGATCTATCGGTAGGTACAGGATTACTCATCATTAAGGTGGACCACCGACAAAAAAAAGTGTCCGTGGTCCACCCAGGTGGACTAAACAGGTGGACCACGGACAACGCCTGGTTCTGTGCGACTATTTCTTCTTGATACTTTCAATCGTAAAAATTTAAATGTAATAAAGAAATCGATGAATATGAGCAGTGATAGCCTAGTGGTTAGAACGTTGGTCTCTCGAACGCGGGGGCCCGGGTTCAAATCCTGGCACGCACCTCTAATTTTCAAATATTATGTGCGTATTACAAGTTAATTATTACTTGCTTCGGTGAAGGAAAAACGTGAGGAAACCTGCACACCTGAGAGTTCTCCATAATGTTCTCAAAGGTGTGTGAAGTCTACCAATGGGGCCGTCCATTAATCACGGGACCTTTTTTTAGCATTTTTTAATCCCCCCCCTCCCCCTTGGTGATATGTAGTGAGGTTTAAGACTACCCTCCCCTCCCCCTCCCCCAACATCACGTGTATTTTTCCTTTCTTATACTCTGCAAAAAGGTCTATATACAGATCACCTACTTTCGACATTGTTTTAATCCAAAACATGCCGAGCCGGGCAGTCGGTGGCGGCGCGTGAGGCCTTCGTTCGTTGCCTGGCAACGGCAAGTCAAAGTCACACTAAACACTGCTTTTCTATTTAAAAATCGCGCGTTTGACGACAAAATAAATACACGTGATATCTCACTAAACCCCCCCTCCCCCTTCGTGCTATTTTCGTGATTTTTGTCAAACCCCTCCCCCCCCCTTTCAAGCCTCACGTGATTAATGGACGGCCCCAATCCGCACTTGGCCAGCGTGGTAGACTATGGCCTGTACCCCTCACATTGTGAGAGGAGACCCCTAGCCCAGCAGTGGGACAATTATGGGTTGTTGCTTTGCTTTAAATAAATCGATATATAAAATTATACAAGATAATATAAATTAAAATAAGATTACAATTTAATAATGCCATTATAGGTTACATTTTACGTAATCAATTTTAGGTAGGTACATCACATCAGTGCTGGTGCAAGAGCCACTGTCGCCCCAGGCAAGAAAATTGTGGCGCCCACATAAGAAAATCAAAACCGATCTTTTTTTGGCGCCCTAGGCCGACCTTTCCCCTCCTAACGCCGGCCCTGATCACAATAAAGATATCAAATGGGAGGATATATTGTTTGCCTGCTTAAAGGCCTATAGTTGAACGGGGTCTATAATTGGGGCACTTTTGATTTAGCGGTACCGCATTGGCAAAGGTGGTTGGTAAAAAACCGCTTTGGCTGGTCTGGTGACGCGTCCGGGTTCGTTTAGTGTTGCCAGGTTCAAAAACTGGATTACGGTAGATTTTCCGTGAAATACCGTAGATTCTTATAAATTACGGTACATTGAATGAGAATTGACAATTATTGTAGCTACTAAAATCAGATTTTTTTGTGTGGGTCAAAATACGGTAAAATGTATTTTAAACACTAAAAATCATTACAGTAGCTCTAAGCTGAATACCGTAATTATGTGGTACCTGGCAACACTGTCTGGTCCGTTAGCGTTACATTTTTATAATAATGGTGTTTAGTAAAATAGTTGATTTAAAACTATAAGAAATGATATATTAAATATTTAAATGTAACTTAAAAACGAATACAATATTGATCTTGTCTCTGCTGTGCAGTCTGCTATTGCTGTGTGTTACTTTAAAATTAAATATTATTATAATTGTATTTCATTTACTGCTTATGTGCGTTCTATATACAATAATTGTACAGATGTATTGAATATTAATTAATTAATTATATATACAATAACTGAATATTATACATATTAAATTATAAAAGAAATAAAATTAATTTCAACAAAAAGTTTTAACTTAATGTCTGGCGAGCTGTTTACAATGGAGCAAGGCGAGTTAGGCGAGCAAGCATTTAGTTGTAGGAGGACACCATAATAATAAAAATTAAAAATATTGATTACAGTATATGCATAGGTACTACGTTTACTACATACATACTACGTTTTCTTCTGAGCTAAACAACTTAGCAGGTAAAAAAACTCGTTTGGATTTTAAAAATATACTTAATTTGTTTTCATGAATCGCATCAGTGCCAGTGAAAATTGTTCCGGTCTAAATTATCCACACACAATCTAACTGCAACGTACCAACCTGTCGCGGTCGTCACAGTGCTAAAATATTCCACCTTATTAGCAAAGCGCTGTTTTTGCATATTTTTGGTAAACAACGCTTGGAATTGGAATCATTCATTGAATGTGGTTACGTCATCCGTCCTTAAGTACCTCTACGAAGATTGCAATCCAGTTATACTATAATATTCATGTGCTGGACCTATAGTCCACAGTGTCTTTTTAAAAACAATTACTTTATTAAACAATAATAAAATAGTACTTATGGTGGCCATACACGATCAAGTATACTCGTCAAGTTTGCAGTGGACTTGACGTGGCATCCAGTACACTTGACGGTCTATGGCCACGGTGTGGCTATCTGGCCATGTAACTGTCTGTGTAATTAAATAAGCTTGAGCGCCTCCAAAATATTTGTATAAGGTTCATATTTTGCCTTGAAAATATGAACATGTTTCTGAGTTTCGATCTGCACTCAAGTGGCTCCCTCCCTATTCGCCTTCGCCGCCGCGCCGGAATTCTCACATACTTTCTGCTTTATACCGCTTGCTATTCAAACCCACTTCCCCTCCCTATCTGAAAGAACGCGTCAAATATTTGTACCTCACCCACGATCGATCCCTTCGCTCCACTCATAATCTTTTGCTTAGTACTCCTACCCGCTCTTCCTCCTTCTACATGATGTCCTTCTCTGTAACTGCTGTCCGTCTTTGGAATTCCCTTCCCTTAGCTATCCGACGCTCCCAATCCCTTGAATCCTTCAAGAATCAAGTTAAATTATTTTATCTTGGTAGCCTTAACACTTAATGCTAGTTTATGTGGCTTATGGGTCTAATCGGTTAGTAGAAAATGAATAAGGAGATTAGTGAACTTAGGCTAGTGTGAAGGGGCGTATGTAACACCGGCTGCCGCTGCCGTGGCCGTGACCGTCAGTGCCATACCGTGTGACGACAACGCGCTGAGGTCATTTGCTTGTTGACGGTCAATTGCACATGCGGGTACGCCGGCTCTAGCCCACTCTACCTACTTACAGTGCAAAATAAAATAAAAAACTTTCACTATTTATGCATCTCTCTCTCTCTCTCTCTGCTTCTCATTTCTGAGGGTCGTGATCACCTTCTTCACACCATTGCTCCAAGTGTGTTGGTTTCGGCGGTTTTTCACTAGAGGTTGGAAAAAACTGCAAGTTGTTGGCAATACTAAAAAATCCGTACGGCGAATCCGCACATAGTGCGAGGGTATCTGCATACGGAGCGTCCGGCGCGGACGATGCGGATATTATGTGCGTTCAGCTTTAGAGTAGGTACATAAAGGTCTAAAATTATTTTATCAATCCAAAATTTTATAAGTTCGGACAAAATATAGCTAATTACATTAATTTTATAAAAATAATGTTGACATTTCTAGGAAAGGATTATTTTATCCCAGCATCATCGCTAGACTTGTTCAGGGTAGTCTTTCAGCGCCCGTTGCTTGAAGCTTTCAAAAGTGACGCTTCGTCCGGCTTCTCTAAAAATCTCGTCAGACAAATTAAAAAGCCAGACAAATCCATAAGCCGGGTGGAAAGATGAAATTCCGAACGGATCTGGACAAATGGAAACCCCAGATAAACATTCCGTATTATTATATAGTACAGTCGGAATTCAACTAGGTCGAAAAATGACCAAAGACTTCCGCTGTTCAGGGTCACCGCAGAGGAAATTGGTTCAAAGGATGGATACAGCTCTCATTACATTCCAAAAAAGTTAATGTTGAACCGATTGTCATTAATACAGGCGATAAATTAAACAGCCTTATGGTCGTAGCACACATATCAACTCGTAAACGGAACGTAAACGTATCAACTCTTGCATGTCAGTATTCTTTGTATGAAACTCCCTACTGTAAAGCACACTTATCGGATTCGTAACGTAATCGCCTCGCCTCGAGACAAGCTCACGAACCGCGGTACGGTGCGTGGACGACTTGCCGTACCCGCGCTTACGTCTCACCGTACGCTATCCTTCGACTTTCCGTTTCCTGGTGCACGCCCCGCGCCGCGGCTACCGCTGCGTCGGCGAACTGCTGTCATTCATTCCGTCAACCAGCGGCCAGCGAGCCGTAAGCGCGGCGTCGCCTAGCCGTAGCCGACTCGATTTGGAGCTGTTGGTCGGTTATAACGCGCTTACGTTAGGTTGACGGCGAGGCGATCCGGTGCCGATCCCTTTCCGAGTTGATATGTGCGCTACGACCATTATGGTCGTGCACGAAGAAACGGAAAGTCGAAGGATAGCGTACGGTGAGACGTAAGCGCGGGTACGGCAAGTCGTCCACGCACCGTACCGCGGTTCGTAAGCGCGTTATATGGTCGTAGCAGACATATCAACTCGTAAACGGAACGTAAACGTATCAATTCTTGCATGTCAGTATTCTTTGTATGAAACTCCCTACTGTAAAGTACACTTACCGGATTCGTAACGTAATCGCCTCGCCTCGAGACAAGCTCACGAACCGCGGTACGGTGCGTGGACGACTTGCCGTACCCGCGCTTACGTCTCACCGTACGCTATCCTTCGACTTTCCGTTTCCTGGTGCACGCCCCGCGCCGCGGCTACCGCTGCGTCGGCGAACTGCTGTCATTCATTCCGTCAACCAGCGGCCAGCGAGCCGTAAGCGCGGCGTCGCCTAGCCGTAGCCGAGTCGATTTGGAGCTGTTGGTCGGTTATAACGCGCTTACGTTAGGTTGACGGCGAGGCGATCCGGTGCCGATCCCTTTCCGAGTTGATATGTGCGCTACGACCAATAACCGACCAACAGCTCCAAATCGACTCGGCTACGGCTAGGCGACGCCGCGCTTACGGCTCGCCGGCCGCTGGTTGACGGAATGAATGACAGCAGTTCGCCGACGCAGCGGTAGCCGCGGCGCGGGGCGTGCACGAGGAAACGGAAAGTCGAAGGATAGCGTACGGTGAGACGTAAGCGCGGGTACGGCAAGTCGTCCACGCACCGTACCGCGGTTCGTGAGCTTGTCTCGAGGCGAGGCGATTACGTTACGAATCCGATAAGTGTGCTTTACAGTAGGGAGTTTCATACAAAGAATACTGACATGCAAGAGTTGATACGTTTACGTTCCGTTTACGAGTTGATATGTGTGCTACGACCATAAAGCTATGCTCAAACTAATGCGTCCGGATTGGAGACGGTTTGCATACGGTGGTCCGAGAAAATAGTATCCACTATGGATAATTTTCTTATTGATTTACTTCTACCAGTACTAAGTATTATTTCTTCTGTGCTTCTACATAGCTTTGACGCCTAACGCTTGGTGATGTTAACAAAAATGTACTGGGAAAATGTTGCATTGCACATACCTACATATCGTTAAAAACTTGCCTGTTAAATGGAGATTTCAAAAAGGTACAAAATACGACGTGAATATTGCACAGTGGTACATGACAGGTACCCTTTGTGTGCGTCTGACTCGCACTTTGCCAGTTTTTAAAATGAAAACTGTGGTGTCGATGTCAATGGTTTCGTAGTGTCCCTGACATTCCTGTCCAGGGGCAGTTGCAACTATACTCAAGTCAAACTCGGTTCGGACTTGATGTAAACATTGTGTCTGATAACGTTGCATAGCAACCACAAACAAACAGGCGTATGAAACTTTTTGTTGTAATGTCAGTAACTTATTATTTTTGTTTGCTTTATTTTGTTTGTGTTTTTTTAACAAATCAAGTGCCTTCTTAAAGAAAAATGCATTAAAATAATTACATAAATAGTGACTTCACTTGAAACCTAACTTTACCCAATTATCGCTATACGGTTTGGGTAGTCATTTCTATTTATACACATAGACCAAAACATTATATTTTGTTAAAAGGTTCCAAATTGCTCCTCTTAATTAAGGATGCGGGAGCAAGAATTGTTTATTGATGAAAGTGTAATAAGATGTTGGTTTTTACCTCGTTTTCTCTTAGTGTGTTGTTGTTATAGTTCAATAGTGAGTTAATTTAGATGTCACAAATATCATAATTATTATTTAGTTCTATAATACTTATCTGGTGTACGAAACACAAATCAGTTTGTGAAAACCCTATAGAGGAATTTTAATGGTTTGTTTACATCGGGTCCGATTTGAATGTGAATGTAGTATAGGTACAACTCTAGATACTTATAAGTAACAAACACAACAAGAGCGAACGTACGTATGTATATTCCTGCTACATTATTTACATTAGTCAATGGCTATGCTATGTTGTAATACATAACATACACACTATAAATACTATTATCGATCAATCGATGTGTGTTGAGTTCGAGTTAAGAATATGAGGAATCGTCTGTGTTGCGCGGTAAGCAGTCGGTAGAGCGTAACGATTGGACCGTATGCGAATATATGTATTTTCATTAATTTAAATTGGCCCATTTACATCGGTGAACGACTGCCTCTGCTGCATTTGGTATCCCAATATGGTCGAAACGATTTACGGTGATATTACCTAAGGCATTCTTCCTCGAACTTTTAAAATTTATTATGGCAACTTGTGTTAAATTGCGTGACATGTAACTTGTGTTAAATGGCGGTTTACTTAGTTCATCAGTTCAGTTAGGTACAATAACGCGTAGCTATACGCCTTTGCTTACCTTAATCACATAATCACCTAGGTGAATTTTATTAAGTCTACTGATTTATATAGTACTAGGAAATCGCCTTCGCTTCGCTTCGGGAAAAATAGTAAAAAAATATATAATATAGCGTATGTCACCCGGGGATAGTGTAGCTTCCCAACAGTGAAAGAATTTTTCAAATCGGTTCGGTAGTTTCGGAGCCTATTCAATGCAAACAATCAAATCTTTCCTCTTTATAATATTAGTATAGATACCGAATGACTTGATCGCCACTTACCATCGGGTGGAATTGTAGTCAAGCATTAACTTATAATATGCTATATAAAAAAATATTAAGTATTTAAAGATGAAACTTTCGAGGTGCTACAGAGGTGAAACTCAGACAGTAGGTAATCTTAAATTCACCTGGGTACATAATTACTTAATTGAATAAACTCTGCACCTTATACATACGTAGGTATTTACAATTAATAAAAGTAATCATGTAAACACAGATCAATAATCTGTGACGGTATCGAGAAAAATTCGTGTCGTGGAACGCGTGGACGGTGTTATCAAAACAATGTCGAGTGTTGTCATCTAATTTTCTAGAGATAACGTTCTTGCTCGTGATTGTTATCGGGGTTCGTTGAGAGATCTGCAAGGCCGCCGCGCTTTGCGTGCCTATTGTTTTTACCCGTGGTTTTTACGTACGAGAAAGTGGACAAATATCTATAGGGGTGTCTCAGTCTCAGAGACAATTTTGAATGGATCTGTTTGATACTTTTACCAGAAATGGACGTTTTTAAAGAACGTTTTCAATTTAATATAATACTAGCTGTTGCAAGCAGCTTCGCACGCGGAAATTATGAATAATATTGGGACAAATTGAGATGTAAGCTATCCTATCTTTCAAGTTGGATCAAACTGCACACGGCGTGCAAATTTGATTGAAATCGTTAAGTAGTTTAGGAGTCCATCGCGGACAAACAACGTGACACGTAATTTATATATATTAAGATAACAAACCTCACAAATCGCCTGCATATTTGAACTTAACTAGTTTTATTTAACAGACAATTTATTTAACATCTCCATTAATTCTATTTTTATGAGATGTTCATGTAGGTAATATTATATTCTAAATAGGTAATAGTTTCAATTCATACGGCTTTATGAGCACCAGTAATCTATTTTTTAATAATATTTTTAATATTAATCTATCCTGCGCGTGGTGCACCCTGAACAGGGCGGGATTTGGAGGTCTGGGGGCCCCGGGACAATGAATGAGCGCTACGGGGGTCGGAATTACGCGCTCAATACTCATAGAAATTCAATGTCTGGAATTTTTGAAAATTAAAATTGGAACGTCTCTGGTAACCCTTCCTATGTTCCATTCTGAGGTAGGTAAGGATAGTTTGAGTAGTTCCATGTAAGAGAAAAGAAAATGTTTTGTTTTTTTGTATGAGAGAAAACACTTAATGTCCATTGTTTATGAACTGAGTGGAACTGAAGGGCTGGTGCTCATATGAGCCTCGTTCAGCGATCAACATGACATACAATTTCTGCACCTTTCAGTGCCGCTTTGGATGCAACCACGTTTTGAAATTATGAATTTTCGGCATAGGAATTTTCAAGTCCCTGACGTAATTCATTGCAGTTGCCTATTGTTTTACTTGTGTTATCGTTAGTTAATAACTTAATAATTCATGGAAACCAGTACAAAATTGTAGATTTCTACGGCACTCCACAAAATTGGAATAAAACAACTAACTCATTTGATAATTACCCTCATTTAGAAATTATTCCGCGTTGGCGACAGCTCCCTCCTGTTGGAAGCTAGCTATCCAATAAAATTTCTATAAATTAGGTAAGTATAATCACAAATATTTGATATTGATAAAATTAATAAATTAAATACAAAAAATATGTTTATTCAACTGCGCCAGCCCTCACATAACAGTGATAGCGCCGACTAGCCGCGCGCGGCATGTGCGTTTCCTAAACCACATCACTGCCTCGAGAGAACGTTTGTCAACGCGATTTACGAGAAGCGGAATAATCTCAGATAAAGTTAACAGTAAATGTTACTGAAGTAGGTAATTTCCATTCGGCAACTCTTCTTTTAGTTTATCATTTTAATGAAATTATGTCTCAACGTTTTGAAATTACCGTATTCTTAGAAATAAAAGCACTTGCTTATTGAAACTTCGGATAAGAATGTTGATAAACTGCATAATAAAAGTAAAAAAAACCGTCAGACGAGCAGACGAGCTATCGGATGATAGGGATGTGGTCATGGCCATTCATTGAGTATGACGTTGCAGATTGATAAGATATAACTGTCAATGGAATAATTCTATGACATAGATATTCATATATTCATGCGATAAAAAGTTTCTGCCTACGTGCGGAAGCGCTTTTGAAATTAAATGTCACTAAACAGTGTCAAAAATCAATATGGATAAAGGAACGCGTCGCATATTTTGTATGAAATCATATGAAATCCCGATGCGGATGACATATGCGGCCGCATATGCGTACCGTGCGGACGTAAATAATTATGTGTGTTCAGCATAAATGTGAATAGAATACCTACATAATATGTCAAATTAATAAGGTCAGCATAAATATAACGAAAAATTAAAAATAGAGGAGCATGCAGGATTCAAACTCAGGCCCTCGCGCTCGGGAGACCAACACACGGTCAAACTGATAGCAAAATAATCTTTAGTTTGACTAAACCATATTAACATCACAAAACTGTTGCTGGGAACAAATTAATTTAGTTAGTAAGGACCTGAGTTAACGTATGACCGTCACGGCATCACCAGCGCCACTGGCCATTAACAACCACTTGTAGGGCTGGTTCTGGTATCTTGTTATATTATCATAAGGCTTGCTCACGGAAGAGAAAGGGCTGACGGCCGTTTGCGCAATTCTCCTGGGAGGGAACGTATCATAACAGGTAATATTACACACTAAATTAAATAAGTATATTCATATTTATTTACTTTGGTAAACAGGTAGGCTTTGCCCTTTTCGGTTTAGAACATTGAAAACACCTTCTTAAATAGGCAATGTGAGTAAAAGAAATAAATACGAATTCCGTTCCTTTTCTGGCGAAGAATTAAAGTAACTGATGTTAAGGCTAGGTTACCCCAGATTTACTATTTTTCAAATCAATTTTACAAACTGTAAATGATGTTTTCTGGACCGAACAATATATTACGAAGTCAAATATATACTATCTAAGCGAAAATACCGTTGAATACATAATGCTTTCAGTTTTTCTCCATAGAAAAATAATCTGAACTTATTTAATCATTAATAGTCGATAGACTTACTACTACGGAACCCTACATTGAGCGTGGCCTGACAACTCATGTGGACTTGCCCGGTTTTTTAAATAAGATCACTATAAAACTGAATACATAAGTAGGTACCTAACTTCTTTTTTTACATTTTACAAGAAATCGCTCTGACAAAATGTATTAATAGATAAATATACATTATTTTCTTAAAGTACTAATAAAAATATTACAATGGTAAGTATACCTATGTAATACTCTGAACAAAAGGAAGTAAGTCATTATGTTACATTTATAATGTCATGACTAGAACATTGTGGCACCTCGTTGTGGAAACATTTTCCTGTCCCCACACAAGTTGCTTCATCCGGAAGTCAAGCCCCAGAACCTCGTGATAGTTTTAGTATCGTGCAATTAGGGTTGCCAGATGGTCGGGATTCGTCTGGATTGTCCCGACATTTCACATGATGTCCAGAGGTCCGACAAAATACAAAATGTCCCGACAATTCACTCGGCTAGTTTTTATCTTCGTCGTCAGCTCGTTTGCCATTTCCAAAAAGATTTTTTTTGTCCTGACAAATCCCTACTTTTTGAAGTTTTGTCATCGTTTGCCGACTATTTCCAAAAAGTAATTTTTTTGTCTCTACAAATCCCTTCTTTTTGAAGTTTTGTCAAGATATTTCAGTCTTTCCTTCTGGCAACCCTACGAGCAATGTATGATAAATCATAGATGATGATAATGTAACGATCTTGATTCTAGCTACAAAGTTGTTAGCATGAGTACCTATCTACTATTAGATGTTCTGTGCTACCTACCTACTATCAGAAATCACAACCACAAAACACGTGGATAATGAAGATTCAGATGTTTCGATAAGTTTTCGTTCGCTTTCGATAAACGTTGATTAGGTATCTAACATAAATTCATATGGCATTAAGGAAATGCTTACACGCGAAATTTTAGAACTAGCCGACATCACGGGAGATTGGTTTTATTTTTACTGAAAATATGTCCAAATCTATACTAATATTAAAAACAGGTAGAATTTGTGAGTTTTTGAGGTTGTAGGGGGTAATCTCTATATCTCCTGAACCTATTTTGAAAATTCTTTTACTAAAAAAACCACATTATTTGTCAGTGTCATAAGACTATCGGATTTTTGGAAATTCATCCCTTAAAGGGCAAAAATAGGGTTGGTTTGAAAGTCACTTTCATACAAATATAATACAAATACTTTCGTCAGTTTTAGAGATATAAATATGAAAATTTTATGTAAGTTTATAGTTATGAACAAAAGTTAACTTCAACACATTTTTTTGGAAAATCATTCCATAAAGGGTTAATTTGTACGCAGCTTCGTCATTTTTGAAGTTATAGACATGAGTATTTATATTAGCTCCAGATTAGAAACATTTGTAAATATTACATTTTTTTGAAAAATCATTCCCTAAAGGGTTAATTAAGGGGGTGCAAGTTAGTACGAATAAATAAATAACCTCCGCTTTTGAAGTCGGTTAAAAATCTTCAACAAGGTGCATGTTAAAGTTTTGAATCTTTTGTTTCTTAATTCATGATTGGAATCAAGCATTCCAAGCTTATAGGTAGATATCATCAGAATCAAGAATAAAGTTATATCCGTATCCGTATATAAGAATCTCTAAATTATTAGGTGACCAGTCAGCATGGTACGTAAATCGCGTCACCAAATCAAAATTCTGTAGATGTAGTTAGGACAAGTACAGGAAAAGAGCAATTTTACTTCTCGGACAGTCGCCGCCCGCGCCGTCGCGCGTAGGGAATGCAAATCTCGCGAGATTGGGGCTCAAGCGAGATCTCGCGAGATTATGAATAACAATACTGCGAGATCTCGCCAATTTCGAGATCTCGCGAGATTGGCAGTTTCGTGCGTTTTCTTTGCAAATAATCACTATATTTAAATAAATTAGGAAAAAAATAATAAAAATTGTAAGTATTACAAGATAAACATTTATTTTCATGAATTTTTTCAATAGACTTTTATGTACCAAACATTGTTTGACGTATCTCTCTATAATTTTTTAATAAACTTCTTAATAGTAAACTTTGACGTACGTAGCTATCAATAAAAAATGAAATAAACTATCAGTCTTCTCTTCTAATATCAATCAAAAATCTTTTAGTAATAAAACAGTTATTTTATAACAAACAAAATAACGAGAAGTAAAAAAAAATAAACTAATTAGCTAAGTTGAGTTGACTTATTATCGATTAAATAAAAATATATCTACTCAGTACATCAATTAGATATTAGAGATTAATTAACAAAATATAGCAATCAAATGAAAGATTTGTTCCGCCTCCCGCGCACCGAACGAAGCCGACAAATCGCAGCTCCGTCCGTGTCAATCCGCGCTTCGAATAAGACGATTTTATGCTCGAGTGCAATCTCGTTAATCTCGCGAGATCTCGCCCTGTTTTTCGTCCGAGATCAATCTCGCTAAAAAAGGCCGAGATCTCGCGAGAACGAGATCTCGCGAGATCGAGATTGCATTCCCTAGTCGCGCGTCGCCGTCAGCGTCGCGCCGTATTTGTTAATTTGAGTTCAATCTTCCCGGAAGGGGAGGGATTAAGTAAGTTACATTATTTATTAAATCCCTATCCCACGCTAGAAAACTCCGAAGATTAGTCCTGTAGGGATAGTACACAACCACAAGATAGATACACCAAACAACAAGGTATGATGGATGTAATCAAATTAAATTATCATGTGGGGAGATAGTCTACTTTAAAAATTAGTTTGGGAACGCTTATTATATAAAAAAAAAATCATTTTTTATAAAAAAAGCATCAGCATATTTGTATATTATTATAAACACAATGGGTTCCTATTGCTGATTTCGGCAGACATTTAGAATGTAAACTGCTAACAACTATGAAGGAGTCTACGACTTATTGTTGATACTTAGTAGATGAGTGGATAATTAAGGAATAATGGTCTGACAATCTTATCATGATCGGTAGGTACCTACAATGTACCACAGTGTAGATAATTGTCTACTGTACATGCCACTATCAGAATCCAAATAAAAATATGAAATGCCATTTTTAAACTATCTTTAGCGACGTGACTCTACATTCATATCCATTGTCGTCGGTTTAACATGTTCAAGAATAGCAAATGCATCTGTGATCCAGTGGTCATACCACGAGGTGACATAATAAATAATTGTTAAAAAAATTTAAAAACATGCTTTTATAGAAAATCCAACTAATAAATAGAAAATAAATTTAAATTAAGAATCGTGTAATTGTAATAAAAGCGTGGGGTGCTTTTTAAGATATTATCAAAATTATAATCCTTCTTTTAACTATTATTCATTTTTTAGTTTGATTTTTGAAATGAAATTTAGGTTTTTTCTTTCTTTCTTTTTTCATTGGTTCTCGATAAGTCTACGAAGTTTGAAAGAAATCTGACCGTTTTAAGTGGGTCAAAATCAAGTCCAAAGGAGTCGGTTACAAGTTACAAACAAACATACATACAGGTGAAGCTAATATAAACTTACTAGTATTTAATTCGTTGATGTACCTAAAAGGTAATACAGACTCGCTCTGGCGGTTTATTATAAGCTCTTAATTCCAGCCAAGTTCCAGTATAAACATCAAATTCGTGTTACTAAAGCGGTCACGTGACACTTTTTGACCAATCATACGACGTTTAAATTCCGAGAAATGAATTGCCTGGCATAAATGGTTTTATAAAAGTTCATAATAGGCCCGAAGGTCGAAATTCATTCTTAAGCTCCGTTTACTGCCGTTGTCTCTGTGTTCCGTGGTTTGCTCTATGCATTTGCTGTTAATCTATTTGCTCAAAAGATAACTTCACAATTCACAACCACAATTACAATGTAATGTATTGTAAATAGAATTTTATTAACAATAAGTTTTCCGCTCTTTTTTAAGGTTCCGTAGCCGAATGGCAAAAAAACTTTGTCATTTATACAAACACTATGAAAAATAAAGTTATTTTTTACTGGCGAAAAACGATAGCGGTACTTTAGCTTTTGCTACTACCTTCATGTGCGAGTCCGACTCGTACTTAAGGGAATCTGAGCTCAATAACAGACGGACGGACGGACAACATGACGAAACTATACGGGTTCCGTTTCCTAATCAAATTGGACGTCTTCATCTTATGTGTGTTGGTATTTGCACTTCTCAAACTTAACTGAATCTGAACCTGTAAAAATAAACATATCTATAAATCACAAAAAATGTTTGGACGGATGTCCTCTATAGACTGCGAGACCATCTAACCGATATGCCTCAAAGTGGTTTAATTTAAAAGGCAATAATCCGAAGGTGGTTTGAGACCACTAAAACAATGCACAGGCACATTCAGTCCATTGATAAAGTCGATTTTACCATACAATAATTTGAAGATAATAAGTATTTTAAGATGGCGCATTAAAGTCAACACAAAAACATTGATCTGTCATTCTCATCAGAAAATTTTAGCGCAGTAAAACACGCTGAGTAACCACTAGAAGGTATTATCATAAACTTATACTCATAAACAAGTAAGACAATAGCCTAAGATAACCGGTTCATTGAAATTACTTTTAAAATAAGGAAAAAACAAGAGAGTAGTAGTAAACTCATGTAAAATATAACGATATGATATGACACAGATAAGATTATTTACTCGAATCAAAATAACAGCAGAAGTCTTATGGACGTAAAAGTAACCGGTTATTAACAGTTATTAGAAGTTAATAACTTATTAATTAACCTACCCGCTCTGAATGTAATGTTGAAGTCAAGGCTGGATTGCATTTCTGTTAGATATTAATTAAAGTTATGTATCTATCAATCTTGACGAACTTTTCTGTGTACAAATAGAACTTACGAACCTTTACGAACTTAGATTTGATCGGCTGTGCTTGTTGAAGAAATTTTGAGCGTAATTTTCAGCAATATTTTTTTAAATATAGTTAGGTGGCCTAATATTCTTTCTTCTCTCGGCTTTATTGATAGGCAACGCATCGGCGATGCCTTTGGTGTTGCCATGGTGACAGGTTGCAAGTTTGTTCGTTTGTCGATAAATGAAATAACAAGTGAATTATAAATTCATAACATGACACGATGCTGATTTCAAACGAAAAAATACTTCAATACGCTAGCTAGTAATAATAGTCCAATGTTCAATTGTAAATATTTACTGCCGTATACAAATACTCGTACGGAAGGAGTCCATTTACGGCAAATAGTATCTAAATAGTACGGCAAATAGTATTTTATTTATATTTATTTAACAATTTTCACTTATCTGACGAAATGACATTTATTTGTAGCAAACAACATACTCAAATATATTTTTTGATATTGTGAAGCGTAGTTACCTAAAAAGAATACCTACTGTGCACCTCTAAAAAATGTATTATCTACGTGCCATTTATAGAAACAGTAATTGAACTATTATAAGCCGGATGGATTCGTGTCTCCATTCAGAACTCAGAACGAGTCACCATTCAGTTCAGCACGCTGGCCAAATGCTTAATGCTGAATTAGCAGTGTTCGGGTAGAGCCGCTTATTGTATGCTCAATAAAACATTTCGACGCTATAAAGGAAAAATTGACTAAGCGACATTGAGCCAACTTTACAGGAGAGCAGTTTAAAGTTGAATTTTTAGAAAAGTTGTTGTAGGTATATGCCATAATATAGATGATAAAATAAAGACTCCAAAACAGTAAGAATAACGTCAGTAGGAGGGTTACAAAAAAATATGTGATTTTTTCTAAAAATTCCTTCTTTAAACTGCTCCCCTGTAAAGTTAGCTTTTCTTAAATTTTTCCTTTCAAGCGTCGATTATTTCAAAATAGTTTGCCAAAAAGACCCATAATCCCTTTAACATTATCGCTACAAACTCTTAGGCAAGTAAGTATTTACCCTAAGTTAAGTATTTACTTATTAGTTACAGTTTGGCCGTTTGATGAGTACGATAACTATTCTGAAAATGAAAACTATCGAACATTTTCTACGCGCGAGTTGCAAAACTTCCAACTTTAATAACAAATAGCACTATGTACCGATAGTAAGATTAATGATAAATAAATAATTGACATTAGGTAAGTACTACTAACTATATAGTTTCTATCCGTTAGAAGTTACTTGTTAGTTAGTTGTCTACTGCAAATCTGCAATGCAAGGATATCTTGTGACTGTGGAGGCCAAGCTTCTAACTATACAAGCCCTAACTTCACAAAATCTACACCTTAGTCAAAATATGCGCCTTGGTCGTTTTACTTCCGTCACATAGGCGTAAGGTGAAAAAATTTATTCACTGTTCATTAAATTGTTGACATATTTATTTTGACTTTTAATTTTAATTTTAATTTTTACATATATCGTGAATTTGTCTTTGCTTTTAATTGGACTTTTATAATAATTTTTGACATGTACACTATTTATTTAATTTAATTTGATTTGTCTCGAGTGGTTTTAATTTGTTTGGCATTTAATTTAAGTTAATTTATTTAAATTTAATGGGCTCTAATTTAATTTAATTTAAGCATGTATGAATTGAAACGATTTTTTTAATGTATTATTAATGTATTAATGTATTGTATATGGAATGTAATTCTGAATTAAAATAAATAATAATAATAATAATTAATACTTGTTCTATTATAGTTAGGGCGTGTAGAGAAGCGTGGCTCTACATGAGATCTGATAACTTTGATGCAGTGCCATATTATGATCTCGCCTGGGCAAAATTTTAAATGAAAATGTTTTTGGTGGGATAAGGTAACCTAAAGTAAATATATCAAGTACAATATCGTGACTGACTGGCCGGGGTTAAATAGAATAGTAGATAAATAATTATTATATACGAGTATGCACGACATTATCTTAAAATTGGTGGACCTCTCGATTTACCTTTGCATCGTATTACCTGCGGAGATTAGTAGCATTTTAATGGAATTTAAAATAGATAATTCCATTGCACGGCTGTGTTGCGCCACAACGCAGATTTTTTATTGCAGTCATTCACATAACTTACAGAATTGCATTTATTCGATATCAGTTCAACAGGAAAGGAATGTACAAATCATAACTTTTATGAGCCATAAGTTGAAATTAAAGAACGATCGGTGTGATTGGGTCTAAAACTCTTAACACAATCATCACTAATAGTGTCTGATCGTATTTTAATAACTAGCTGATCCGGTGAACTTCATATCGCGTTTTTTTTTTCTAAAATAAAAGTAGCCTAAGTTGCTCCTTGTTACATCTGTTATCTGCCAATGAAAGTCCCTTCAAAATCGGTCCAGCCATTTCAGAGATTAGCCGAAACAAACACACAGACAGACAAAAATTGTAAAAAAATGTTGTTTTGGTATATCTATATACCGTGTATACAGGCAGTGTATATAGGCAGTTGCAAAAATTGATTAAGAAAATATCAGTTGAAATATATTTTCTCGTTACCTCTAAAAAAAAATCGGCGGCCATCCCTAGTGCTCCGCTGCTACTCTTGGCGCCTCTCTCATTTCAGCGCCCTTTTGTCGACGTCTGAATCCGAAACAATGTCCATTCCTGGAGATTAATTAATTACGGGACAAGACGTAAAATTCCGGGGTTATCCCAGATTTCCCGACCATTTGGAAACCCTAGAGTAAGCGCATGTCAGTTTTTGTTAAAATCTCGTTGTAACTATGTATGTACGTATCACTTTCGTGCGATCTTGATATTGAGTACGAATGTATTAGTTTTGGCTATCAACCGGATGAGCCAATTTTCATGAATAGGTCGAGAACTTCCAGATATTTGTCGATTGAAGAGAGCAGATACTGTAAATTATGTCATGCTACTCGCGCTGACTAAGTTGACGCAAAGTCGTTATGGTTTCGTGTCGTGGCCATACGTAATTATAATTACCTATACAATTCTTTGATTACATTATAAATGGCTTCGCGGTGCATAGTAATAAATGGCGCGGTTGAATGACGATTTTATCTATGGCCATTTAGATGTCTAGAAATTTTTCATCTAGATTTTAGCTAACTAAGTCAGCCACTAGTGTTTTGTCAGTGTTTAACACTAGAAAGACTGAAATTTCGGCTTACCACGAAAGACGGCTAGGGGTCTTTTGACCCCAATACTATTGACCATGGTATCTGTTTTATTTTTTTGACAAATATAAATTATTTTGAATAATAGTAAAATAAAATTATGTATGTGTTATTACTTTATGTATTTTTCATCACTTAATTGCAATTACCACAAGCTAATGTACAATAATCCACAAAATAATGTTGTTCACTGATTACAACTTTGACATAAACGTTTTTTAGAAATGTCATATTCTCTATTAATTTTATTTCTATAATTTGGTCGGTAGCAATGTCTTATTTTTCTTGGTTCTGCTGCAGCTGGAGATAGCAGCAAAATTTGCTGTTGTGAGGGTGGTATCTGCAGTAGAATTTTCTGAATAATTACTAACTAAGTGGCAGCTGAATAACAGTTCTAAGTACTTTTTTATTCATAGTTTCTTGATATTTGTTGATTTTATTACTAAATCTAATATATTGTAAAGAACCTGTACACGCCATCTTCTAGAAATTTATTAGACACTGCATCTTCAAGCCATTTGGCTAACATCGATACTACACATTGATTTAGTATTATAGAATTGTAAAATTTTACTGTTTTAGGTTTTTTCTTTGAGTTACTAGCATCTATGTGTACTGTATTATACAATTTACTGAATAACAATACGTTTTTACTTCTTTTTGTTTTGTTTCATAAACTATCAACGACCATTGGTTATTTTTGGCTTTCAGGAATTAAGTTTGATGTAACATGTCCAAATTCAGATTTTTCATGAAGGGAGGAATGTCACGTCTTCTTTTATTTATTATTTTATTGTAATATTATTATATTTTATTTATTTTTTGATTGATCTTCTGGTAAAGATTGTAAATATTGTAACACTTCTTATGTGAAAGTTGTTCTCGAAGAAAACAGAAAAAATAGTAATGTTCATTTCAAGACATTGACCAGGGTAATGAAACAAATCAAATTGGCAAGGCATAAACCAGTACAATAACATTTACTTATAATATAATCAAAATATATCGATCTACCGTTATTTACAAACACTAATGGTGCTTATGGGTCATACGACCCCAGCCGTCCTTATAGGTAGATGTTTGTTTATTTACATTCCCACAACTCCTATTCTGTTTATACGTTACAATATGTTAAATAACACTATTTTATTAAAAGTCAAGAAATATCAAGTCATTATTTGAAAAAGCACCAGAATAATCGGCGTCGAAATTTCAAAATGGGTCATTTGACCCCTGTCCGTCTTTCTAGTGTTAACATCGCTCGGCTCTCATCTTCAGGGTCATGGTACGGGTACTTAAGTAATCTGTGGTGCTAGCGTGTTGAGCTTGGTTATAGTTTCTCGGAAACTCATTGTCCTGTCTTATAACTTTTAACTAGGTGTTTACCATAATGTCTATTTAATGTCATTTTTGTGCGCGGTAATCGTAGCCTTCAATGTGAATTTGTTTTTCTCATTATCAATAAGGTGTTCATTCCTATGTAGAGGCATAATCATAATGTAAGCAAACACGCATTAACTCAGCTTCGTTACGTTTATTTTTGATACTCTATAACTTGGCTTCAACCCATTAATGGCCCACTACTGGGCAATTGTCTCTCCTCTTGAGGAGGGTATTCGATAGCACCTTTAAAAAATAAAAATCGCCTAGGCAGGTATTGTAGGTAGGTATTTCACTCGCATATAATTATGACACTGAATAACAACTCAGAGTCACTAACGGTTACTTTAATTGCTCCTTAGTAATTTAAGTAACCATGACCTGTAAAGTACCTACCTAAAAATTTTTGACATAAAAAATTAATTTAATATAAGTAATATCTCAACTCTTTACGTAGGGTGGCTAGATGGCCGGGAAATTCGGGATTATCCCTTTTTTAAAAACAAAACTAATAAGTAGGAAAAACTGGACAAATTCTACGACACCGATAATATTTTAGTTTAATATGGAGGTGTAGTAGAATTTTGTCCAGAATTATAGTACATTAAGTACCTGTTGCATATCTGGGTACCTACTACTGACAGTTAATAAACACAATGTTATGTAGATAGATTATCTTATATGGATAATTTAATGATAATAAATCAAAAAAAAGTTTAAATTGTTAGACCGAATTAAATAAAAAATTTAATAAATTAATCAAAATTCTTAATAAATCAAATAATAATAACTCAAATAAAGTGTGTTAAAATTAACAGGTTTTTTACGAATTAAATAAATAATAATTAAAAAATCATGTTATTATCATTAGTGTAACAATAATTCTCATCAGTAAATCAAATACAATATCATTAGAGAAATATGTAGTGTACCTACGAGTAGGTACGTTGTTCATTAATTGTGTCACTAAAAAGTTGATTTATGCGTGTTATTGTTAAATAAATAAGTGAAATCTTAGATTGACATATTTTTTATTAATGAATGAATCTGAATACTAAAAAATACAAGTAAGTAGGTGTACATCAAAAACAAAATTCATGAAATTACTACTTTTTTGGCCACAAAGAAGTCGACCCCATTTATCTAGTACCTTACATTAAAATATGATATTTGTCTGAGCAAAGCCAATATTTAAGTATATTATAGGTTATATACCGAGATCTATAGATCTCACCTGTATCTGTAGAGTGGTGTTTAAATATTATTTTCAAAAGTAATTATTCAATGAACTTTATTGTCTGCAGGTGACAGAGAGTTCGCGGCAAAATGAAGAATATTAAGAAAAAAATAGACATCAGCCACATCAACGGTAGCACATTTTCTGTTCAAGATGGAAGGTAAAAATTGGCATTAAGTCCGCCCATTGTAATTCAGTGTATGAATGCAATAAAGTTTAAATAAATAAATAAATAAATAATAAAAATTAATGCAATTAACTAAAATTTTAAGTTAATTGCTACAATTCATTGCGCAAACATCGAGTTCGCGGTGTCGGTTCTATACGCTAGTACCTAATAGTAATTCAATGTATCTAAGTATGTGCCATTTTTCTAATACGGCGGTGTAAGCGGCAAAGATGCCAAGCTGAAATTCGGAAAGAGCACATAAAAAACTAAAAAAAACTACCAATCTCCAAAACTCCCGGAAAACTTTTCAGGTAAGTAAAACTACCAAATACTGAATTTAGAACGTTACGTGAAATGTTACAAACATTATGGTTAAACAGGTTTATTATTGAGGTGCAGTGTTTATCGAATTTTGGGGCCACACAATGGTGTTTATATAAATATAGATACGTTATGCCCTTACAAATCAACCAAAAAATCTGTTCCGATGTCCGCAAGGCACGCTTTATTGCTTTATCGCATGTCTTTATCGCTCTCGCGTCAAAACTACATCGCTATCTCTTTCTTCACCTGAATAAGAGTTCCCAATTGGGAACTTTTTGAGTCACACAACGCGCGCGCTTATGACATATCTGCCTCTTTTTAATATATAATATCATTGGGGCCACACGTGTATCCCTACCTATTTTGCTGCGATTGTGTTACCAGGTGCGTATTGCGTGAGACGTTCCGGTTTTCAGAGATCCTGCTGCAGTACCCCATTTGGCCTTGTTCGGGAAGCAGATGTACATACATTATTGATATTTGAACTGAACATTGTTCTCCTTGGCAACAATAACCAGCTACAGTTAACTGGTCCAGTTGTAGGGAGGAGGTAGTCGTATCTGCATACGACTTGGCTCACCGTCGATTTGTAAGAAAAAACCAGGCAAGTGCGTGTCAGGCCACGCGCCATGTTGGGTTCCGAAGTAGTAAGTTTATCGACTATTACTCATAACATAGCCGTGATAGTTTTCGTTGTTTTTTCACTTGTCCATTAGAAGAACCATAATATTTTCCAAAGATATCCCTAACCTAACTATAGGGCAGGTAAGTACGCGACGAATAAAAAAATCATCCCCACCTTACCTGTAGGTAACCAGATTTTTTTATTTTTTTATTCTATGATTCTGGAGTTTCAATAAATATGTATATCCATGCCAAATTACAGCTTTTTAGCACTAAGGGTCTCGGCGCTTTGCTTCGGACAAACGGACGGACGGACAGACGGACGGACGAGACAGACATGACGAAACTATAGGGTTCCGATTTTACTTTCTACTTCGGAAACCTGA
This sequence comes from Thymelicus lineola, assembly GCA_963932265.1. Lineage (NCBI taxonomy): Eukaryota > Metazoa > Arthropoda > Insecta > Lepidoptera > Hesperiidae > Thymelicus > Thymelicus lineola. The sequence continues at coordinate 20,601,527 of OZ010680.1, forward strand.
CCCTCTCAGTTCCTTACTATGTCCACACTACAAGTGAACTTGTGTACTCGCGATGTATTTGACTCGCGTGTGTATTTGAGATTAGCTGTGTCAACAATAAATTGACGTCTTTTTACTGAAATTGACGTTATACTCGTACAGCAATTAAAAAATTCATTTGGAAGATTATGTTTGAATTAATTTCATTAATGTCTCTATTTTTATAAATATGTGTAAAATATATTGTATAATTAATTTGGATCCTTGTACTGTTTATACACAATCAAAAACTAGTATGTGTTTTAAGTAATTTATCTCAAACGCTGGAGAGAGGGGCCGGGGCCACTCTAAAGTTTCTGCCCCGGTTCGAAAAAATCGTAGATCCGGGGCTAATAGATCTACCCAGTCTCATGGGTGCCATGGACAACGCTAAAAGAGCATAGTCTACCCAGACCGAGAGCAGAAATTTATTGGGTAAGCAGTACAATGATTGGCCTTTTAAGATGATCATCGACTTTGACAGTTTTTGTTACAAAATAAGGTTCGTAATCTTGAAACATTTTATGTTAAGTTGTACCTTGGGAAGCTGGTTATTTAAATTGATTATAACTATAATTTATCATATTTTATTTCACAAACAAGTTTAATGCGATAAACATAAAGAAGGGTCATGGGTACAATGATTGGCCCTTGATGTATTAAGATTGATATTTTTACGTTATGTTGAATGTTTTCCCACCAATTATGACATATTAACACAATGTTTATTAATACATACCTACGAATAGAAGTCACATAAAAAAAGCAAAGCAACAACCCATATTTGTCCCACTGCTGGGCTCGGGGTCTCCTCTCACAATGTGAGGGGTACAGGCCATAGTCTACCACGCTGGCCAAGTGCGGATTGGTAGACTTCACACACCTTTGAGAACATTATGGAGAACTCTCAGGTGTGCAGGTTTCCTCACGATGTTTTCCTTCACCGAAGCAAGTGATAATTAACTTGTAATACGTACATAATATTTGAAAATTAGAGGTGCGTGCCAGGATTTGAACCCGGGCCCCCGCGTTCGGGAGACCAACGTTCTAACCACTAGGCTATCACTGCTTCACACACTGAAGTCACATAATTATAATAAAAAGAAAATTGTTAAATATCGTTACAAAATGCTTAATTCTTAAGAATTTCGTAACCAAATCTTTTTCGTTGCAGTCGCCGCAAAAATATAATATTTTTTACTAGATTTACTAGCTGATAAATTATTTTGAAAACTGCCAATTACGTTTAAGAGTATTATTAACACAAAAAATAAGAATGATTTTTCATGCCTCATAAACCAATACTTATACTTTTTTAAAGGGATTTTTAAATCAAAGAGTCCATAAATTGGAGGGGGAACAACAATACTACGGCTTACCCTACTTATCTTAAAAAAATCTGCCTTGCAGGAAATAGAACCCAAGACCCTTCGTACGGCGCGGTCCAGTATGGTAACCATTGCGCCACACGGTTCGTTTATATTGGTGAAAATAAATAGCCACCTGTAATTGAGTATTTATAAATACGAACGAGTAATAATATAATGTACCTTATAACAGCTCTTTAAAACAGCTCTTTATAAACAGAACTAGCTGACCCGGCGTACTTCGTATCGCCTTAGAATGTAACAAATCAGAGATCATTAAAATCGGTACAGCCGTTCTTAGCCGCTATAGTTTTTGTGTGCATATCTCCTCCCTCTCCCGCTCCCTCTCTCTCTCCCACTCCTGCTCCCTTTCCCACTCCTGCTCCCTCTCCCTCTCCCACTCCTGCTCCCCTCTCCTCCCCGTGTTATAACTAGTACCCGGATGACCGAGCTTAGCTCGGTTTAGTATTGCTTAACAACGCCATCTGCTTTAGCTTTAGTGTAGCTACTCGCCAATAGATGTCAGGAAGAGTCTATTGTAGCCGTTTTTCATTGCCTGAAAACACGGATAAAATGACATTTTTTTTAAATGAATCCTAGCTAGATCGATTTATTGCCCCAGAAACCCCCTGCATACTAAATTTCATGAAAATCGTTGGAGCCGTTTCCGAGATTCAGAAAATATATATATATACAAGAATTGCTCGTTTAAAGGTATTAGATTTAACAATTAATTTTTGTTTTTTTCTAACTATAAGCTTACATATTAATTTTCACATTTCTGACATCAAAAATAAATAAAGAGGGCGTCCATAAATTACGTGAGATGTTTAAGGGGTGGAGGGGGTCGAGTCAAATCTCATCTAATCTTACGTTGCAGAGAGAGGGTTCTCGGCAAATATCACGCAATTTTATTTCTGATTGAAACAAAAAAATATACTATTTTGCTGGAGGGGGAGGGGGAGGGGAGAGAAAGGGGGAGAGCGAGCGGGAGCGGGAGGGGGAAGGGGAGGGGGAGGGCGAGAGGGAGGGGGAGAGGGAGCGGGAATGAGAGAGAGAGGAAGCAGGATGGAGAGAGAGAGGAAATTTAATGGTCTCTGATTTGTTAAACCTACCAAAACTATAAAAGTTAACAGTAACAAAAAAGTACATGAATCACTGATTATTAGGCGATACAAAGTTCGCCAAGACAGCTAGTGTTAAATATTTATTTAATGATGCCAAAGAAGTATAACTTATCACTCGCGTACTACATGTAGGTTTTTCTTTCTTCCTTCCTTTCTTTCTTTTTTTTTAATATTGAATTGTCAACGGTCCTCGATAAGTTTACGAAGTTTGAAAGAAATCTGACTGTTTAAAGCTAATTAAAGCGTGTAATTAGGTTTTTCTTTCTTTCTTTTTTTCTTTAAATATTGAATCGTCATGGAACCTCGATAAGTCTACGAAGTTTGAAAGAAATCTGACCATTTAAAGCTAATTAAAGCGTGTAATTAGGTTTTTCTTTCTTTCTTTTTTTCTTTAAATATTGAATCGTCATCGGTTCTTAATAAGTTTACGAAGTTTGAAAGAAATCTGACCATTTAAAGCTAATTAAAGCGTGTAATTAGGTTTTTCTTTCTTTCTTTTTTTCTTTAAATATTGAATCGTCATGGAACCTCGATAAGTCTACGAAGTTTGAAAGAAATCTGACCGTTTAAAGCTAATTAAAGCATGTAATTAAGTTTTTCTTTATTTCTTTTTTTTTCTTTAAATATTGAGTTGTCATCGGTCCTCGATAAGTCTACGAAGTTTGAAAGAAATCTGACCGTTTGAAGTGGGTCAAAATCAACTCCAAAGAGAAGTTAAAAACATACAGGTGAAGCTGTTAATAAAGCGTGTAATGACGAAGTATTACACCTTAGGGGATGAATTTCGAAAAGACCGTGATATACTTATTTCTTGTGTTTAACTATAAGCTTATAAGCACAAATTTTCACCATTCTTACTTCAAAACTGACGAAGTTGCCATACTAACTTGCATCCCCTTAATTAACCATTTAGGGGATGATTTTCACAAAAAAATGTGTTAAAATTAACTTTTGTTTATAACTATGAATTTACATAAAAATGTTCATGTTTATAACTCTAAAACTGACGAAATTGGTTTGTATTAAGTGACTTCCAATCGCTATTTTTATCCCTGGGGATGATTTTTCAATATCTTCTGAATGGAATGTCCGATTTGAGTAAATCAAAAAGTTATCAATAGGTATTGAAGCAGTTTTGAATATGAAATGATTTATTTGGATAAGGATTAATACGAAGGTATGATTATCATGGTCTGATGTTGGTCAGCTTTTTTATTGACTTTTAAAATGTAAAAAGTGGTTATAGTGACATAACTACAATAGTTGGACATATAGTATCGCGACGTTTTTTGTAGATATTGATATGTTCTCTAATATTGTAGAACATTTTTTTGTTCTTTCATCAATAGTTTCCGCAGCGTATGCGATGAAAGAAATTTTTAAGCAATTTTTTTTACACCTTGGTTCACGTTACTGAAGTTTTAGCAAGGATCTCTATTTTTTTTAAAAAATAAATATAGCCTATGTTACTCAGGAATAATGTAGCATTCTAATGGTGAAAGAATTTTTAAAATCGGTTCAGTAGTTTTTGAGTTTATTCGTTGCAAACATACAAAAATACAAAGGTTTCCTCTTTATAATATTAGTATAGATATTAGATTAAAAACATCTTAGTATAAACTATATTTAGTGCTGATGCTGAACAATGGACTGTTTAAATAGTTTTTTTTTCAAAATAATAATATTATCATAATAATGTATAATGGCGCGTCTACATTATATTAATAGTTGTTGTTGCACAGCTTGGAAATCAGGTTTTTTTTGGGAAACCCACAATTCGGACACTGGTACTTAACAGCAACAGCATGGTATATGTTACCAACTGGGTTGCTCAACGCTATGATTCGTCGCTTAGGTAAAGGTCCGTAAAACCCAGTATTGCGATATTCTTGTATTGTTGATAGTGGGCCCGAGCTTTCACTTACGAACCCCCAAAGTGGTGGGCCGTCCAGTTACCCAGTCGACTATTAACCAGCAATCGACTCTGACCGCGCCTCGCTACATAATGGTAAGTTCTATCTTTAATTATTATCTAATAGGTAATTAAACATTTAAATAAACTTTAGAATATAAATGGAAATTAAACTTTGGGTAATTAAATTTTGGGTTTGAGTGCGTTGGCAACTTTAGTGGCTTACCTTTGATACTTTTGTTTATCTTTTATAATATTATGTATAACATTGAAAATATACCTATACATAGTTATCCTACTTATCATATACCTCTAAGCATCAGTAGGTAGCATTTATATACTGAGATATAACCGCATGATAAAACTATTTAACTCAATAGATTATGCCCACGGTAGGTACCTCAGCAATAATGCATGAGTACGTGGGTCGAGCCGATTATCTTGTAAATCTGACTTCTGTGGCGTCATTCTTATAGCCGTTTGCAAAATCATCTTCTTTCTACTCTTAATACCCACGTTGAATGATACACAGGTACAATATGCAAGTGTTTTTATTAGTTCTTCCTGTTTGTGCTATCTTTGATCACAATGCAGGGGCAATACGCACTAATACAATGCTTCCGTCTTAATGTAGAATATGCAATATTTTTTTTAGAAATCTTCACTCATCTTTCTTCTTCTTCATTGCGCTGCACTGCTTGTCATCGCCGAGGAGCCTGCTTCTAAAGATATAAACGTGGAAAGCGACGACTACGAAGATTTGGAACGGAAACATCACAAGCGAAAGAAGCAGCAGAACTATGGAGGCGGTCCGTGCGGGTACGGCGGCTACGGCAGATCGTTTGGCGACAAGTTCTTTGGGTCTCCGGAACGTCCTGATTACACCTACGTGAACGCTCCAGTTACAAATTACTTCTTTGGATGCGGACCGGTCGCGCCGATAGCGCCAGTTGCATACCCCGTGCAAGCTGGTCACGGACACGGAGGTCACGGCCATGGTGGTCACGGCCATGGCCATGGTGGTCACGGGAGTCACGGTGGTCATGGTGGACACGGTAGTCACGGTGGTCACGGTGGCCATGGAGGACACGGAGGTCACGGCGGCTACGGTGGACAGGGGGGCTTCGGTGGCTACGGTGGCGAAGCCCAGGGGGGCTTCGGTGGCTACGGTGGCAATGGCAACTATGGAGGATACAACCAGTTTCAGTCTCCTTACAACCAAGGATACCCTGGCGCCAACAGACCATTCCAAAACGTGGTATCCGCCGCCGCCTCCGGCCTGGGCACGGCGCTCGCAGATTACATCACGCGCCCCAGAAAGACGAATAAGCAAATAAATAAGCAAGTGAATCAGTATCTAAAACCGTTATATAAGCTATTTTGAAACCGTGATGTGAATGTGATTAAGTTGGTAGTGTTGGTACAGCAGCCTTAAATGGTATGGACAACCTTGAGATTGCTTGATATCAATTAGATGTGTAAAATTATATGAGTATTATGTAACTATTAAATAATTTATAAGGTAAAAAATATCGTAACACTTATTATTTAGGAACTACAATGTTAATTTTTCTTGGCCATAGTAAGTTACATTGGTTTCATACATCATTTTTTCTCATAATGACGCTAGAATGTACCTAACGTAATTATTTGCATAAACACATTTGTGATAAAATTATATATTTACTGGTTACTAAGGGGCCCAAAATACTGACCCCAAACCATGCCGGTAAACCAGGTGTTAAGTAGGGTTCTGCTATTATCAATAATCATTATTAATTCATTAATTGGGTAGGAACTTACTGCTATTATCTTTCAGTGATACCTGCCTGCATAGCTACCACGCTCTTGCTCCTCTGACTCCTCGTGTTCCGGTTGGGGGCTTGAGGTCCAGTTCTTTTTTTTCTTGGCCGACAACACATCGGTGATAAGGTTTTACTGCTGTCCATGGATGACGATGACCACTGACCATTAAGTGGCTCTTCTGATCGTATATAGGCTGCCTACGTAAAACAAGTGACGATAACGAGAATAGCTATAGGGTGTACCTACCAGAATCTCATGGTATTTTTGACAAGCAGAAAATTGAGTTTTTAATATGGCAATGAAAATTTAAGAAATATAAAAATTGTCAAGTCTAATAGTCTTCGAAGATAACTCTTTTTTAACTTGACAATTGTTATATTCTTTAAATTTTCATTGCCCTATTAAAACCCCATTTTTCTGCTCGTCAAAAATGCCATGAGATTCTGGTACCTACACCCATAGCTTTAATCTGAGCTATAGGTTATGTTGTTTATTGTTATTACAGAAGTAAGTGGTATAGAGTAGTATAGACTCATTAATTGTGGTAAATGAAGGTGCATTTACTTTTATTTGTGTTTAAAACATTAACACTAGAGCCAAAATACGTAATACCTACGTAATAGCCTAATTAATGTATTAGTTAATAGATAGAATATTTTTATATACCTATGTGCCTACTATACGCGACAATATTAGTTGCTAATACTTCTAAATTTTAATTAAGTGAAGAGATAGGTAAGAGAGTTGATTAAGATTTAATTATTTCTAGGTAAGTAGGTAGGTAGTTAAGTTTACCATAATTATAGTAACAATTAAGTACTTATAAATATTTAAAAAATAGCATAAACTAATTATAAAAAATTAAGTAGGTGCTTATTAAAAGGCTCGCCCTTTTAATCGAAAATTGAATTGAAAAAGTGTAATTGTTTTATTAATTCTTCCTGTACCACGCCTGATGGATGACCGATAAACCAAAAATAAAGAATATTGTTGTACTTAATCTTTAAATTGATCTTTACTTATTATATTTTAATTTTGAATAACATCAAATTTAGAAACGGCAAAATCTTAAAGAAAGCGCAGTCTAAAATCCTTTTGTATAACACTACGAAGATACCTGAATACATATTCTCCATTGGAGACCTCACTATGCCACCCATATCCTAAAAATATTATAGATCATGTCCAAAAAAGGTTTATGTTCATGGCACCTATCGTATTCAGCTAAAATTTCAAGAAAAAAATGACATACCTACTTTGATAAACTTAAAAATTTTCATCTCTTCCAAGCGAAGTAAGCGAAGAATAATTCTGGACTTGGTATTGCTCTACAAAATTCACAACAACCTCATTGATTGTCCACAGCTTCCTTTCCAACCACTACAACTTTTAATAAATGGATTTTAAATCAAAGGGTCGATTAATTATAGGGGGCGAGGATTATTACTGCTTACCCTATATACAATTAGCCCCTGTTTACTTTGCTGCATTTCAAATATGGTGTCCTATAAGCATACGTTCCTTGCACTAAGCTCGCCTGCCGCCCCATCTGTCTACACGCCCCCCAGGCGCACTGTCAAGAGGGGTAAAACCCGGACCCTTTTTGAAACCCCACCCTCATGTAGTGATGCCCTCCGGACGCTTCCTATACTAGCACAAAGCCGGGGAGCCCCGGACAGATGACAGCCCTAAAAGTGCAACGCGAAACCAAATAATTAATGAAAATATCAGTATCTTCGGAACCTTGCCTAAAGGGATTCCTTTTAATAATATATTTTAGTTCTTATATTATATTTTTTAAGGTTTTTTGTTATAAAAACATTTAATTGTTGTAAAAACTAAATTACAAGAATAAAGTTATCACTTCGTCATTAATGAAAATGTTTGAGGATTGGCGATACGTTGCGACATCATCATCGTCGTGTGTTTTTGGTATATATTCTATACTACAATCGTGCAAAGCGAATCTACAAAGAAAATATTTTGGTCATTTATTTAAATATATTATTTCCCGATAATCTTGTATGTTATGTATACCCTACCTGGGTAACTATATTGTATTTGTGGTTATAATAAGCTGCTGCGTTAATTTATTTTTAAATAGGGTATAGGGACTCTCCTTGTATTACTCTACATAATATACATCCATTCACACCACCCTCTCGAGTAGAATTATTTTTAAATTCATAAAATTTCCACGGTCGATCCAATGAGAAAAAATATCAATAGTTCGATTCGTTAGTTTGATCATCTAATGTAACGCATATAATGTAATGCTAATTCGTAATTCGTATAAATAATAATAATATTTATTTGTTGCTGCACAATGTTCTATCTATCACTACTCATTATAAAAATAGTTCCTGTAACATGACGTAACGTGAGGATGATTTTTTATTCGTCGCATACCCTATAGTGCTGGGTATCGTTAAAAAGGGCTTCAAAAAATATTATAACTAGGTCTTCCAAAACCATTTTTGGAAATAGGGGTCTGTTTGCGAAATATTTGGCTTTAAAGTGCTAATTTTGTTAGAGTAAAGTGTCCCCCCACTGCCGGCTAAACGGTTGGAGACAAGTGAAAAAATTTTCAAAAATAGGTTATATGATGAATTTACAAGGAAAACTATCACGGCTATGTTAGCGTAAGTAGTTAATAAGTAATAGTCGATAAACTTATTATTTCGGAACCCTACATTGCGCGTGGCCTGACACGCACTTATTTATTTTTTTATTATATCTACATGTCTAACACAAACAATTTAGCTGGCAGAGACCACGCTGGCCAAGTGCGGATAGGTAGACTTCACACACCTTTGAGAACTTTATGGAGAACTCTCAGGTGTGTAGGTTTCCTCGCGATGTTTTCCTTCACCGAAGCAAGTGATAATTAACTTGTTATTCATACTGTAACTGCTATGTAATACTTAAAAGAACTTCTTTTTGTTACAGTTTACCAGAAGGTTATGGAGCCTACCAGTCTAGGGAGCAGATCCTCAACACAGAGAACAAGACCCCGTTGGATCTTGAACATGGGAAGTCCAATGGCGATGCCGCTCCTCATCACGTCACACATCCTACTAGGTTTCCCACTTTTATGCACATTAAATAACTACCGTTAGTTATCAGGACTACGAGCGCACACTCTCTACTGCATGTGTCGAGTCGAGTTTGAATCCGGTATCTGAATCCCACAAACGATTTTACGGGCGATTTTAAACGTTAAAGAGGGTTGACGCAACTAGAACCTGACAGTCCAGTCGAACTTGTATGAATAATTATAATCTCATTGTGACTTTCAAACTGTCGTTTTTTGCTATAGATCTGTCTTGATGGGTTGGTTTAAAAACATAAAGATTTGTAAACAATGTGCTGTATTGGTCAGTTACGATCTGTCTGCGCTGGCGAAATGGTTGCCATAACGAACCGCCACGCCAATGGTCCTAGATTCAATTCCCAATGAGGCGAATAAATGATGAAGAGGATTCATGATAAGTTTGAATTTCTGTTCTTGGTTTGGGTGTGTGTCCGTGTGTTGTCCATGATACCCACGACAAAGGGAATCCTAGTGGTGGGCTATGAGTAAGTAGCGTTATTTATTTATTTTAGTTACGCGGACACGATGCTCCACCTATTTCGCGGCAACATCGGCTCCGGACTGCTGGCGATGGGGGACGCCTTCAAGAACGGTGGCATCATCTTCGCGCCCATTATGACCGTTATCCTGGGCGTCATCTGTGTGCACGCACAACATCTGTTGGTAATGCTATTGCCCATAACATCTTTAACTCACGTTCAAGAAATTTATGAGTTTAAGCTTTAAGTTTTAACTAATTTTAACTAAATCCCCTATAAATTTCAATTCACTTCAAAAAAAGTGGGCTCTCAATCCTGATGCACACACTACGTCTACGCAGCATACTTTATCAAGACAACGTAACTTAGTAGGTAGGTTACCTATATAAATTAGGTACCTACATAATGTAGGTAATTAGTAGAGATGGGCCGACTACAACCGACTAGTCGGGAAAACCGACTATTCGGCATGTTTTCTTGGCGCCGACTATTCGCCGAATAGTCGGCAAAAAAGGCCGGATAGTCGGCATTTATTTTCGCTACTAAAAATAAAGTAGATAAAGAAAACTACAAAATTATAAAATCAACATTTAACTAGATTTAATATTTTAACAAATAACAAACATTCTTTAATGCATGTAGCAACATTTATCATAATTAACAAGTTTATACTTTTATTTTTAATCATATTTTAAATTAAATTTAACAATCGTATTTTTATTTTATTTGCTCAAGCAAAGGTAAATTATGATGAAGGAACGTCAGACTTCCAGCTCAATCGGGAAGTAATCGGTTCCTTTTATTTTCGTAAATATTCTCAGCCTCGGAAAATAGTCGTTCACTATAAACAGTGCTAGCAGGTCAACTCATATATATTTTAACAATACGAGCCATTTCTGGGTATCTCGTATTATTCTTCCACCACCACTCGAAAGGGTCTTCTTTTCTATTTATTACATGTGATGAACAGTACATGTCAAGCTCAAGAGCTGCAGTTATCAATATTTTTAATATTGGAACGAAGTTCCTTTTTGCGCGTTATGAAAGGGGGCTAGACGGAAAATTTTCTTACGAAAATTTGCCACGATACTTATCACGCTAGCGTGATTCAGTAAGTTGTACAGCGCCATCTCTGTAAAACTTTCTGAATCACTTCAAAAAACAAAATACTTAAATCGAAAGGAACTTCGTTCCATCCGGGTGTCCCTTGACACCTATCATTTCTTTTTGTCTACACTAGGTCTTCGTAATACTCCCAAAAATTGTGGTGAACTTTTAAATTTTTATTTTGACCATTTTGATAATTTTCTGCGTGCTCATTCGGGTCGCTGACATCATCATTTAAATTATTTTTAGAGCTCCCAGTAAAAACTGCGATTTCACTGTGCGCACATTTTCAGCCTCGAAAAACTGTAGTCAATATCTAGGATCAAGCAAAGTTGCCAGTGTGAATATTTTATCATTTTTTATATTTTATATTTTATCAATTTGACCGAAGTAAGGATGATCGGCATTGCCGAATAGTCGGCCGAATAGTCGGCAATTTTTTTGCCGATTAGTCGGCTAGTCGGCTGATCGGCAAAACCCATAGTCGGCCCATCACTAGTAATTAGTGGATTGAAATAAGATTTTGAATAAAAAATGCAATCAGCGCTAAGTATACGATACGCTAAGTTAGTTTAGTCAAATGAGTTTGTAATACAGTTTCTTTAGTAGGTACTTACTTATAGTTTAGGGATAGTTACATGATCGTGGATTTCAACATTACACATTAAACATGCCATCAGGCACCTGTTAATACTTCAAATAATTAACTGCTAACTGATAATTTGACCCATTTCAATTGAACAAATTATATACATATTTTTTATTTATTTATTTATTTATGCTTTATTGACCCCAAATAAGTGGTACAAAAGGCGGACATAATGCTAAACAGCATTCTCTACCAGTCAACCTTAGGAATTTTTAGGAATTATAGGATTATTTTAGGAATTTTTTCTTATGATTAAAATCATAAGAAACGAGAGAAAGAAAAAAAAGAGAAAAAAAAGAAAAAAAGAAAAGAGTGGTAAACCACTCTTTTAATTTTCAGTTAAATTGTTCAGAAGAGATGTACCGATTGACGAAGCGGCAGAGGCCCCCGGGCTTCGCCGAGACGGTGGGGCTGGTGTTCGAGTCGGGGCCCGCGAGACTGCGCCCCTGGGGCCGCACGATGCGCGTACTCGTCGACGTCTTCCTGTGCGTCACGCAGCTCGGCTTCTGTTGCGTTTACATTGTTTTCATTGCCAACAATGTGAAACTGGTGAGCCTACATCTTGTCACTATCACTCAATACTGTAGTCTGATTAAATATCCTAATTATGTTTTAATTTAATGAATGAATGAATGAATGAATAAGCCTTTATTGCTGTAAGTTGGTTTTACAATAGTTTAAATATAAGCTTAATATTATTTCTAAAGTAATATATAATATTCTAACTAATTATGTATCGACGATCGGTTCATCAACCTCTGCTACAGCTTGTCTTTCAACAAAGGCCTCCTCCAAAAATTTCCATTTCTTCCTGTTTAATTTAATACCCACATTTTAATAAGATAGGTTATTTAAAAATTTAATTCCATAGCAATAATTAATAATTATCGTACATAACTAGGTATCTACCTGAAGGTGTTTTTATGTCTATAAAGAATATTGGTCCAGATTTGGCCAATTTAATCATAAATGTATAAGACAGAAAACTTCTTATGTTACGATTTCAGATTTGTGAATACTTCAACTTCAAAGCCGAGCTGTCAGTTCACATGATATTCGTCATAATACCAATCCTGGTGTCGTGTATGGTCAGAAACCTGAAGTACCTGACGCCCTTCTCAACGCTAGCCAACGCTCTAATGGCAGTCGGCGTGGGAGTAGTAATATACGAGACTTCACAGGACTTGCCCCCCCTGAACACCAGAGCATACATCGCGTCCGCCCAGCAACTGCCGCTGTACTTTGGAACTGCTGTTTATGCCTTCGAAGGCATCGGTCTGGTAAGTTGATTCTTTTCTGTCGCTCAAAAGCTTCTGTCTTGTCTTAAAGCCTGCTATCTAATGACAACAACTGAGACCGACGTATTTACGTGCCCTTACGTGTGGTCACAAACACTCATTATAATTTAATATCCGCCTGACGGGAAAGTAAAATAAAATTATTAATCCCTTCGCTGTACTACGAGTTGCTGCTCAGTTTAATTCCCTTTTTCCGTATTTTTAGGTACTTCCGTTAAAGAACGAAATGAGGAAACCAGAGCAATTTCAAAAGCCTCTGGGTGTCCTCAATGTAGGTATGGTGTGCGTGGCTGGTATCTTCATAACGGTGGGCTTCCTCGGGTACCTCAAGTTCGGAGATGACGTCGCTGGCAGTCTTACCTTAAATCTTGAGCCTGGACAAGTGTAAGTCAATAACATTCTTTAAGACTATAGACTGATAAGATATCGCCTTGTCGATGACCGGCCAACTCACAGATGGAATTGCTCGAGTTGCGGAGAGATGTGGGCTTTGCAAAACGTAGGCAAAGTCACGGACAAAGCGTTATTCAAATATATTCCTACACACTATAACTTGTTTCGGACCGACTCGGCTCGTCTGGGGTAAGACGTCTTGTCTGAGGGGGTAATACGAAATCCGAATCTATTGGGAAACGCAAGATAGAATCTAGTTATGTATTGAAAATAATGGCCATCATTTTGAAAAATGTACCTAATAGGTAGAAACGTTTTCCGTGTGACGATTGATTTTTAAAAAATCTAATGATTTGAGCTGACAGGAATGAAGGTACACAAATGTTCTCATCTTTTTTCTATTACGATAATTCTAGGGAGATATTTCTACGTATTTCTGTTAGGTTTTAAATTGCAAATTTTTAAGTTACTATGATCGTTCGAATGCTACTACATAAGGTACATAACCTGTTTCGGCTGAAATCTAACGTTTCGGAATAAAGCCCACAGGAAACTCAGATCAAAAATTAGTTTTTTACTGTAAGAACTGGCCATTGTAAAATCGTATTTGATTATTAAGTACTTAGTGTACAAGGGTGCACAAAAACGCACAAATATGTACAGATAATGCGCATGCGTAAACCCCCTATATAATTATAAGTTACACTATGGATGCGCCGCGGCGCTAATCATTCAGGCCGGACCGACCGGAACGACCGGACCGACCGGACCGAAGTTAAGCTCGTGCGGTGAAAATAAAACCTGTGAGATTAGAACCATGTCTGCTGAACGTGACGAATCTTCTGAGCGCGGCGAATCTACTGCGCCTGACGAATATTCTGAGCCCGGCGAATCTACTGAGACCGGCGAATCTTTTGAGCGCGTTAACTCTTATACGCGCGGCGAATCTTTTTCTGGAAGACGGAGAACCGGCAGAGGGAGAGGGCAAAGTCGCCACCCAGCACGAGGACGCGGTGTACCGCTGCCTAGTCGAGGAGTGCAAGGTCGCCGCCCCGCACGAGGACGCGGTGTACCGCTGTCCAGTCGAGGAGTGCAAGGTCGCCACTCCGCACCAGAACGCGGAGTACCGCTGTCCAGTCGAGGAGTGCAAGGTCGCCACCCCGCACCAGGTCGCGGAGTACCGCTGTCCAGTCGAGATGAAATAGACTTGAGTGTTATTATCTGCGGACCCCTGCAAATCATCGACAATATTGACCCAGACACGCTGCTGAGGTCGTTTTTGGGGCTCACTACCGGACAACGCTGCAAGCCGCCGCTAACGAAACCAGCTTCAGGATCGAGTTCTGATCTCGGAGAATCTAGTGCCGCTGCAAGCACTGCAGACACCGGAAATACCGGAAACGATGATGGCGCTGGCCCTTCTACATCTACATCAAAGCCATCAGAGGAGGTCGTCGAGATCCCAAACTCGCCTGCATCAGAGGTAAGAGGAAGGGAAAGTAAACCTTAATGATAATATATAAGAAATTCCAGTATGTGACGCGACTCTTGGAATAGTTCTAAAAACAATAGGACAGTAGTTCTAAAAACATCTGATCGCTTACGATGTTTTTTATTCAAATATTTGTCCGAAAAATAAAATATTTCAATTGAAAATAAATAAGATACTGCCTATTTATTTAATTTGATTGTATAATAATTAGCTAGGTACTTCTAAGAAAATCAATTGAATAAGTTTGATTAACGGTCATGGCGTCGTTGCCTGTCGTAAGCGGCCATTTTGGTAAAACAAAAATAACATTTTAAAAGTTCTGCAAATATAAATTAAATCTAAATTAATTTAAGTGTGTAAATACTGTTACATGAATAAATGAAGTAATAAAGCAAACATTTTTGTTTCTTAGTTATTCTGAAGCAAACATTAACTATTATATTTATATTATTATCAAGAACGAGTCAGTTGCCGAATTACGGTAAAATAATTTTATCAGTAATACGTTAGTAAAATCGGTTAAAGTTAACTCATAGTTATTGAAATTAAATAGAGAATCACGGTCAGAGCTCTGCCTTCGTAGAGATCAGGTTGTATTAAATTATTATGTTGTTATCAACTTCCACTAGGAATACTACTTGGTTCGACCTGTATTATAAATCGTTAAAATTTCCTTCAATTAATGATTTCAAACGCATGACACCTTCGAAACATTTCACCCAAATATTCTTCATACTCTCATTCTCTCTCTGTACTCTCTCTCTTAAGAATTGATTGTGATCAACTGGACCGTGTTGAATAAGTTTATTCCTAAAATCCCCACCAGAGATATGTATGGGCTTTGTTCCCACTAGTTGTATTCGTTCTAGTATGATCGTCGAACTAATGGGAATTTTGTTCTCTTTAGTTCGATCACGGAACAATATTTTTTCTCATTAGTTTAACTGTCAAAATAAATAATATTTTTTAAAATAAATCTAATCAAAAGGGTGGTGCGAATGAATCATTATCTCATTTTCATTTTAGGTCATTGTATTTTTTCCTAAAAATATATTTTAACGAAAGAGCGTGGTATAGTTTTGATGTAATGACTGAATGAATTACATAATTGCACCAATCTAAATGACACGTTTTGAGCGCGCTTCGCCCTAATAACGCAGTAATAATTATAATTATGTGAATATCTTCAGTATATTAATAATAATTTTATTTCAGGCTGAGCATAGTGGTGCAGAGCCTGATAGCGCTGGCGATGTTGTTCACGTACCCGCTCCAGTTCTACGTGCCGATAGCGATCATGTGGCCGAGCCTGAGGAACCGATGTGGGAAGATATCACCGATCTCTAAGGAGCTCGGCTTCCGGGCCTTGATTGTGATGCTTACTTGTGAGTTTATTTACAATTTTACTTAGGTATGTGTTTACAGCACTTACACGTCTATACATAAACGATTGGTTAAAAGTGATGCTACGTCGACTATTTGATTTTTTCATGTTATTTTAATTAAATTAATTTTTTTGTGGAAAAAAACATAAATCTACCTTATGATCGAGTACCCAGAACCGCTCCTTTCTGGGTTCGAATTTTAAAATCACGTTTATTTTAAGTAAGTGAATCTAAATAGATTATTCTTTCCAGTCATTTTAGCCGAGTCCATCCCGGAATTGGGTCTGGTCATCTCTTTAGTGGGCGCCGTCAGCAGCACTGCTCTAGCGCTTGTCTTCCCACCGCTCATCGAGCTGGTGGCCATCTACCAAAGAAATGGTCACATACCATTCCACGTCGCAGTCAAGGATACCTTTATTATCATCCTCGGCCTATTTATCTTCGTAACTGGAACCTATGAAAGCGTGGCGTCTATCGTACACGCTTTCAGAGGTTAGGTTATATATTATATTCATACTTAAAAAAATAAAACAGTGTCGGCGTTAGAGGGGCGCGATGGGTCGATGGCCCAGGGTGCCACAGTTGGTCGGGGCCTTTGGGGGGCAAGGGCGAAAAAATAGTAAGAGCTACATACAAAACTTTCTACGTCCATGTCGTTAGTTCTGGATAACGCAAAACTCTAAAGGAAAGACAAAATTCTTAATAAACGTTCAAATTGATTCAGCAAAAAATTAACACTCGATTTTGATTTCCTTAAGTGGGCGCCACAATACTCTTGCCCGTGGTGGCAGTGGCACCAACTCCGGCACTGTACTTAGGATAAGACTTGACTACTCTTATTATCTTAGAAATAAATGTGTAGGAATGTGTAATCCATAAATATCTATTATTGTGTATTAGGCATATAAGTTATATCTATAAGTTAACAGTTCCCATCGGTAAGTAACATCGGTAAGTATTCTATTATAAATTCTCATAATATGTGTGAAGCGGGTAGCTTTAACTCTCTGAAGACTTTGAAATGAAAAATATTCAATGAATCAAAATATTTTTTCTCTAAAATTTCACCTTAGTAATTTTGTCACTGAAAGTCATAGAATCATCCGAATTGAGAAATAAATTAAGAATTCTACAGGGAATCAATATATTATTAATTCTAATTATGTAAAGAACAAAATTCTAAGATGTTTTTACTCAATACCTTTGAAATACCTATCTGACTCGTGACCTGGATTGACTTTTTCCATCCATACCTGATGCTAAAACTATTTTAAGTTCTAAAGTACAAAATTGCATAATGCTACTTGATAGGTTTAACATTATTTATTTTGTTCATGATAATATAACATGCACTAACTGCTACATACCATGCTATTAAAATACTACCTAGTTTTTATAAGAACAGTGTGTCAACTTAATTGAATAGCTTTATTTAAGTTTGCGGCATAAATTATAAATAAGTAGACCTTAAAACTATAAATAATAATCATTTACGATTACAATCGATGTATACTTTTGGATACCTATTATTGTATTAAACTTCTTTTCTAGTAACAATACCAGTCAAATTTTTGGACGCACCTAAGATTTGTGAACCTAGTATATACACAAAAATATTTATAAAATATTTTGGAAGATAAGCAAGTAGATATGTGGACAAAACAAGGTGAGAGGAGACCCGTGAGCCCAACAATGGGTTGTGATTGCGATGTGGTGCATAAAATGACGGCCAAATAATGATTATATTTTATACTGTTTAAAGATTAACTTTATAATAATTTGATATCGAATATCAATCTACGTAGGGACTACCTACTCTCTCATTACTGGGATTCACCAAATGGGGTACATTGGGCAGGGTTCTATTCTGGAGTTTAATAAGCTAAAAAAATCTTTCATATCAATTTAAGTTATAATTATAAAATGGTTATAAATCTATTGCTTACTTATTTATGAAATTGCATTTTCTTTGCTTCTACTCATAGTATGTTTTGTTTTGTATGTGTAGGTACATCATAGAAGTGGATGGTTCAGACATAGTCTATATATCATTTGTTGTAATGTGTTGGAATAATGTGGAAAATTGAAAATGAGATTTTATTTTCCACATTTCTACTTAGGTGTATAGTTATGTTTTCCTTATATTTCAGGCTGATTTTAAAATTATTACGTTTTTGGGCGCTATTCAAATAATTTTCAAAACATGTGGTTCAAGTGTTTTAATAACAATGTAATTAATGGAAAATATGTTTTCTGGGGTCGACTAAAACACAAAGATGTGGATTACCTACGCAAAAATTTATTGGTGTTCAAAATTTTGTATACGAGTTTTTATAGAGATAGTTTTAACGGTTTAATGAAGTGAAATGTTGAAGTGCCATGTAGGAACGAGCTCGAGAAATATCATAAAAACATCCATAAAATAAAAAAATGTCTGTGTCAGTTTATGATCGGACAAACAGAGAACTCACGAATTAAAGTAAATATATTCCTAAGAAGTTAATCCCACTAGTGATTAATTAAGGTAATAAGGCTAAATACATACTGCGAATTCTCGCTGCGCGATTTTTTTCCTGCAGTAATTCGCGTGATTTTTCAATTATACGCTCTGCGAACAAAATTTGCGCCTGCGCTCCTACTGCTCGTGCAGCGTGGTTTTTTTCATCATTAGTTTATAATTTAAATATTTTTTCACTTTTATTGATATTAATTAATTCAACTTATTATTACATCATTCATTATTATCAGTCAATTTGTATTTAGTATTTATCAAATTTAAATATATATATTTAGTTAATATGTATTTTCTTATAGTTATTTGTTTTAATTTAAATAGACTTACAGGACCCCTCTGCGGGTAAAGGCCTCCTCCAGAGAATGTAGGTATGTACTTTGCACAAAACATTCGCGGCGAATTTGAATTCGTACGTTCAGTGAATAAAATTCTACAACAAAACACATATGCGGCGTTTTATGCGTGAATTATTTTCCATGATCATAAAATTTCCACGATTTCTGCGGAAATAATCGCGCGATGAAAATTCGCATTGCAGTATGGGCCTAACATATCTTAGGCTTAACACGCATTGCGAATTTTATTGCCACGATTTTTTTCTGACGGTTTATAAATCGCGTACTGAATCAGAACCAACACGATTTTTTGTTCGCAAGTGCGTGCAGCTCCATACAATTTCCATATCTCACAGAATTTTGCGGAAAAAATCGCGCGGTGAAAAATCGTAATGCGTGCTAAGCCTTATGTATTAATGTATGTGACAAGTTTGACTAGGTACCTAACTACTACTTTACTTTTAAAACCAAAAGGATGATTTATTCCTATTAACATCAAATGTCTTATTAAAAGTATGTATACGAATTTATCTTCTAATCACTTTGTATTGTACCTATTCAAATGTATTTTAATCATAAATCTTTATTAATTTATAACGATTTTACCAATTTTAATTCTTAACAATGCGTTTTCGAGGACGTAAAAATGACTTGATTATATCATAATATTAACTAAGCAGGGTTCGTTACATAAAAACTATGAATAGATTTCGTCAGTATAAATGTGACTAATTTTGTAATAAATTTAATAGTTATAGGGGAAGTAAGCCCAAGAAGGGTACCTTAAGGCAAAATTAAAGTTTGAGCATGTTAATAACATAATTTCTAAAGACTTAAGTTGATGCGTGTAAGGGAGTTTAGTATAGTTTGATAAAATTAAGTCATATTACTTAAAACTACACCAGCAAAAATATTATGAGCAAATAACATAAACCTTCGAAAAACTCATTTTGCCCGTAGGGGGGGCCTAAAATGGGTACTGGCCTCGGGCAAAACGGAAGGCCGGCCTAAGATGGGTAGGAATTTGAAAGAAGCTAGCAGAATTGAAAGATTATGTGTTTATATTAAATAGAACAATAAATATTTGCAAAAAAATTAATCACAGTATTCAAATTGTTCAGGACTTTAACAAAATTGACTTACTCAAAATGTTTTAAAAGTAACATAAATCTCTCGAACATTTCTAAGTTAGCTACATCATAATCAGTCTAAAAATAAGCAACTTAAATGTACTTCTTCTATTTGCTTCTATTTTTATTCTTTTCTATTCACACCTCGGGGGGCCTAAAGAAAGTAGCAAACGCCTCTATTTAGGAGTGTTGCGGTCTATGGCCTTATACGGAGCTCCCGTATGGGAAGAAGAGCTGACTGATAGAACCATCGCCCTTTTAAGAAAACCTCAGAGGGTGATGGCTATCGGAGTCATTCGAGGATATCGCACCATCTCCTTCGAGGCAGCGTGCGTCTTGGCGGGATGCTCAAGCTTCGTTATATGATTGGCAATCAGATCCGGGCCCGGTGTATTGTATCCTCGCCAAGAGAAATGGAAGAGTGGAAGTTCCACGCTCAACAGTCAGTGACTAAACGGTGGAAAAAGCATCTGGCTGAACTCAGAGCCGAATGCTGGACTGTCGAGGCTGTCCGTCCGATCTTGGAGGATTGGTTGGACAGGCGGCATGGGTTGTTTACCTTCCGGCTCATACAGGTGCTCACCGGACACGGTTGTTTCGGAAAGTACTTGTGACGTATAGCTGGAAGGGAACCGACCACCAGGTGCCACCATTGCAGCTGCGTCAAGGATACGGCGCAACACACATTGTTAGTGTGCCCAGCCTGGGAGGATGAGCGCCGTGAACTCGTCGCAGAAATGGGGGACGGTCTCTCGCTTTCGACCATAATAAGAGCAATGGTCAGAACTGAGAGGTCTTGGGATGTGGGACTTTCCTTCTGCGAGGAGGTTATGTCGCAGAAAGAAGCTGTGGAGAGGGAGAGGGAGATATCATCTAACCTCCAAATCTGCAGCCGGAGAGTAGGACGTCGGAAGAGGGCCTACTAGGCCCTTCTCGGTCCTCCATGAATTGATGTCTTGACGGTAGACACGGTGTCAGCCGTCAGTAAAATAAAGCCTCGAGAAGGTGCGCGCGGTATATGAGCCGTGTGCCTTGTAGTGAAAAAGGGATGGTTAAACTCCAGATCCATGCTGAGAAAGGGATCTCAAAAAGGACCAGCGCTGTCAGGCTCGCGGAAGAATGCGAGAGCGTACCCGTGATCCTGACCCACGGTGTAGAGGAGTACACCCGTGGTGGTTTTAGCCGGTAGGAGCCCGGCATAGCCAACAGTATTCATGGCATCCATGATTTCCCCACGTAAAAAAGGGGCAAAACGAGTAGGTACTCATTTTACCCTACCCATTTTGCCTTTTAGCTAGAAGTTTGCATTATTCGAAAAATAACCTTCAAATATTAACTCTAAATCCGTGTGTTGAGTATGAAAATATACTTGAATAAGTTTATTTTGATACTGAATCAACACTATTAGACAGACATTTAAGCCAAAGCAATAATCAATCTGAATTTACCTCGCAATTTTTTATCGAAACAGACGAAAAAATATTTTTGGTCACTGCGCACGTGTTTCTACTAGCTTCGTTTTTTAGTGACTGCCTCAGATGGAGCGGGATGCGAAGCGACTGTTGCACTGTTCGCAGCGAGTCCAGCGTTCAATCTGACGATGTCGCATTGCCTACTCTTTTTAGGCTGGGTACCCGTCTTGGGCTTACTTCCCCTATATAAGGTGTATGATACTAACGCATAATATACAGGTGATTTTTTCAAGTGTGCATGCCAAATTCGAAAATAGCGAAAAATGGTCGAAGGTGTCTCGGGGCCAGTTTTTTGATACGGACCTAGGGACCGTCGATATATCCGTGACTCAAAGTTATTACCAGTGGGCCAACATATTTCAGTTTTTCAGTGCAAGTTTTTATCTAAAAAATATAAGCATCAAAATTAAGTATATTTATACACTTAAATTATTTATTTAACCAAAAAAATGGAGTGTATTTTTCAAGATACCCCATACTCGTGGAATAATAATGTATTTTATACTTATACATAGGTACTCGCTGTTCCTACTTACAGTAGCGAACCCTGCTTTACCTACCTATATTTTCCTTCCTATTTATAATAATTATATACTCAGGTACAATTGCATATTATCCATTTACTTAAAAAATTTCTTATCGTACATCAAAGCATAAACACTCAGATTAAAGAATAAAAGGCATCCTACACACTAAAATAACTTTGGGATTATCATTCCAGATTGAGGATAATATGCAGTAAGTACCTACGAGTATTACTAGTATTTAAAAAATAAAGTAAGCTATGTAGTGTTTTTGTATTTTATTTTCTGTGATAGCACAAGATGTGATTTTAATTTTGAGAAATAAAATTCTTATCAAAAATATTTCTATTTATTACGTATATGTAGGTAGGTACCCAAAAAGCTACCTAAGGATCAAATAAATTCGTACTTTATTAAATAAAAGAGATTGATTTCGCACTTCCGCACTATAAGTATATTATATTTATTACACTGAAAATAATTTGCACTAATTTTATTCAGTGACATTATTCAACATTATTGACAGCACAAAATATGAATATACTTTCTTCTCTTTTTTTTTAAAAAAAACCAAAATATTTTTCTATGCCAACCAGCATGCAATCAGCCAACACCAATATAATATACAGCTCTCGTCATGTCATAGCACCTCAGTGGCGTAGCGTGGGCTCCCGCCGCCCGAGGCCGACCGAAAATTTGCCGCCCCTTTAAGTATTTAAAATATTTTATTTATTAATTAAAAATGTAATTTTTAAAGATTGAGTCCAAAACAAGTCAAATTTAGCCCATTTTTGAGCCCTTGAATTTGGGTACAAACTGTGTGGCAAATGATTATGTGGGGTAAGAACATGCTGTATACGAAGTTTTAGCTTGTCTTGTTGATGCGAATCGCGTATTAATACCATTGTTACTATTATTATTTCTCCACGGAGTTCGCCTGGATAGCTACCACCCTCGAGCATGAGTCAGCCGCCAAACGACTCGTCGTGTTCCGGCTGGGGGCTTGAGAGCCAGTTCTTTCTTTCTTTCTTTTTCTTATTTCTTTCTTGGCCGGCAACGCATCAGTGATGCCTTTGGTGTTGCTGATGTTCATGGGCAACGATAGCCACTTACCATCGGGTGGATCGTCATCTCGTTTGCCGGCTATTTCCATAAAAAAATATTAGGTATACCTTGTGTAGTTTGATCTAAGTTAAGTTTGTCGACCAATATCAATAAAGGCAATTATAAGAGTTTCAATTAGGAGGGATTAGTGGCCAGCCCGAGTGTCGAAAGTTTTCAAACCGGCCGAGGGCCTCCAACGTGGCTTAACGACTGTTATCTTATGATAACAACCGGGACCGACAGCTTTACATGCCCTCTGAAGCACAGAAACGCTCAAGAATTTTTGCCACTAGCGGTCACCCATCCAACAGCCGACCGCGCCAGCTATTGCTTAACTTTGTTGATCACTTAGGATCGACGCAAGTTCACATTTATGGGACCTTTAAGTCCAGAGAAATCGAAATTTTTCGGCAGAGACATCTAACCTAATAAAAAAACTAAAATGGCGGCCATTCCAAAAGGAAGAGGACTAGACCCCCACACTGGCCCACATGTAGATATTTTTGTCGATAAAATTAGGTATTATTATATTATGCCCTTAAAATAGCGCAAAACATCCCTGTATCAAGCAACATTTCCAATTTTAAAGTCTATGAATCATAGATGATAGAATACAAGTGTCTGTGCGTTCTATGGGTTAAGTATATAGTCTGTAAGGTTTGTATTTTGTAAAGCCGGTCACTCACATTTGTGCAAATACGCGAACCCGCATGTGTAGGACGACCTTCGCGAATGACTATGCGAAGTTTTCGATACATTCGTGGTTTTCCAAACTGTGTCGGTTTTTTGTCGCACATAAAACCGCGCGAACCTCGAACCTTCGCGTAGCCTAGCCTCCCACACATTCGTGCGACCAGTTGCATACACGATTAAAAAGGTGACGGATGTCTTAATTTTTCGTAGTTCGTGGCGTATAATCATTTATTTAGGTACCATTTATTTTCTGCATTGAAAATGGATTGGAATAAAGCCGGTCACTCACATTCGTGCAAATACGCGAACCCGCATGTGTAGGAAACCCTCGCGAATGTCTATGCGAAGTTTTCGATACATTCGTGGTTTTCCAAACTGTGTCGGTTTTTTGCCGCACATCAAAGCGCGCGAACCTCAAACCTTCGCTTAGTCTCCCACACATTCGTGCGAGTTGCGACCAACTAGCAAGACGGAACATTCGCAGTGTTGCCAACTCGGTATCAGGTTTTCGGGCTAAACAGAGTTTTAAAAAGGGCTAAATTGGCAACACTGAACATTCGTGAACGAAGTGTAGGATACTTTTTGCTTAGGTTTGCATACTCATACGCGAACCCATTTGCATATCAGTTGAGTTACCAATGACAGCCCTTCACATACGTGCAAACATTCGTGAAAATGTCAAACATTTGTGCGCATGTGAGTGACCGGGGTAACAACAACATAATAACAACAGCAAGACTTAACATTCGTGTGTGAGGAATCGCAAATGGGTTCGCATTCTCATATGCGAACCATTTGCCTGACAGTCCTTCACGGCTTCACATACGTGCAAACATTCGTACAAATGTCAAACATTTGCGCGCATGTGAGTGACCGGGGTAACAACTGTGTCAATGAGGTCAATTGTTTGTGTTCATGGATATATTACTCTAACTGGATACCATGGAGGTAGGAGGTAGTGGAAGGTAGAAGGATGGCCACCTTTGTGTAATAAAAGCGTCCGTAAAAACGCATCCGATTATGGGCAACATAACTAAGCAAACTTCACTCCGTCTACAACAGCTATGTTCATATCGCTATTTCTCAGATACTAACGCCATTTTGGAATGGCCATTATTGGGACGTTGGGACCACGGAATACATAATTAGAAGTGCGAAGTAGACGGGGCAAAGCGACTAACAATAAGCGGAGCTCCGCTTACTTGCCGGCATAACCTATCTGTCACTGAGCTGCGTCGGTTGCGCATTAAGTAAATAAAATTTGTCTTAAATTACGTCATATTGCCTTACTGTGCAATGGGGTGTAAAAATCATAGCAGAGCAAAGAATTTATTTAATGACGATGTTTCATACTACAAATAAGCGTAGTTTTAAATTTATTTTGCAATAAGGTTTGTTTTATATTTTAGATAGTATTGCTACGCAGCTATTGTTTTCCAGAATATTCTCTTCTACTCAGGCAGGAATGGTGTACAAATTTATCGATATCAGTAGTTTTGTAATTTTATTTTTAGTTAAAAGTATTTCATATGAATATTACTATTATAATAATATTATTATTTTTAGGGTTCTGAAGTAAAATCGGAACCTTTATAGTTTCGTCATGTCTGACCGTCCGTCTGCCCATCTGTCCATCTGTCCGTCCGTCCATCCATCCATCCATCTGTAGGTATCCTTTAAAAAGGTCTTTAAAAAATATTATGGGTTTTCTAAGATTATTTTTGGAATTAAGGGTCCGTTTGCAAAATATTTGGCTTTAAAGTGCTAATTCTGGTTAGAGTCAAGTGTCCCCCCCCTGGCTAAATAGTTGGAGCCGGACAAGTGAAAAAATTCTCAAAAATAGGTTATATGATGAATTAACAAGGAAAACTATCACGGCTATGGTTAGCATAAGTAGTTAATGAGTAATAGTCAATAATTTTACTACTTCGGAACCCTACATTGCGCGTGGCCTGATATGCACTTGCCCGGTTTTAATTTTAAGGATATTTATGTACAGTTCTGCTATTTGATGTGCAATAAAGTATTGTGTTGTATTGTATATATAAATAAAGAAATATATTAAATTAAATTAAACAATATTATTTATTACGGTACATTTTATTTATTTTAAGTGCACAAAATTTAAAAAAATATTTTAAACACAATAGAATGATATATTCTGGGACTATAGATAACATGGACACAATACAAAAATGGTCATTCCGTTGTGACGACATCAGTCTGTACCTCTACAAAGTTTTATATTCACTTAACCAGTTGGATTAATTATTATATGTATATTATCTGTGCTCTAGAATCGTCGTTGTTATATCTGTGGCATAGATCTGTGGGCTTCAGTCAGACAGGCAAGATTTGATTGATGTTTGATGTATTGGAATTGAAGCGGACCTGTGGCCATCGTACTAGAAGAAGTAGAAGAACTTTATAGTACTCTTTTAGTTTTATGAAATTTTGTAAGTGATCACAGCACAGTAGCATAAAAATGGCTATATAATCAGTCTTCAGCGACGGCAATAGTGCGGTTTAATCTGATGTATAATTTAATTTGATCGCTGAAAATAGAGAACTATTTAATGTAAGGAACTTTCCAGTCAGTGAGTTCAGAGCAGTGGTATCTTTTGCGGGTAGTGAGGAATTAATGTTTTTTGGGTAGTAGTTGCGAGTAGGTGAACTAGAAAATGTCTCGTGGAAGCTACGAAACCGAATCATCGGGTGGACTGATGCCGGTGAGCATAAAAAAATATTTCAGAGCAGTGGAATCGTGGCGCCATTTTCTTTTGCCGTATCATGTGGTGTTCGATTATTTTAGATGATTCGAGCACTGGTGAAGCCTCCTGATGAGTTGATGAATCCTCCGAAGCCGAAGAAACCTCAGCATCCTTACTACAAGCGGCCGGGTAAGGGCCACAACCGAGACTGTTGCGATGCTTGCAACGAAGGCGGTGATTTAATCTGCTGTGACCGATGTCCGGCCAGTTTCCATCTGCAATGCTAGTTGGTATCACTGTGTATTAATATGAAACTATTCATACATTTTTGTCTGTGCTGATTGTCGAGCTACAATTAAATTGTAAATACTTTTAGTGATCCACCTCTAGAGGTGGAAGATATACCGGTCGGCCTTTGGCTATGCAAGGCTTGCAGAGCTTCTGACGCCGCCAATGGGGAGAGCAGCCGTGCCCCGTCTCCATTTCAATTACACCGCCGAGCAAAGTGAGTTAATACTTTGCAATGTTTTATCATATTATGGAATTAATGTAAGACATTTTCAATTATGTACTTAAGTTACTGTCAGACCCGCATTAATTTTTAAATTCAAATTCATTTAATCATACAGGTATCACTGATATACTTATGAACATATTTTTTTTATTCTACCCCCATTTTGAAATGGTGATTTGTCATAGAGGAGAAGAAATGGAGTAAAATTTCCTTGGTGCATCATTAAAAGTTAAAACTGATGCAGAAGTATTACAGAGTAATAAATTTCCTAACTTACGCGGTGGATGCAGTATAGATATTTTCTAGCAATCTTATCATTCATATATTGTATTCATATACAGGGTGGATTTTTGAGACGGGTCAGTAAGGGCAGGTACCTTAACCGTTATAGTTACAGGAAAACGTTCCTAGGAGACTATCCATAAGTTTTTAAGATATTCTGAACTGCATTCACAGATTTTTGAGAAAATGCACGGTCAGCGAAAAAAGTGCTAAAACCCAAAAAAAAAATATTTTTATGCCTATCGATCCTACTTCGTATGGGGATCAAAATACTCTGTAGGATCATTTAAGGTATGAGTACTAGAAATGTCAGAAAACGCTAAAAACGTTTTCCATACATTTTGTACTGAAAAACGATAAATCAAATTGTAATATTCTTTATTGCCAAACAATCTTATTTCTTACTATGATTAAAATATTATTTACGGCCTATTGAAATTTAAATACAAAAACCACGGTAAGACACAACATATCACACAAACTTAAAAATAGGTTATCTAGGAAATACATTGTTCAAAATGACCGCCGTTTTCACGAATACATAAGTTCACTCGTTTTTGTACTGATCAAGTAACAGCGGAAAGTTTTCTTTGATTGATATTATTTAAAATCCCCGTTAATGCCTCTTTCAGCTCCTGAACACTGTCGTACTTTCTTTTGTAGACTTCATTTTTTAGGTGGCCCCACAAAAAAAAATCGAGAGGCTAACGCTTCTGGGCTACGAGGTGGCCACTTAATTGGACCATGTGTTCCTATCCACTGTGTCCCGAATCGTTTGTTAGAACGCGTAAGACGGCTGTTAAGTGGCGGTGCGCCATGTTGTTGAAAATGAACTTTTCGCAATTCCGTCAGGGGCCATTCATCCAACTGGTTTTGAAGATTCAAAATTTACTTTCAAACTTCTTTTTTATAAGTTTTTACTTATTTTTTTTAGGAACAAATACGAGTAAGGTTGTTTGGCGATAAAGAATATTACGAGTTGATTTATCGTTTTTCAGTACAAAATGTATGAAAAAAGTTTTTAGCGATTTCTGACATTTCTAGTACTCATACCTTAAATGGTCCCATAGAGTATTTTGATCCCCATACGAAGTGGTATCGATACGCATAAAAATATTTTTTTTTGGATTTTAGCACTTTTTTCGCTGACTATACATTTTCTCAAAAATCTGTGAATGCAGTTTAGAATATTTTAAAAAGTTGTGGATAGTCTCCTAGGAACGTTTTCCTGTAACTATAACGGTTAAGGTACCTGCCCTTACTGACCCGTCTCAAAAATCCACCCTGTATATACATGTCAATTGAAGGTTTTAATATTGAAATTCAAAATTCTTTGTTCATGTAGGTATCACTGTTTTATGTTTTTAATTAAATTTTTATTTATAAATTACAAATAAAACACAAACAAAAATTACAAAAAATTGAAAATAAGAAAATTGTCTATGCTGGGATTTGGACTTGCAACCATTGATATGACCTAAAGAAATATAAAACAGGCTACTATATTACCACTCGACCACAAGCTGCTCTTTGTGTAACAGCGAAATTTGCTGTTATATTCCATCGCATAGCTATTTATTAAACTTGATCTTGATTATAAAGCAAATTACGTGCATAACGTTTTAAAGTTTTTTAGTGTGTGAGTGCAGAAACAAATTTTGTTTCGATGTAAGAGTTAAGTAATGTAATACTTACTCCCACACACATCTTATTTATTAGTGTGCGGTGCATACCAATCATAATTGTCGACTGTAGCCATACTTTATTATAATTATTATCATTCTCCCTTCAGCAAAAGCCTCTTAAGTTATTCAACCATAGTAATTATATTATGGTAAGGTTTTGACATTTTGTGATGTCCACAGTCCAGCGTCCATGTGACTAGTGAGAGAATTCTATCATCAATTTGATCATCTTTAGTTTTTGACAGTTATGTGTAAAAGAATTGTATTGCTATCCTTAATATGTATCTTTTAGGAACCGAGGCAATTCAAAAAGCAATGGAAAGAAAAAAGGAAAAGCTAAAAAAGTGGAATTGAAAAAGGAAGAAGCTAAGAAAGAAGAGTCTAAAAAAGAAGATGCCAAGAAAGAAACAGCCCCAAACGAGGGTGAAGATGGAGAAAACATGGAGGAAGAGGCAGTTGAGGAAGTTAAAAGTGATACGGAGAAAGAGTTGTCTCCAATGGATCTATTGGTGAAGGCAGCAAAAGTCATGAATCCCAAGCAGTTTGAAATTCCAAGAGAAATGAAGATACCAATATTATTTCCCGGGACAGAAAAAGGTGCTTGATTTTAATATAATATTACATGTGGTATTGACAATGCTATATTTAAACATTTTTATTATCAATCATGCTATATAAATGCCTTATATTTTGGTGACGTGTAGCAATAATGGTTGATGTTTGATGAGGATATGTAAAATCTATAGATATTCCTATTAATATGCCATTAGCTCCCTTGAAGAGAGTGAACTTGTACTAGGATAGTCTGAATATAGTCTTATTATCTTTGATTTTATATGTACGTAGTATGTATTTATGTTGTTTTATATAATTTGATAAATTATTATTTCATAGTATTGTTTTCTGTGCAATTCTGTTGCAATTCATAATTTAAGTCTATATTTATATGCCTTTTATACTGCCTTTGTTGTTTTCCCACTGCCCAAAGGTTGACTGGCAGAGAATGCTTCTAGCATTAAGTCCGCCTTTTGTACCACATTGTATATGGTATAATAAAATTTAAATAAATTAAATATAGTAATTGAGTATTGTGAAGTGAGGGTATTCTGTTTGTGTTGTACACGCAGAAAAAACCAAAAAAACGCGGCGCAGTACCACAGAGGTGCCTATTCCGGGCAAGGAATGCTACGTGTGCCGTGGCAACAGCAAAAAAGCACCGCTTCTCCAGTGTGACTACTGCCCATTGCTGTTCCACCAGGTAACGTCTTAATATGAATGTGACTATTTATGATGATTATTTATGGTACACCGACCGGCTAATGCATATGACCAATTGTATCCCCATTAGGTGGCATTCTTCATTAGTTGACTATCTTAATATCAATTATTCATGTATTTACAAGTATTAGTAGATAAGATATTTTGATATTTTTTGAAGAGTTGTGGGCAAATATTTAATTTTCGCAGTGTATACAGTATATTTTTTTGCAGGACTGTCTCAATCCTCCATTGACTGCCCTGCCAATTGGTCGCTGGATGTGCCCCAATCATGTGGAGCAATACATTGTAAGTAACA
Source organism: Thymelicus lineola (assembly GCA_963932265.1). Classification (NCBI taxonomy): domain Eukaryota; kingdom Metazoa; phylum Arthropoda; class Insecta; order Lepidoptera; family Hesperiidae; genus Thymelicus; species Thymelicus lineola. Next base: position 20,632,195 of record OZ010680.1, read on the forward strand.
ATAACTAGACTGCAAATTAAACATATATGTCATTTCATTGAAACAAATGAACAATCTCTATACATATCTCTCTTACGCCCATCATGACGTCATTGTTCGTATTTTATATTCAAATTCAACAAACTTCAGTAGACAAATAGTATTGAAAAACGGATAGTGACATCACTTGAGGTTTTTGGTGGGAAATTTGATAATGATTTTTATTTATCAATTTTTGTTTTTAAATAGAAGATTATTATTTTTATAATTTTTGTTTTCGTGAATATTAAGGTTCTATCTGTAAAATAAAATTGAATCCTAAAATTAGTCAACATCCCTATTGGATGACAACAAAGGACATTTTCCTTTATGTATGGGGACTTCGCTATCCATGGGCAGTAACTGTAGATAATATATTATGAGTAATTATGTAGCTAAGTTTAAAACTTTTTGCATCATATCAATGTTATAGTGATCAGGCTATGACACTGATTTTTATGTTACACATCTACATATCTTTACATGTTTTTACAGCTTGGAAGCACAAAGATGTTTGAACAATCTTGTAATTTAAAGGATTAAAATTCTTCCTATGTTTCATAACATGAGCAATGTACCAGCGAACCTTTTATTTTTGCCCAAAAGTACATGATTTGAGATTTTAATAGTTCATTAATTAAAGCAATATTTATTGTCTACGGGGAATTGTGGGGTGCTGATTACCTAATTATGTGCAATTATTTTCATGTATTATGCATATTATGCATATGTCGTGAACACAATGATATTATCTATACTAATCTATACTAATATTATAAAGAGGAAAGATTTGATTGTTTGCATTGAATAGGCTCCGAAACTACCGAACCGATTTGAAAAATTCTTTCACTGTTGGGAAGCTATACTATCTCCGGGTGACATAGGCTATATTTTTTTTTTCACAATTTTTTCCGAAGCGAAGCGAGGGCGATTTCCTAGTTATGTATAAAAAGAGGTAGATATGCCAAGACGGCGCTGAAATTACGTCAGTCGAATTTAGTCAAGTATAGCGATTTTAATTCAGACAGTTGATAGCTGCCTCTGAGTGAGGCCGTCTAGCTGTCTTATTCACTATTATGGTTTTAGTATTGCCATCCCTTTTACATAATTTACCAATGTAATAGTAATTGGTGTAGTGAAACAAAAAATAAACGTGTGTGTGTTGTAGCTCGGTCGGAACAGATTTTTTGGTTGATTTATACAGGCATAACGTATCTATAGTTTAATATCACTGCGTGAACATAATAAATTGTACCACTAGGACTGGAAGATGGTGAACTCCATCTCGGCGACAGAGCGAGTGGCACTATGGGACAAGTTTTCGGGGCCCATTGACCAGCACGCCATCAAGGTTGACTTCCTACGCCGCGCTCGACGCAACAACCCTGCTTTCCGGTAACATATTATACTACATTTTTTGGCGAGTCTTATTTGGTAAACAATATTACAGTGTCTTTTTATCCTAATTTTTATACCCACCTTCCACTGCGAGCGGAGCGGACTCTGTACGAACTCTGTTCAATTCGCAACAGTAAATTTCGCATTCCGCAACACTCGCTCGCAATGGAAGGCAGCAAATCGCTCATCTTACTCATCTCATTTCTCGCCTAGCTCACTCCGTAAAGCTCGCTTGCGGTGGAAGACAAACAACTATTTTCAGTTTTACTCTTTTTCAGTGGTTCCGCCCAGCTATTTCCCTCTCATTACCCTTCCGCAATGGAAAGCGGGCATTAGGGTTTCGGAGTAAAATCGGAACCCTTATAGTTTCTTCATGTCCGTCCGTCTATCTGTCCGAAGGAAAGTGCCGAGAACCTTTTTTGACAGATACGACAAACTACTTCAAATGTAATAATTATAATAAATATTTTGAGTTTCAACTAAATTGTACCATATCTGTAATAGTGTGCCCCACCATAACCTATTACAGATGTTGCCTTCTCTGATTTTCAAAAGTTTATTTTTGATATGTTTCCACATTTAAGCGACATGCATACCTACATGCATAGATTGATATGATTTAAAACGGTTCGCAGCCGCAGACAGAAAAAGATGAAACCCAGCATCAGACGTAATATCGATTCGTCAATACGTGTTATAGAGGGACTTTGAATCCTGACCGGTGACGTTAAGGTTCCGTTTTGTTTGTATTTCCGTGCCCTCAGGTCTGGTCAGCGCTCAGCAATGTAATAATAGACGGAGGGTTTCGTACGCGCCTTTCAATTAGTTCATTTTAACCCCGCACGGACGGTTGGTTCCCTTTACGTCGAGTCTCTTTACGTCGAGTCCCGTTACGTCGAGTCTATGAGCCTATTGTCCTTCAAAATTTGCTATTTTACGCCTTCTATTACCTTGACGTCGAGTTTGGTTAAAAAGTACAGTCAGGAATAAAAAAATACTCGTAGTCAGTATCAATAAAATATTGTTTAAATTTTGTAGTAATACTCAACTCAGGGTCACTAACGGTTGTTTAAATCGCTCCTTAGTAAAGAGTCGCCATACAAATTCTGTACTATAAATAATACCCCATGTGCTTCAACCGGGTTTTTGATCAACGTTATCATCTTTACTTTGAAGTTTTGATGGGCTATGATCGGCTTTTTTGATTACATTTACACTGCTATTTAGAACACTATCAGTATTTTGTAGATCGAGGTTTAATAATACATAAGAGTCGCTGGATTCTTCTTTTATTAAATTTTCGTGTTTGATAGCTTCTGACTGTGGTGCATGCATGCTTCTATCGCCTACTTCAGAATTAATGTCATCTGTTTTGTCGCCTTCCAGAATATTAATTATGGTAATTAAATCAATTGTATTTTGAAATATACTTCATACATCTACTCCTCAGTTATCCTAAAAAGGAATAAAACTCATCCGAAAAGTCAAGTAGTTACCTTACCTAAGTAAACTAGTAGTAAGTCACTAATAACGACAAAATATATGTATTTAAAATTAATGAAGATAAAAAATATTGTGTATATGGAGGCCCCATTTATTTCTTTTTTTAATTTTTTTCAAATTGAGACTCATAGGGAATTAAGTTGAAATTAGTTTACACTTAAAGCAAAGACCCATAAATTTCTTAAACGAGAATGAAAGCTGTTATGGGCAAATGTCTTAGGCCCTCAATTCAGACGCATATAATAAAGTGACATAGCATAAATCTCAGAATCACTTGTTTATTTTAATAATTTGATTAGTAGAATATCTACTTATAGCTTTTATTTTATGCGTATTTGAAAATTTAGACGAAATACATGTTTAAAAATAATAAGCGCACCTAGCTTACTGTTTTTAAATGTTTTAAAGGAACAAACCATAAGTAATGTGTAATTATAACAATAAACCATTTGGTAATAATTATAACAATAAGCGCACCTGCGTCCTACTCCTTATCTATGTGCCGGGCGATACCTGGAAAATGCACTATCATAACCACAGAAAATTTAAAACAATGAGCACACTTAGTTTATTGATTTTGCTGTCGTCAGTAATTCTTTGAATTTCTATTGTCGGCAGGGTTTAAGCTCGAGCAATGAATAGTAGCAGTATAACTCGGGACATTACAATACTCTTTCAATAACTCATAATCGAAACTAAAGCTAACGAAAACAAAATTCTATCATGACACCGAAATTTTTAATTTTGTAAATCACAGCTCCATACGAAAATGTAAAAATATATAAACGTATAATACGAAAATTAATATTATTAACACAATTTATGTAAAATAAATCAATGCACTTTATGCATGCTTCTGAACTGAGGGCCCAAGACCTTTGCCCATAACAGCTTTTAAGAAATAACACGTTTAAGAAATTAATGGGTGTTTACTTTAAGTTTTAACTTAATTCCCTTTGTGTCAAATTGCTACGCCACGAAAAAAAAAATAGAAAGTTACTTTCGATACAGGATTAATGGTAGGTACTTACGTGTTTCACACTATCAAATTGTTTCTGAACCACTACAAAACTTCCTAAGCACTTACACAGCTGTAACGTAGTACGCTCTCACACACTCTTTCAAGGTTTAAAAGACACTGTAATCTAAAGTTTAGTCCTGGTCCCTGAACGTCCTCGTTGGTTGAGTTGGGACGTGTAACGCTGATAACAATAAATATGTAAGAGAGAGACAAGTGTATGTGCGAAAAAGAGGTGACGTCTAAAACTTACCTGATCGAATACTGTTTAGTGATCTGTATTAATGTTCCCCACATTACATAATAATTCTATTAGTCACACTGACGCAATGTCTAAATACTGCTGTAGGTACTTAATTTATGTAAAATTACCAAGGGGCCATTTTCAGTATATTAATGGTTTATATACTTTTTAAAAGATAATAAGTTATTTTAAGAAATTCAGTAGATTCCAATACAAAAACATATAAAATATTTGAACCTGACTGTACTTCAAAATATGAAACAAAATATGAAACCACAATAGGCTCATAGACTCGACGTAACGGGACTCGACGTAAAGAGACTCGACGTAAAGGGAACCAACCCACGGACGCACTGATTGATTCGTATGCACGGTGTAGATAAACATTGCACATAGACTTGCTTTTAATGGACGGTACAACACAATACATCAGGGGGAATAATAAATTAAATAATAATAAAAAAAAACAATACATGTAAGTTTACACAACTATGCTGTTTGCTTTTTATCAGACTGTAAGGAGACGTTATGTTTTTCGCGCGTATCTTGTATGTATGTACAGTCCCCTGCAGAGAAAAGTAACCCATCTGTTTGTAAATATATACATATACGTACAGCAACATAAGTATCTGTTGCCTTTGATACAACCTTGTAGCTACTTGTCGACCTGATTTTGTCACTTCAATGCGGCTAAATTATTAAATGCAATTAATATTTCATTTCATAATGCTACGCTTGTATATCAACAAACAACTTGACAAGAAGTCAAGAATCAACAAATTATAAAATAAATGTGAAAACACCGATCATCTTGCCAGGATTTGAACCTACAAGTTTATAAGTGGAGGTCAGACCTCCTAGCCACTGGACCTAAGGGCTCTTGGTAGTCGCCGCGAAATTTGTATAGGATTTAGCAATAAGCATCGATTACCGAGACGTCGTCGTGTGACGTCACACCATTCATTCTCGCGGCATAGGTATAGGTTGATCTTGCGCTATTTAACAAAATATGTAGGTAAGTCAAAGTTTTTTTTTAATTCGTTTTTTGCTTTCTTTGGAAACTTACAGTTCCAAAGGTTACGCGCGCTCGTTAGCTTCTGTATTTCTGTATTCCGTATTCTATATCATCTAGAAAATCAAGGTTCGATTAACCGTTTTCTTGAAAGCCAACATAATATACGTAGTTCTTTGGGAACAAAATCGAGACATCAGGATGATTGCAAGAGAGCTTGCAAGGTTATTTCACTAACTAATCATTATACTTAATACATAAAATATTAATCACCATTACTTAGAATAATTAATTTAATTTTTTTTTATCGTGAATCACTCAAACATAAATTAATAATTGTTCAAAATGTCGATGTTTTGCATTAGGTGTCCAACTTTTAACATTTTTTTAATATTTTTAGGACAAAATATAAATAAACAATAAGACATGGTGTAAAAATTATTGCGATCGATTCAGTTACTGATTCTGAACAAACTACTTTCAGGTTTCGTATATACTAAGAATAACGTATATTATGCCTATATCTAAAAACAAAAAATAAAACAAACAAAAGAAATCTAATTAAATATTAAAGTTTTCATGACAGGATTCGAACCTCAGACTTCATGAATAAGACATGTGTGTCGTCCCCTGAGCCACCCCAATGGTGTGACGTCACACGACGTCTCCCTTATCGATGCTTATTTAATTTATGTAAATAGCCGGCAAACGAGCTGACGATCCACCTGATGGTAAGCGCCTATCGTCGCCCATGAAATTTAATAAAATAAATAAATAATTAAGTAAAAAATAATTATTAAATAAATAATTTCTTGACTTCTTGTCAATCGATCACATGAATTGAAAGTGAAATGTGTAATAAAATATAAATTGTAATTTAGCCGCATCGAAGAGACAAAAACAAGTTTCCGCAATAACAGGTCGACAAGTAGCTACAAGGTTGTATCAAAGGCAATAGATATGTTGCTGTACGTATATATAACAAACAGATGGGTTACTTTTCTCTGCAGGGGACTGTAAGAGTATGATTGTAATGTTCTTTATTACCTCGTATGTATCTTCCAAACCGCTCGACCAATTTATATAATCAAAATATCGTTAGATGAATTTTATTACAATTGGTATTTTATGTTACCACTTTGTTGTGTTAAATTAATAATACATAAATTGATAATAATTAATACAGCATTCTAATACAAACAATCTCTAAATTCAGCCATGCACTGATGGACTTGGTAAAACTATAAGGGTTTCTAGCCGACCCAGAAATAATATTGATTATTAATTAATTATTTTTTATCGGATCAATAACAGATGGACATCTTTACACACTTTTAAGTACTTATTGGCAATCCGTTTCGCTACTAGTATAAATTTAAAAATAAACAACCCACCTGCTATCAAAAAAGCTATCAAGATATACCTTTTTGAAATCCTAATGGTGAGCTCTATATTTTGATTCCCATCCATATTGCATTATTCGATTTATTTTTATTTTTTGATACTTCAAACAATGGCATCTTACTGCCACAATACTGTCTTTTTTTTAAATTTCACTTATCTAAGAACACTTGGGCTATCAAGACGAATCTGACGATATCTTAATTATATAAATCCAGACTTCAGAGGTTTGGAAGATATGAGCTAATAAAGAATATTACATACATACATACAAGATACGCGCGAATAACGTAACTCTTCCTGGCAGTCGGGTAATAAAAAATAATACATGCCGTCAAATAGTGAAAAAAATATCCTAATTGTAGTTTGAATAATAATTAATTTTAATGACGTGCAATTTCATGATGTGCAATGACGGACGTGATAACAGCTGTCCGACCTTCCTGTTGTAGTTTAATCCTATAGGGATGTAATGTTGGACGCAAGCTGCAGCCCATACAAAACGAATCCCACCAGGACCATTCACTTACCTACTTGACACTCGAGGAATTAAGCTTAAAATGTTTTAGAGTGCTATTATAATTACATGCCCGGAGATCCAGTTAATCTGCTGGCCCATCTGTTTGTACGCCGGCTATTGATTGTAAAACGCTTTTCATGTGTATGGTCCGATAACTACATTAAAGCTAGTACATAATGTCTGCGCACTGGTTTTAATAATAGGTCTGTACCTGTGTAGGGATAAAGGGCGGAAGGGTCGCGTTGCTAGGCATCACCCTATGGGGATAGGGGTTGGATTGCAAAAAGAACGCTCCCCTACGCAGACAGAGGGCGCCCTCGGCGCTTATTAATTTGTATCCATCACAGACCCATTAGGACATTCTCTTTGATCTCGTATGTAATAAGAGCGCTTTGTGAAATATTCGATTTCGATGTGATTTGTTATGCAGATAAAAACGTGCACCACAAAATTGAGTTGCAAACAGTTTGATTTGAATAAAACCAGTTTACTTGTAATTCCGGTCTTGAAAAGATATGCGAAAACATTACAGTATGGCGTTTTTGATTTCTCAAATAAAATGACTAGGAGAGAATGTTTTTAGCATTAAATCCGCCTTTTGTTCCCATGTAAGGTATAAAAGAGATTAAATGAAAAATAAAAATAAAATATTCTTTGTTAAGTACTTGGAGCACTCATACTGAGCAGCTATCGTACGAGAATCTGCTCCACAACATAGCCTAGGTACACCAACATTTTTATAATATTTCCGGCTGGTGGGTTGAGAGCCAGTTCTTTGTTTCTTTTCCTTCTTGGCCGGCAAGCCAACTTGTGACTGGTGTTCATGGGCGGCGAAGACCACTTACCTTCCCCGGGCTCGTCTGTTCGTTTATGGTTTTTCACTAAAAAAAAGTATGATTATAAGCATCATAATAATAATCAAAATAATCCTGTGTATTAAAGTTGTTTTTTTTTGTATATTGATGACGGTTCAGCTAGCAACATACTATCGACTGATTCTAAATTACATGACATTTCTTTTTTTTTGTTTGTTTTTTTAGTCAATTCCTATTTATGTGTGTCGACGGGTAAGACACGAGACAAGGTGACATTATATCACCTGTTCATCGTATCAAACACGTTGCAAACTCTGTTCACCTTTACTCTTACGATAACGTGATTTTAAATCATGTCTAGTTCATATTGAGATGCATCCAAAAGCGATGTGTCTCAATCTTGTATGTGACCGGGTTAAACAAAAATAACTTAGTCTGGATATAGTCGTGAATTTGTTTCGCTCGATGTCGAGACAATTCAAAACTAAATTCGAAAACGAATATTTGTTGTTGACTGAATGTTAAGAGTTTATTTTTAGCTACTGGTTTAACTACATGGTGCCACCAGTAATACTTTCAGGGAGTTGCATCTGCATGTAGATGCAGATAATGAGCAGCAACCTAGATCTAACGCCCCAACTCAGTCACTAACGGTTACTTTAATCGCTCCTTAGTAAAGAATCACCATACAAATTCTGTACTAAGAAGCCATTTAAGTAACCTTTAGTGACTCTGAGTTGGGGCGTAAATAATTTTTCAAAGTGATTTAAAAATTCTTAATCTTTTCTATGCATTTTTTACGCTTGTCACCTAGAAACTCTGTAACGTATAAACAGATAAAGACATTTTTATTTGAAAACATATGCTTCCAGATAGATCGTATATGTATCGAAATTCATTTCTGAAGATGGGGCCCATGATGAATTGAGGGATTTTCAGATTCCTCGGTTATTAAAAGTATATCCTAAGTAAACATGTCGATTTTAATTTAGTGATAATTTTACTATTCCCTTTTCGAACACTATTTCTTTGCAGTGATGATTTGGTAAAATTTTGATTATGTTCCGGTAAGGTCAAATGTACAGTCAGCAAAAGAGTTCCAGCTAACAGCCCTGCATACCTGACAGTCTTGAAAGAAAGAAAGAAAGAAAAACGTTTATTTCTGTGTCAATTAGGTAGGTACACACACAAACGTAGATATAACAACAAAAATAATATTAAGAGTTTTCAAACAGAGACAAAATAATGAACAAAAGTAACTAAGGTAAGAGTAAGTAGTGTAAGTAAGTGTTACTTTTGCTGTAAGTGGTATATTGTCCGCAGCATAAAGGTGCCGGCGCCAGAACGCGGGCGAGTGATGGTACCCCCGATGGTGCAACAGCACTATCTCAACCCGCCGCCGCTGCTGCCCTCGCGCAGGGAGTTCGTCAGATGCGCCAACGGTCAGTATTGTAGTTTAGTAGACAGAAGATGGATTAGTGATTATGATACACTTCGGTTACAGCGGCGGGGCGTCTTTACAACTCATGTTAATGTTAAGTGGTAAGCGGTCGTGTAGGGACCACACTAGACGATCGCATGATTTTACGTGAATGATCAAGCTACGTGATGGACCGTCATCCAAAAGTTTAAATAGTAGAGAGGAGAGGTCTCCTGCCCACAGAGAAAACTGTGGAACTTGTGATCTTCTTTAAACTGTAATTACGAGTAGAAACGGCTATCGAGTTCATTTGGAATTGACAGCTAAGCTTCAGATAGATAAACACATTTCAGATGTCATTCGAATCATTAAAAAAAAATTTGTGATAATATTCTGTGCATTTGATGCTAACATCAAAATGTTAGTCAATACAGTATAAGTCGTAGACGGCGACGCTTAACAGTATGCGGTCGATATTGTCGATACATGTCTAAATATTTAATGCAGGCGGTGGACTCATGCAGGCAGGCAGTGTTTAAATTCGTGAATAAATAACTGGCTTTCGATTGAATCTGCACCCGTTTTAAATAAAAAAAGACCTACATCTTTTATTTGAACAGTAACCCTACATTATAATAAAATATTTTTAGGGTATACTTTTTTCGTTTAATCTGTCCCTGTTTTAAATAAAAGTACCTATATTTTATTTGATACAATAACCCTACTACTACTAATTAGTACTAAAATAAATTTAGGGTACATATGAATAAAAGAGGGTGCAGAATACCTATGATCTATTACTAGTTATACAGTAAGAGTATAGATTTATTTTAGAAGTAAGTATTGTTCCAAACACGTCAGGAATTTGAGATTTTATTCACTATTATTATCTCAGTGCAGTTTCGTTCAAAATAGCAAATCGGATGGATGCAAAGGTCAATGTCAAAAGGTGCATTTATATCGAGTTTCACCCAATGTCAATGTCATCTAGATAATTGTGCAGCATGCAGTTTGGTGGACAAAACCAACGTGTCCAATTTATCTACACCAAATGGTGAATCACTAAAAATTATCACGAAAGAATGCTAATAATATGTACTCGTAAGCGGTTCCATTCAACATTAAGTAGATATAAGTTATAGCGCATCCAGTGTTTGAAACAGGAGGGGAGTTTATCATGCAGCCTTCGATATAGGGGGTCATATTATGAAAATTCAATATCAGTAATTTTACAGTATTTTCTTATATACCTTTAGAAATTACTTATCACAGTGAAATAACTTTTGCTATGATTTAATTCCAATATCTTTAATGGCTAATCTCCTAGAGTTTCTCGATAGGTACCGCGGATCTTAAAGAAAGACTTGACTTGACATGACGTCATTTCAATATCTTGAATGTTGTTTTATTACATAACATAAGACAATTAGTGTAAGGAGATTATGTTCCTTATACAGACAGACTAATGAGATTCAACAATTATTTGAATATTGATAGGATTTAATAGTTTAATCTAAATATAAGCTACTTTTTATATAAACATTGCATACTAAGATTGCCTTATTTTATACTGAAATATGTTCTAAAACAAGTTAATAATACTAATAAAAACTTAGTGCTGAAGCAAACACAAAGCGCAACTCAATTATCTTTTGCACTACAATAAAAGGTCATTCTGTGTCCTTAGTTCTCCGAAACCTGAAGGCCAGTGGGACGTACGACGAATCTGAAGAGGAGGGTGACATAGACGAGAACTCGAAGCATAAGATCTGTTTGAACATGTCCTGCCCTGAGTACACTGGTGAAGGATCGTGCCCTCTGGAGTCCACTAAGCTAATGGGCGCCAGCAAGGAGGAGGCCGAGCACGACTTAAAGTCTATCACTGAGCCAAAGGTCAGTCACGACTGTTGGACAGAAGAACATTTCGCACCTCCACAAAAAGAGTCATAAATCATAAACAATTGAAAAACGTTTTCATTGTTTGATTTTAAATGGATTTACGCGAAAGGTCAAATACGCATAAAGTCAAACTAATCTGAATCTATGAATCTGATATACCAAAATTAAATTGTCGTCCTCGTAAATTGTAAATAATTTAGATCATTTACATTTTTAATAATTCATCTTTGACAGTTTACGGGTAAAGTAATAACTAACGGTGGTGTTCAAATGAACCAGGTGATAAAGGAGCGTGCAGCCGATCCGTCGACGAGCGACCACTCGGACTCGGACCTAGAGCAGCAGATCCAAGCGACGGTGAAGAAGCGCAAGGCGTTCACCGCGGAGACCATCAGCCCCAAGAACCAGTCGCGGCCGGTGCTGGTGCTGCGCGAGGACCACGACGTAGAGGAACTGCTCGCCACCGCTGATGGACAGCTGAAGCAGCTCGATGAGCGGCTCCTCAGGATCCTCGCTTGGCAGAGAGTGCAGCAGGTTAGTATGGATTTGGCTGGAGATTGTCAGTAACGCAAAATGGTTGTCGTAGTGTTGTTTTAGAGGGAGGGTTTTGTAGGGCGGTTTTTGTTTGTCAGAGCAGCAAAAAGACAGATTCGTATAATTTATTTATTTATTTAATTTTTGCAACACTTTAAACTAGGGTATACAAGGACAAAAACTTAATGCCTAATGGCATTCTCTACCAGTCAGCCCTGGGTGCTGGTGAAAAAAATTTAAGGTAGGCGCAAATTGTCAATATAAACGATAAAATACACAAATTTTAATAAATACTAAAAATTTCTTATCCTACATATAATAATGAATAGAAATAATACATACACATTAATGACATGCAACAGATAGCGGTAGGAGAACAAATGGCGGGCGGTTGGCGTCGGGCGATCGGCTCTACTCAGTGGGTGGACAAATCGGTCGCGGCCATCAAGGCGCCCGAGCGCACTCGGCTGCAAGCGCTGGGAGTTAATGTCCAGCCGCTGCCGTCCGATCTGTTGGAGAGTGAAGACCGCCAACGCATCGCCCAGGCGGTGTGGGGCGAGGCACCGCCCTCTCCCCCCGCCGCACCGCGCCCCCCATCGCCCCGCACTGAGCTCAAAGATGCCTTCATCAAGGCGTCGCTGCTACGGGTCACCACGCCGCGAGGGTGAGTCTTGGAGCTGTAGTACTCAGGTGACTCCGTTTGCACACTTCGGGTACGGAACCTTACGGTCTATATGTACAGTCGACAAAAGAATTAAGTATGCGGGGCATGATTCTAAAACCCTCTGTAATATTTAATATTGTATGTTGTTTACGTTATTATCAATGTTAAATTATACCTTACGTATACAGGGATCATTTAACATTGATAATAACACAAACAATTTATAATATCAATAATTACACAAGGTTTTAGAATCATGCCATTTTTTACCGACTGTACCGGGTTCTTAAATTTTGAGGATCACCTTAGACTAGTGAACAAAGTGATGTGTGTAAATTGTAATGTACCTGTCCATAGGAGCTGCAACATTTCCAAATTGGAGAGTCCGATCCCGATGCGGACTTCTACACTGCGCGTCGGCTCGATGAACCTGTGCGACCTCGTGTTGGACGGCAAGTGTCGCCGTGTGTCGCCCATGCACGCCATCATCTTCCACGATCAGGTATTGCTATCTCTTTTATTTGTAATAGAGACGAGCGAACAAGCTTACGTCCCAACTGATGGTGAGTGGTCGCCGTCGCCTATGACCACGCTATAGCAAAATAAATAAATAAAGAATCCCAGTCGATAAAAAATCCTATACACCTCTGGGCTTAGAACATAATTAATGTAACTAAATGGAACATGAATAATTGGAATAAATATGGAGTTGTTCCTTTCCTCGTTAATATTTTTATGATTGTAATTTTGCGCACGTTTGCTAACAATAACAACATAATTATGAAAGTAGTGACGGACAGTAAAATATTTAGGTTTTTCACTGAATATCCCTTTCCAGAGTCGATAGTTTTATAGTAAAAATCCATCGTTGAAATTGTTCATTTGAGTAAAGAAATGTTTAACTTTTAAAATTATATTATTTCTTGTTATATTTAATCAGGCAAACATCTAGTTTATTTTGGAGGTATTATGATTTCTGTAATGATCAATATGCTGACCCAATTTTGGCGATCTCCTTTGAAATTGACGTTTACATGACGCTTGTAGCGATGATTACACTCTGTGGTAGCGATAAAACATTGTAGCGGGGCGTGGGTTTACCCTATAAGACATCTGTTTTATTATCCCGCCGATAATTGTGCATGTCTGTATTTATATCAGGTTGAAATTTGCCCTTGTAGCGTGTCCGATCTAATGGATTTGATGTTGATGACTGAAAAGATTCCTTATTGCTCATCAAAAATTGCAACAATTGCTCTGGATGCAAAAACACAGCACAGGCACACACAGACACAGCACTTGATTTGATTGTTCTATCAGTTAAACCATAAAGTGAAAGACAAGGTCGTGTTGACCAGGTGACGAACCACTTCGAGTTGCTGAACTACTCGGAGTGGGGCTCGCAAGTTAACGGCGTGTTGTACGCGTGCGACATCTCCCCGCACGAGCCGAACACCGCCACCGCAGAGGCCGCGGCCGACGCGCGCGCCGCCGTGTTGCGCGACCTCGTCGGCAAACACATACCGCCCAAACCGAGGTAGCGTATATACCACACAATACACAACAGTACCTATTGATACAGAAGAGTAACTCCGCAAAATCAATTGAACAAATAGCGACTCAGCTCCCACACAATAAAGTGTAATTCAGGTCGTACAGCGCTAATCGTCAGTAGACGTTGCCTCTCTTTGTAATCGTAACTCTTATCCTCTCTGACAACGTCAGGGTTGTCTTTTTTGTGATGACATGTGTGATTACGAAAGTATGACACGGCGTGGCAGCCTTTCTTAAATTGGCCCGACACGTCGAACGCGGCACGCACTTGTAACATAAAATGTGCAGTGCGCCAGGCCTAACGTTACTAAACTTGTTGCCGTTGTTACATGCCACTTTAACTGTACCTTATACTCCGTTTTTTACGATGAGTCCTATTTATTAAACAAACTTGCAGTATTTTTGGTCAATTGTGGTAATTAAAAAATAAGGCAAACACGAAGTGAAAGTAATTTAAAGATAAATATTTGAATGCCAAAACAAATTTATTGCTAGTTTTTTTTAATATAATTTAAATTAATATTTCCATAAAAAGTTGTTCTAAGATTGTACCGTAAGTCTCATCTGAAAAAACGGACTTTACTTGATACCCATTGTTACCAGCCACTCTTTGCACTTATGAACCTATTTTTTGCTTGAGTTACAAAAATTACTAATCATGCAAAATTTCACATCATAATATTAATAGAATTTACATTACTTAAAGTGTTGTTAGTAACTATGACATGGTATTCAGGCCAGATGGGCCGGTGACAGAGGACCCAGAGGACCCCTGCTCGTGCCCCAAGAAGCCCCCGAACACCATCGGTGCGTGGGAAGGCTCCGCGCTAGTGCCCCACGGGGCCCTGATACAGTTCGGCTGCTACAGGTTCGTCTTCAGTATCACCGACGCTATCGCCTTCCCCTACGAGAGCAAAAATAACAAGCCATCTCTGTAAATCTACACCCACCATATACATATATTATATAGCTATGTTTTATAGCTTATTATTTATTATCTATAAACTGTAGATCGTCTAAAGTTTGATTTATTGCTTACGATACTTAAATATGTAATTTAAATAAAACTAATGCTTTTAAAGACTGTTGAAAAGTCGTGGAAGTTTATCTCTTACTCTATACTACCATTACCAGATATGTTAGTACAATACGGGCGACGTATCTTGGCGCGTCTGAACTTCGCGCAGAAACATAATTCGGCAATGCTCGGTACGCGGCGTTTTATGTCTCAAGTCGCACGTTCGCATGTTCGTGTTGCTATCTCTGTCTTACATGCGCTAAAGTTCGCAAAGCCTATGTTCAGACGCGCCAAGTTACGTCGGCCGTACTGTAAAATAATTCTCTCACTCACTGATCACATGGATTGAAGACAGAGAACATGTGAGAGTGAGAGTGGTGCCATATTATAATCAAGCCTGTGTCGAACAGGTAACGTCCACATGTAACAGACTACCCATTCTCGTTACTTTTTTATTTCTTTTCGTTTCGTTTCTTTTTTATTTCTTTTATTTTAGATATTATTATTTCTTTTTAACTTTGCCACGATGACGGGCGTAGTCTAAGTCACTAGTGATGTAAGTTTGCATATTATATTATGTCTCATGTAATCTCGGTGCGAATACTATGAAGTAGATGAAATTATACTTCTTTAACAGCATCGAAGGAGTCAGTTGTCCGATGGAGCGGTGCAGGTTTAGAGTATACGTTGCGTATAAACTACCAAATTGTGTCGGTTGTGTAATTTTTAGAGTTTATGTGATTGTTTTTTTTAAGTTATGAATGGTATGAAAGATACCAGAGTATTTGAAATGTATTCAACAAATATCCTGTCTTAGGTTTCGTATAAATGTTAGTATCGACGTTGTTGTAGTCGCGTAAAAGAGTACCATTTTTAAAGGTAATAGGGCGCAGTCTACTGTAGTCGTCGATGTTTTTAGAATTAAGGTATTGTCGCGGGCGACACTCATTACATTTCCATAGGTTCGGAATTACAATAATTTTCATTAAGTCCATACAATCATCAGGGAATCGAATCCGTCACCTGTAGAAGTATGTATTATAATTTATGTTATATATTTGTAAAACTAATCTATTGAAATGTAGTAAGGGACCGATGGTAAGAGTCTGCTGTGTAATATAGAAGTCATGTTTTGGCTTGTGGTGACACAAATACGGGTGTTTACTGTTCACTGATAACCGCACCGTGACACGTCAATGCACGCGTAGTTTCACGTGGATTTTATACTTTTTATTATACATGTGTGTATACAATACTGATAGTGATAATATAGTAATATGTAAAAAGACAATACAGAGACAATAAGTGACTCCATTGACTTTTATACTTTTTTATCTTTTATGGAATAGCGAACACGCAATAAATTACAATTACTAAACCGTGACTGAATACAATTTAACCTTAAAACATTGAAGTATAATGTCATAGAACAGACATCTCGAACAAAATGTGTGTCCCGCCCGGGAGGTTCGATTTTCATAATTGAGCCCCCGCTCTCCTTTCAAAATGGAACGAATCCATTGAAGATTGAAACCACGTGGCGGCAATCCATTGGGACATACATGGTGTTCGCGGTGTCAGTACTATACTTCAATGCCTTAAAATCCTTTTATCAGTCGACACCCGTAATATTAGTGTCGCCCGAGGCTCTTCACCCACACCACAATATCGCACAAACACATGTCTAGTGGTGCTTGGTGGGCCTGAGACTGAACGATCTCAACACTCGTTTGTAAGGCATTTAGAACTATCATACTCTTAGATATACTTTATGAAATTAATCGTGTAACAGTAGACATATATATATCTTTTTATGTAAAACGTAAACACACCAGACTGGTCAGGTTAGTGGATACGACATATAAGTTAGTAGTTCAGTAGTTATAAGGCAATATTATGCTCAGTGTTAGTTATATTGTATACATTTGTATATTATATTCATCGTAGCTGTAAGTTGTCACATTAGAAAATGAACTTGAGCGTTTTGATTGTCATGACTAAAAAAATTTCAGACTAAAACTTACGTGGAGATTCTTTAGCATTACTTTCTTCTTAAATTCGCACGTGGAGTTGAAATTGGTTTTTTGGTGTCGTTTATCTAAAAAGCAGTCGGTCTATTACAATGTATTCGAAGCTACCATAGTGATTTCAAGTTCATTTTTTATTGTTCATTATATACGTCGTATTAATTCATGTTTCCTAAGTGCAGATTCTCGAGCGATGCGGGCGAGAATATCTTAAACGTATCAGTTATTGTGTTAATGTTGTCTGTAGCCACGACCAGCAACCGACAGAAAAGTACTTATTAGATTTGATAAGAAATTACGAGAATTGTTCTAGAGTACTCACTGAATATTGTAATCAGGTAAGTAATGTAGTTTAGAAATACGAAATTGGGATTCGTCTTAAAGGTTGTAAATGTACTGAAATTATGGATTGTTTTGCCTGCCAGACAAGTATTGCACACACACTGCGGAAGTATTGATGTGATATTAGTGCAGAAGGAAATTTTTAACCAAAACTTCGTTATAAGCGGACGTGGTAGTCTCGCATGTTCAATTTTAGATTATTTTTAGAACTCGCAACGAATTTGCTATGATTATACCACTATACACACATATTTTTAAATGAACTTGATGTACTTTTCATTAGTAAGCTATTTTTACCATTCCATAGTAACCATATTGTAACGAAATACTCTTTCTATTATTAGTCTGTAAGCGCATTATTTATTAACCAACCGGTGTAGTAGTTAAGTCAGTACTTTTTATATGAAATACTCAATGTATGTATACGCACGATCCGAGTACAAAACTTATGTCCGTGGACCCTCTACACACCAGCTATTATTCATTCTGCAAGTGTCGTGCTTGGTCCGGTCAGCCACGATCGCTGGCCGCCGGTCTTTTCTATCAGTGTGTCGTATTAAATAAAACATATGAAAACATCGAGGTCTATATTTTATTTTTACCCAACCCCGCCTCCTTATTCTTACACTTAACAATATTGAACGTCTATTAAAATTTTCACACAGTCCTTTGAATAAAGAAACTAATGGAACTGTTACAATATCTCAATAAATATTTAGTTATGTAATCGTTTAAAATACGAAATAATAATAGACGTAATGGCTTCTTTGTCTAACGTAGGCAATGAAAATAAGCCAACTCTATACACAACAGTTTTGTTATACTGTCAAATTTTTCATGACGTCGAAAGTGCCGTACCGTGTGTATAACAGTTAGTTACCAAAGCTGGTCATACACGATCAAGTTGTCTTGTTTTTGCAGCGAACTCGATGCAGCATCCAGGTTTGTATGAGAGGTTTTTCATACATAGATGGTCATACACCGTTATGTTTATCAATAAGTGGCAAGTATAAATTACTAAAACCCACTTTGTCCAAGGTAATGTCTAAGTGGACTTTAGTGGGAACTAAGCCATGTTTAGCTGCGTAGGTGCCATATCTACGAATAATACACTTTTTTTTTTCGTAGATGGCAGTTCCTTTAGTTTCCTTATTTAGAGACAAAATCACTTATTCATAAACTTCTATACCTTTTCAATTTAATGTGTATTATGCACAGCACGTCAATTTTGTTTTCATTTTTTTTTCTTCAACCTGAAACGCAACGGGTAGTTTAAAATAAATTGGAAGTTTAGGAGACAATACAAAAACAAACATCATTTTCAAATGATCAATAATTTATTGCTTTAAGCTTCACATTACTTGCTACACATTAAACACCTTTTACCGTTTGTACTACGATTAAATACTTAAAAAATCATGTGCGTAAAAGCACAAATGATTAAGGACAATTATTATTTATCATTACACGTGTATCTTATTTACAAAGGATGACACTGAAGAACAATTTACTATTAGCGTAGGCTGTTAATTGATTTTTCAATAGATACTACACATTTTACAAATAGTCGTATAGACAAAAATAATTACACACTGAACAACGATGGAAAAATCGAAGCTAAAATATTTATTATTGCAATTATTTAAAATTTTAATCCTACAATAATTGATTTTACGTTTTGCTTCAATTATACACTTCAATTATTCTAATTTTATGTCCATATAGATTAGCGGAAAGAAAATATAATAAGTCTGTGTATTCATTTAAGTTTTCACAAGAATGACGGAAAATTCCTAAATGTAGACATTTTAACCTACACCTCTCTTCAAAATAAATCTTATTCAACTTTTAAATGGGTCACCGTATATTTGTTACTAAAAATGCTATTTAACTTGGACACAATAAGAGGATTCATTTATTCTAGACAACACAATTAAATTATAATAATACTGTCAGACAACGTGAAAGACCTACGGCGTCTATATCGAATATATACTCGTAAATATTTTTTTCAGACAGCTTAGCAAAATACATAGTGCTGAGTAAGAGAAATATTTGTGGTGATGAAGACTATAAAAAAATTTTAAATTTTGATAATAGGTCTTAATATTATAATATAAAAAAATACAAGTTTTCGGTTACAGCTCCTATATGCCACATAGTAGCAGCTACTGAACCTATAGTAAACACTTATATAATACCTACAAGCCCGTAAATATAGTATAATTTAGATTAATACGATACGATAATCGAACACAAGTTTCGTAGACAACCCGTAGCCAACCAACTAATGGAACAGTTGATCATTGTACGGGCAGTCATACGAAACTAATTTTGTTGTATCTGTTATTTTATTGTAAACATAAAATATTCAGAACATAGCACATTTCCGCAATTAAATTTTCTTCATGAGGTGAATAAAGCAAATAATTTAAAGGTTACAAAATTTAATTTATAAAACAAACCATACTAATAATCTTATAAAAGTATCACCTGGGCTTACATGAAAATTTAAATAAATAAACTACAAAAATAGGACTCAACATTATAATTTACAATAAATTAAAAAAGTCCAAGTGAAGGCGGAACTTATCACCATATTATCCAAAATAGTTTGTTAAGTATTTTTAAGTACACTGTGACGCGATTCACAAAAAAAATGTTCAGTTTAGTTCCCAATATAAACGGGACTATTAGTTTTTCAGGCCGGTGCTGCGGTGTATGAAGTTATTGCAATTTATTAACAAGTAAACAAAGTAGCAATTACAAACTACAATAAATTATAATCTCTTCGTTTAGGTACCACACAAGTTATTTAAAAGTAGTCTTAATTAATCTAGGCTAGATTAAACATGAATATTGCTACATTTATGTAATTATTGCAAGTACTTAATGAATGTTACTACTTTAGTTGGAAATGTCCAATAGACAATGTATTTACTATTTGCAACTAATTTCAATATTGTAGTGTGCTGATATACACATTTCTCCTATGCCAAAATGATCGTAAAAGCGTACCTACTACCGACAACAAAATCATCCGTTTGCTATAATACAGGAAAAAGATATGACATGATATAGAAAGCGTTTTGACACGAAACATATCAATAAATATCCTCGAAATTACAATGCTATTTATTGCTAGTACTACACCAATTAAAAAAAAAACAGAAACATAATACAATGAATTAATACTTTGTTAATGATAAATGCCGACATTGGCAGTGCATTATACCGTAAATCTACTCTAATAATATGCACCTGAGGAGTATAAACATCTATCACAAAACTTCTTCTACTTCAATCCTAACGAATTTCAAGGAATTTCAAACGTCATTAATAATATAGCATGTACACGATTAGTTCCTCTTTCCGCAGTTTGTGATTTTTAGGGTTCCCTAGTCAAAACGGAACCCTTATAGTTTCTTCATGTCTGTCCGTCCGTCCGTCGGCATCATAGCAACGAAACCCTCATTACTAGAAAGCTGTAAGTTAGTGGATAATTAAAAACCGCATTGTATTACGAATATGCAGTTTATTTTCGATCACCTATCTTTTTCTCAAATTTTATATTGCTGTGGGTATTAGATTAAAAAAATAGATTTTAAAATGAATTACGCATAATATTAATAACAAAATGACTTACTGAGGCAAGGAAACGCTTACTTCTTTTTTTCTGCTCACATTTGTACGGTTTTTGCCGGGCACGGGTTATCTAGGACTATCAATATCTGTGGGGGTAAACTATTACGAGTAATAGTCGATGAAGTACGGAATCCTATATTGCACGTAGCACGACACGCACTTGACAGGTTTTTTAAATGTTGTTTCCCACATAGCGAGAATCTTGCCTTGACAACGACTTAACAGCAGTTTCACGATATGTATTATTTTATGTGTTCCCTCAGCTTATTCTAAAGTAGATCCACAGTGTACAGTATCATAAAAAGGTACGCAAACAATCATACTAATCATATTACACAGTGTAGGTACCAATTAAAAACTAGCATATTTGTATATAATACAATACAAGTAAGCATATAATACAAGTTAGAATACTGATTCTTGGACGCACTTTCAACTTTCACTTTCTTCTTAAATAGTCTAAGAACACTACTAACTAATAAAGCCTCACGTGATATTAACAGAGCCTGCGTGCAGATATGATAAATTATAATATTATAGTGAATTACTTAAGCGCTCAAAATATAAAGTTGTTTTAGAGACACTTGCCTATACTATGTGCAATAATTAGCGAATGATATTTTACTACAATACTATAGTGTTGGATAGTACTGAATTCACCAAGTGGCATGTCTTTGCCGTAGGCCTCCGAAAAAGCTTTTGGAAAGCATTATGGTTTCCTAACTACCACCCATTTGACCCATTTGACTTGCCTACTTGATACACCGACTCGAATGTACAGAAAGCGACAAAAACAAAGTCGTCCTTATCAAGGGTCACCTTATTACCCGGACACGAGCTGGGGAGGACTAGTATCTCCCAGTGGAGGGAACCTATCGTCACCCATAACAGGTTGGAGAATAACGCCATTACGTCACAGATGGTAGGGGGTAAGGGTCCGCGCAAACAGAAAGAGTTCAACTGTTCTGAGTTCTTTAACTCACTGCCTACTGTCTGTGCGTCGCTATAGAGTTACAAACGTTACAAATAACACGGAACGCAGAATGAAGAACTCAGAATAGCTGAAATTTTTCTGTCTGCGTGTGCTCTGATGTGCCAACTCAGGGTCACTAACGGTTACTTAAATCGTTCCTTAGTAATGAATCGCTACACAAATTCTGTACTAAGGAGTGATTTAAATAACTGTCAGTGACTCTGAGTTGGGGCGTAATAGTGGTGGGTTCCCTCAGCGACTCATGTGTATTTGACCGTACACCATTTTCCGCGACAGTTGGTACTTTAAGATCGTACGTCACCATCTACTATTTTTGACGTAGCAGCGCAGCAACATAAAGAGAAGACTGCGATCCGAAGACACTCACCGACATCGTACGTACTCGGCTTGCGTGTCAAATATATCTACATCATTCTGAACATAAACTTTGTCAAGAACTGGACCTTGCGACTATGTTGCAAATATCTCTCACCAACCTTAGTGCATCAGCAGTCGATATGTTTCAATACACCCACTGCTTCCTACTACATTAAATACTCTATTTTATTGCAAAGACCGCTGAAACTCTGAGGCATTTGAGAGATACT
Organism: Thymelicus lineola; assembly: GCA_963932265.1. Taxonomy (NCBI): domain Eukaryota; kingdom Metazoa; phylum Arthropoda; class Insecta; order Lepidoptera; family Hesperiidae; genus Thymelicus; species Thymelicus lineola. The sequence goes on from OZ010680.1 coordinate 20,654,808, forward strand.
GATCTCCTCATTGGACAACACTACAACAACCCAGCATTTCTCAACAAATACACATTGTAAGCTAAGAAGCAGTGTAGGCCAACGTAGGAAGAATTCAGACCTAGCAACACAGTTTAATCGGCGTGGAGTCCATCGTAATCGACTAAAGAAGTATACAGGACATGATTCTAAAACCCTCTATAATATTTAATATTACATATTTTTTACGTTATTATCAATGTTAAATCATACCTTACGTATACAGGTATACTACAGGTATACAGGAATACAGGATAACATTGATGACGCCCCGCGTAGCGCAATGGTTACCATGCCGGATGCCTTCGAGCCGCGCCAAGGGTTTCTCGGTTCGATGGAAGCGAGGCGGAAATTTGAATGATGAATTTGAATTTCTGTTCTCGGTTTGGGCAGTCCCGGATATGTCAATAGGCCGTATAGGCCGCGGCCTAGGGGCGGCAGATTTCAGAAGATGATATTATATTAAAAAGTTATTATTTTAGTTTTATTAGATGATTTTGCTATTAAAAAGTGCCGTAAAAACTTGTAATTCTTGTTTTTTTACGCACTTTCTTAGTGACTAATTCAGTGCTTTCCTTAATATGAATGGAAAATTATTAATTTAGAAAGGTACATGGAGCGACGGAAATAAATTGGCCTACACTCATAAAAAAATATAAATCTAGCACTGGGTCTGGGTGTGAGTGTCCTTGGCTTGTATATTGTCTGTGGCACCCACGACACAGGGAATCCTAGTGTGGGGCTATGAGTGTGAAGCGTTATTTATTATTATTGATAATAATACAACAATCTGTATGTCGGAGATCATAAAATGGAACATCAAGTCGGGTCAGGCTTATTTGTATTCGGATTTGGAAGATGGCAACACTATGCGAATTGACTACTGTCATTTGGACATGCGGTGGCGGGAGAACCGAGATAAGCTATTGACTTGCCAGACACCAACGGTTACTTCGGAATCAACCTCTGAACTGAGCAGACGCCTAGAGTAGAACGTCGTTACTTCGGAGAAAGCCTTCGAGCTGAGCAGACGCCTAGATTAGAACGTAGTTACTTTGAAGACGGAGCGTGACGTGTGAATTGTTCGGTTGTTTCGGTGCAAACAATATTCGGAATCAGATAACAGATTGACGAGTAACAGAATCAGACGACTATGCGAGGCTTGGGGTGATTGTAAAGGGTGGTTGGAGATCACTGGGCCATCGGCAACTACAATCAGTTCTAATCGCGTATTTAATTGTACGAGTGTAAAACCTGTGTTAAAATGAGTTTCTGACTAAAGTGATGTAAACGCCCACTGTTGTTATTATTTCCCGAACCACCCAACCACGTAATCTACTACATGTAATATCAATAATTACAGAAGGTTTTAGAATCATACCTAATTATTTTCCCGACTGTACTGCGCGTGGGGTCTACCTCCATATGATGGCGACGTTGGGGTCATCCTCTATGATCTGTTCGAGGGTGGGAAGGTCGATGCGCGCGGTGCAACAGATTTCGTCGGTGCAGTGCCGGCCGGTGAACAGCCGTCTGATGCCGAGGAGAGACTCCATGCGGCCGTTGAACCCGTTCGCCCGGTTTGGGTTGCGCAGGTACACCGGGTATCTGGACGATCACAACGTTCTATATAGGTAATGTTTTAAATTTATTCATATAGGCACAGTACTTATTAATACCTATTGGTACATAAGAGTATTTTACAAACAAACATTTATTTTTTTGTAATCCTCCTACCTACGTTATTCTTACTGTTTTGGAATCCATATTTTATCATCTATATTGTGACATATAAAACAACTTTTCCAAAAATTCAACTTTAAACTACTCATCTGTAAAGTTAGCTCAATGTCGCTTAGTCAATGTTTCCTTTCAAGCGTCGAACTGACCTCTTGAGGCACTTGATGAGTCCATGCAGCTGCGCGAACACGACGAGCCGTCGGATATCGAAGGTGTTCCCGGTGGCCATGGAGAACCGCTCGCACACCGCCTTCAGCGTGGTGCCCTGCTGCAGCGCGCACAGGATCTCCAGGATGTCGCACAGGGACGGCTGCGGACCACCAACCATGCAAGTAACCGATCCACACGCTGGCACCAACGTTGGTACAGTCGGCAAAAGAATTAGGTATGCAGGGCATTCTAAAACTTCTGTAATTATTAATATTACAGAATGTTACTGTTATTATCATTATATTATAAAATCATTCCTTATGTATATAGGTAGCATTTAACAATGATAATAACACAAACATTATGTAATATTAATAATTACAAAAGGTTTTAGAATCATGCCCTGCATACCTATTTTTTTTGCTGACTGTACCAAAATGCTACTCGTCCAATATGTGGATCAGTACAAACGTTGGTACCAATGTTACTCGTCTAACATGTGGATCAGTACAAACGTTGGTACCAATGTTACTCGTCCAACATGTGGATCAGTACAAACGTTGGTACCAATGTTACGCGTCCAACATGTGGATCAGTACAAACGTTGGTACCAATGTTAGTCGTCTAACGTATGGACCGGGAAATTTGCAGTAGTCCCAACGTTGTCGTGAGCATTGGCGATTGGCAGTGTCGGTTTTATCATAGAAATCGGTGCCAACGCTCGCGGTCCGTCCATAAGTTGGCGGTTGTTCAGCACTATGAAAGCGCTTAGATCTATATCGGTATCCAGACAGCTTTACATTGGCTCATAAGATAAAAGAAGAATGAGATATCCTCGAACGTTAACTTTGGGCGATTCATCGAATCCAAAGCTAAAGTAAGCTAGGACGCTTGGAATCCTAGCAAAGTTCACTTTCGTAGCGCCCCGGTTGGGATAATGCGTCGGATAAATGTAAATCCATGTGAAATTTGAAAAAAACCTGATAGGGCAACACTCTTATCTGAAATATAAAAAATGAAAGATAAGGCCAATACAAAGAATACTGCAAATGTCATAGAATATAATAAAAGGTCATATCACAGTGTTACTCTATCTGATTTTTAAGTTTATTTAACATGCCTTCACATCGCTGGACAAAACTATAACTCGATTATTTTCTGTGCGAGAATAGTAACTTACAAATATATTGCAAACACCATTAAATTTAACATGCGGTTTAGTCTTTAATGTATTAATAATGTAACATCATGTTATCTGTCTAATGGGAGACAGGACATGTAAGATAAATGAAATTAAAACATGTAAATATCTTCTTTGATATAATAATAGTAAGAATATAACAGTTTTAATTAAAATTAATAACTCCTTAACCATGTTAGAAAAAGTGCAGTTTGATTAGTTTTTTTTTATTTAAATAATTAGGTTTGTACACGAGTTTATTCTGGTTAATAAAGGATTAGTTACCTACTCACCTTTCCCAAAAAACCTTTGTTAAGCAGTTAAAGGGCGGTAGTGGGCGTGGCGTCAAACGCACGTATCAATCGACAATATTTAAGTAATAGATATACGTTCTCAAAGTGATATTCTATTATAAATTATATTAACATTTATAGGTTTTGGATCTGGCCCTTTAGCCCAAATTATAAAGTATGATAGTGCTTGGCATTTATAGATTACTATGAATTTCATGATCACGTGTTTGCAGAAACTAGAGCACATAAAAATGTAATCAGCTCGCGAAATATGAACAAACACTTGGTCTTATTGAACTGTATATGAATTAAGGAAAGCACGAAAAATTAAAACAAAGAAGGGATTCTAATTAAAATACAAATACATTATGCTGCGACATAAAACCAATATGTTTTCACTAATGAAAAATATACAATTTGTTATTTGATAGAGCAGGTTGCTAGGTGTAGATAAGATACTTTCTTTCAAACGTGTAATTAATGTATCAAAAGTGAAGTGATTGAGAGTATCGATCTATCGAGATCGTGTTTAGTTAGATATTGACACGCGCACCGGACGCTCGCTCAACCTACCCGCAGACAAACCTTATCCTTGGTGTCGACGCCGGTGTTGATGAAGGTCAGACACGCCTTCTGGAGCTCTGGGTCGCTGAACAGCCGGCTGAGGGCTGGCGTCGCGCGGTACATGTTGCTAAACTTGAGCACTGGGATCAGGGTTACCTGGAGAAAGCCAGATCCATCAAACCATCGCGTATGACTCGTTTCCTCGAGTCAACCCGAGGTCGCTGGTTTAGACCCATGTGGCTCATCTATTCGCTTATTGCTTTGCGTTCATTGCTATTAAAGTATGATACAATAAGGTGTAACGTAAACAAAGTATTTTCAAGTGGGCGGGGATGGTCATATTCGAAACTATGAGGAATAACCATGGAATAACGAAAGAAGTCTCGGGACCGATTTTGATGAAAACTAAAACTGCATCATTCCATTTTTAAAAAATCAATATATTTAGCCATGAATCGAACATGTTGATTTTGAAAAAAGAAACTTATCTATATGATTCGATTCGATAGTGCCGCTTGAAAAATTGAATTGAACGCCCAATTGAAAAATTTACCCTGTATGATAATACTCATACTATAAAGTGCAAATACTTACAACGCCGTAATAAAGTAAATTCTGGATGCAAGACTTCACCAGAGTTTTTTCCACGTTGGCGTCGACGGAAATCATTGACACATGATTGTACCCGTTGATATGTGGAAGGATCTGGAACAAACGGAAGATTTGAACAATATTTAAGGACTAAAAGCTACATACTAAAAATTCTGCTCTTAAATGTAAGCCTATGATTATGATAAGTTAAGTATCGCCGAGCGCTTATGTAATTCGGCGGGCTTGTCAAATAGAAGGTCTATAAGCTATTGTAAAGAAAACTTGTTAAATATTGTCGAAGAATTTTTTTGATAAGCATGGCCTAGCGTAGAAAATTTAAAAGCGGCTTTTAAACTATTAATTTGTCTATTATGGCTTTAAATATGGGTACTCTTATATTTTCCCGAATCACGGAAATGTATGCCATTAGATACCTGTCTCGTGGTGAGGTCCCAGTTATCTTCCATGTCGATCTCGAAGGGCTCCTCGTCTTCTACGTCCAAGTGCTCCTGACTCTGCAAGGCCTCGCCCTCGGGCGGCGCGCTCCGACGAGGCCTCCCCGGCCGCGGGAGGCCTACCGACGCGACCAGTACCGGGACATCGAAGTCGTGCACCGGAGTCGGATCGTTACGAACTTCCAGCACTTTCAAGTGCATCACTGTTTCGCCCTCTGCCACAATAAAGCAGAAATATACGTTTTATTAATAATTCTAATAGTAACGTATTATGATTAAGATATGTGGCACAATTTTCGTTTTCTTTGGGTTTGGCTGTAATAGGTTTGGTATATAAAAGTAAACGATAAAAAACTCTGCTGCTTTACCAAAGAAACGAAGTAATAAAACAAGTCATTTCAGTAGGTATAACCCCTTAAAATAAAAAGCGTTCTATAGAACGGTTATTCAATTATTAAATAAGTAGATGTCCGTTACATACATTTTTGTATTGCGGTAAACAGTTGTGGCGATAGTGTACACACGTCACGCCAACCTGAATCACGCTATCAAAGTTTTCTGCATCGGTTGCATATATACAACGCTTCGACAAGATCAGTCGGGGGCCGGGGCTCGGCGGCCCTCCAGGTAACACCATCTTGCCTGGCGTGAGAACTACCTTTGCCAATCAGTCAATATATTTTTTCTGACTATAATAAGTATGCAGAGCAGATGCATGTTCATTTCCTACAAAGGAATACCCAAAGTAGTTAATTATTGAAGTAAGTGTTTTAACAGTCATACCGTCCTCGCGTGACTCATCGAGTTGCAATTGCGCAAGTCGTCTCTAACTAGTGCAGCAATCATGAACTGTATTACCGTTTTCGGCAAGCATTTGACACGTCGTTATAGTCCAATTAAAATATAATTTAGGTTTACAGTAATTCGCATACAGCTGAAGACACATCTTGATCAAATAATATTCATAATGGTATTCTCAACATGTATACCAATTTTCAGTTTAATGCAAATTATTGTAAGCTTACATTTTAAGCTAATTTGACTGGACTAACTATCTTATTATTCTGAATTATATCAGTTCGATGCGTAACCATCGGGGGCAGTATAGAAATGGAGTTGCGAAATATCATGAGTGAAAGAATTCCGAATTGTAATACGACTTTACTACGGCATTAAGTCTATGACCTTGAAAATAAATGTTCACTGAAGGAAATGCGATTAGTAGGATAGGAGGACAGTCCGAGGCCGAGCGAACGTCAAAATGGCCGGTGGTAATTTGTAGGTACGGTCAATTGGATGCCATTCTAGCACGTCATTGGTACCTTGGTAATCGGTCATTGCAATTTAATAGCAAACTGAAACGACTGCCGTCATACATTGTGTATGAACTATGTTAGACTCTAATATATAATTACTCAATGTGTACAGTAACTCTGTTTGATATTTGCTCCATGTTTAACTTGTCCACCAGCGCCTCTATTGGCAACTATATTAAACTCTCTCTTCCGTTTTCGCCATGTTAGCTTCATACATTTCGCTCTGTACAATTGATTATAATAATTGTGAAATACGTAAATAAAACTACAGTGATTACAATACGCCCTTCTTTATTGTATTTACCACCCACATACACAACAGTTTGGCGACGAGAACTGCGGATTACGAAAAAACTTCAATACTACAAGTGACATAACCTCGTTCGGTGAGAAATCCCACGTGCTCCTATACAACCTTTATCCTTTAATCCAGGGGTTCCAAGTCCTGTGATGATAACCCGCTTCACAACTTCCTTATATTTCCTTTATATACGTTCGAGCTACAATGGAACAACAATTAGGGCAAGTTTTGACCCAGATAATGGAGACAATGCGAGGTATGCAGTTACAGCAAATTCAACTACAGCAATCATTACAAAGTAATGATAAAACAGTGAGTGGTATTACATTACAACCTTACGATGAAATTAATGAGTCATTTTCATCATACTTACAAAGATTACAAAATTACATAACCTTAAAAGGTGTTACTAGTGCTAAGGTCAAAGGGCAAATTTTTCTTAATTGCATAGGGCCTAAATATTATCAAGTACTCAAGAATATTACAGCACCAGATTCTCCAGAATCAAAATCATACGACGACCTAGTAAATCTTCTGAGTAACCATATTGCTCCGGAACCCGGTGAAGTAGCCCAACAACATAAATTCTGCCTGAGACAGCAACATGAGTGTGAAAGCATTGCTAATTATGTGGCCGGATTGAAAGAAATTGGTGGTAAATGCAACTTTAATTGTAACAATTGCCAACATAGTACATTCGAGACCCATCTGCGAGTTCAATTCATACGGGGACTACGTAACTCTGAAATCAAAGAAAGATTATTACAAGAATCTTCTGCTACAAAATTTGATGATTTGTTAAAGATTGCATTGGCAATTGAGGCATCCAAATCCGAGACTAAAGAAATGGGTTCAGATATTCACTCAAATATACATAAAATATCAATGAAAAGAGCAAACCAAAATACATACAAGCAAAGTACAAATACAAAGAATACAAATACATACAAAGGACCTAAATACAATACAAATAGAGCATATTACGATAAAGGAGTAAGAAAAATAAAGTGTTTTTGGTGTGGCAAAGAAAATCATACAGCGGCAAAGTGCAGACTGAAAGATAAACTATTCTGTAAGAAATGCAAGAAAAAAGGACATATCCAAACAGTATGTTTCAGAGAACAGAAACAGCTAGAGCTACTCAATGAACAATCCATGGATGAAGACGAAATATACGAAATACATAAAATATTTTACAAAAATAACATGCAAGATGATAAATACAACATTACATTACAACTAAATGGAAAAGTACATACCTTTGAGCTGGATACAGGCGCAGCAGTTACAACATGCTCTGCAGAATATTACAAGAATAACTTCAGCAACCTGAAACTGAAAACTACATCAGTAAAGCTACGAACATACACAGGGGAAATAATACACCCAATAGGAACCTGTAATTTAAATATTAAATACAAAAATACAGAAGTAGAAGGAAGAATCTTTGTGATTGACAGAAAAGTTGATCCGGTATTAGGAAGAGAATGGATGAGAAAATTAAATATACAATTTAATATAAATTCTATACAAAAAGAAGAAAATGATATTACAGGAGAAAAATTTAAAATAAAATTACAGAAATTGATAGAAGAGTACAAGGAATTATTTTCTGAGGAAATAGGAGAAATAAAAGATTATCAAGCTACATATAAATTAAAAGAAGGAGCTATACCAGTTTTCTTAAAACCACGTCCAGTACCCTTTGCGTTGAAAAGTCAAGTAGAATCTGAAATTGACAGACTGGAAAGAGAAGGTATATTGGAGAAAGTTACCTATTCACAATGGGGGACACCGATCGTTCCAGTCATTAAGCAAAATGGTAAAGTGCGCCTATGTGCTGATTACAGGGCAACATTAAATAAAAATTTAGAAACCGATAATTACCCGATACCTCGAGTTGAAGAAATATTTTCAAAATTAAGTGGTGGAAAATATTTTTGTACATTGGATATAAACCAAGCTTATTTACACATGAAGACCAATGAAGATACGGCAGAAATGCAAGCTATTAGTACATGTAAAGGTACATACAAAGTAAAAAGACTAATGTTCGGAGTGAAAATAGCACCAAATGTTTGGCAAAGATACATGGATCAAACATTACAAGGACTAGAAGGTACAGCTTGTTTTTTTTGATGATATTGCCTTACAAGGACATACATACATACAATTACTACAAAGAATCAGAAGAGTATTCGACAAACTAAAGCAATGTGGATTACACCTAAACAGGAAGAAATGTCAATTTTTCCAAAAATCTGTTACGTACCTTGGACATACAATAAATGAAAAAAGATTACACCCTACAGAAGAAAAGATAAATGATATAAAGAATAGTCAACGTCCTACAGATGTTTAATCTCTACGCACATTTTTGGGTATGATAAATTATTATCAACAATTTATTCCCAACTTAGCATCTAAATTAAATCCTTTATACAAATTACTACAGAAAGATACAAAATTTACATGGTCTACAGAATGTGAGAAAGCATTTCAAGAACTGAAAAATGAGATCAGTGGGGAGAAAGTACTTACACCATTTCATGAAAACTTACCTGTTACATTAGCAACTGATGCATCACCCACTGGATATGGAGCTGTGTTGTCACATATTATGCCAGATAAATCTGAACGACCCATAGCATTCGCTTCAAGATCTCTTACTAAAGCGGAGAAAGGTTACAGCCAATTAGATAAAGAAGCTGCAGCATTAGTATGGGGACTGAAGAAATTCTTTCAATATTGCTATGGCAGAAAAATAATACTCATCGTGGATAATCAACCATTAGCCAGAATTCTACATCCCGAGAAAGCAACACCAGCTACCACAGCCATACGACTCATATACTACGCTAACTTTTTAGCAGGATTTGATTATGAGATAAGACTAAGAAAGACTACAGAACATGCAAATGCAGACTACTTTTCAAGATTACAACATAAAAATAAGAATGAAAAAGAAGATACACTTACAGACGATGAAGCTTTCTACCTAAATCAAATTGCAGAAATGCCAGTTACGTTACAAGAGATAAGAGAAGCTACAGCTACTGACCCAGAACTACAAAAACTATACATAGATATACAGTCAGGAAGAGAAGATCCAAGAAGATTACATGAATTTTCACTACAAAATAATTGCATATTTTATGGCATACGTATAGTCATACCTAAGAAACTACAACCACAAATTTTAGAAGAACTACATACAGCACACACCGGTATAGTGAAGATGAAGGCTTTAGCCAGAAGTTATGTGTGGTGGAAGAATATTGATACGGATATAGAAAATATGGTGAAACAGTGCAAGTCATGCTGTTTGATGCAGAAAAACCCTACGAAAGTACCTACACATAGCTGGGAATACCCAAAAGAACCATGGAGTCGCATTCATATTGACTATGCTGGACCATTCATGAATCAATATTTTCTTATTGTGGTAGATGCCTACACTAAATGGTTAGAAGTCATACCAACAAATTCTATTACAGCTACAGCAACTATTAACATACTAAAGAAGATATACACTACATTTGGCTTACCGATAACTCAAGTTTCTGACAATGGAAGACAATTTAGATCGGAAGAAATGCAAAGATTTTTAAAGGAAAATGGAATTCAAGCAAAATTTACAGCACCATTTCATCCTTCTACCAATGGCCAAGCAGAAAGATATGTACAAACGGTGAAAAATAAGGATAAATGAAGAGGGATCACTACAAGAAAAATTACAAAAATTTCTAATGATGTACAGAAAAACACCTAACTCTACTACTGGATTAAGTCCAGGAGAAATGATGTTCAAGAGAATATACAGAACAAGGATCGATTTAGTAAAAAGAAGACAAGATATAAGAAATTACAGTGACGAATCGATAGTAGTGAACAAGGAATTTCAAAGAGGAGATAAAGTTCAAATAAGAATGTACGACAGCAACAAATGGAAATTTGGAAAAATAATAAATAGGAAAGGAAAATTACATTACGAGGTGGAAGTGGACGGAAGAAGACATCAAAGACATATAGATCAAATGATAAAGACTGCATGCACAAGTAATAACACTAAGAAACCAGATACTTACCTGTTGAAACCAGAACACCTACAGGAAAATTTATATACCCCAAAATCACCTGAAAAAGATTTTACTACAATACAGGCTAGCTCTACAAGAAATGAAAACATACCAACCATGCCATGTCCCGAAGCAGACAAGTCAGAAATGCTCTTACCAGAGATAAGTCCAGAGACATCCAGACCTACAACGTCTACAGCTTCAACGAGACCTACCTTGCCTCAGCATACACCTACACCAGCCAGAGTGGAACTACGACGAAGTACAAGGACTATAAAGCCACCAAAGCGGTTGAATCTTTGAATTAATAACGAGGGGGAGTGTTAGACTCTAATATATAATTACTCAATGTGTACAGTAATTCTGTTTGATATTTGCTCCATGTTTAACTTGTCCACCAGCGCCTCTATTGGCAACTATATTAAACTCTCTCTTCCGTTTTCGCCATGTTAGCTTCATACATTTCGCTCTGTACAATTGATTATAATAATTGTGAAATACGTAAATAAAACTACAGTGATTACAATACGCCCTTCTTTATTGTATTTACCACCCACATACACAACAAACTATATTAAAAGATAATGATACCTTTATGCGTCGATATTTTTGTGAAAGAAAAAAAAATCTATTTTTACCCTAGACGTTATGTAATAATTATGTCGTTAATGTGTTTAGTGCCAGGTTGTTTGTCCAAATTAATGTTCCACTTATCGACACAAAAGTTTGTCTGATTTAGATTCAGTTTTCTATGCATAGTTTGTCATTCATCTGTGATTTTTCTTAGCGCTTGCGATTGACTGTTGCTAAAGAAGGTGAAAGTTCAAGAAATAAGTTTTCATTTGGATTGCGTTAGAGAGAGAAGAAACTTCATCTTTTGTAACATGGAAAGTTTCCATTCCCAACGCCTACGCGCCAGCAACTCTTACAAATCTCTACAATAGCATCCTAATACTTAACAAGAAGTACCTAAGGTAGTCAAGAACTGCGAAGAACGAATTTAATTAGCACACGCAAATTTTTGTTCATAACAGATTTACAAGTTGGTAAGTGAACTCAAAACTCTTTTGTTTCACTGATGAAATGGCACGACCCCCTCAAACTAAAAACAAAGCTGCCGAAAATCGTGTTTCAACATTTTTAACAATATCAAAACTTGGCAAAAAACTTGCTTTCTCTGTAGGGTTTCTTTGTTCACATGGTTTAATTTTCCGCCTTGTAAATGTACCGAAATGGTGCGTTAACCAATCGCGAAGAAAACTCATCGACTCATCACCCAGCAATTATACTATGATTATTATCAGATTTTCCGAATATTTCGGATAGCATATATCCCGAATTTTAGTTCATAGGAATTGTAAGGAAAAGTGCCAAGTTCTGTGTAGAAAATCCAAAAATTCTAATCACAAGAATATTTTCAAACTAACAGTCAACCTTAGCGATGTGCTGAAAATAATGCTCATTCCTGTTTCTATTATCATAAGTGCATATTACTCGATGTGTACCTGAGAGTTGAACAGTTATTTCAATAGGTATTTAATGTCTTCCTTCTCTTCCTTGGTTACCAGGTCTAAATGACCACTTCATTAATTGACTGCACTGCATGTATTTCCTTCTTACAAATCCCGAACAGTATCACTAAACTCACCGACTAAGGTGGCCTTCCTGTAAGTGTTCAGGTCGTGCAGCAAATGGGCCAACAAAGTAGGCAGCTTACTCGATCCGTTGGACACAAAACGGGTCTCTTCCTCCATTATGGTCTGTTGACACACAAATTATCAATGATTATATATTTGCCCCCGATTCGGATATCATCCATCATAAATCTGAAATCGCTAATAAACTAACTAGAAAATAATTATGCTAATTTCCTGCATTTCTTCAAAATGTTATGTTGGTCACAATGGTCACGTTGCATCTTTGACCGATATTAATTCATGCAAAAGTGCCTTAGACCTAAATCACACAAATTCACACAGCAATTCATAATAACCGGTAACTTTCCCACTGGCGGGACTCAGGTTACCTCTCAGTGTGAATGAATGTCAGGCAGTTGCATCAGTACAGTACTAAGACTTTTCGTTACATAACCGTCGACAAACCTTGATAGCCTAAATAAATTTAATAAATTATTCAGTTTCATGGAGCTATATTGAAAAACCTGCTTAGGTTTCGTTAGTAAACCGATTCCATTTTTGTTCCTTCGTCTGTATTTGCGTGGAGGACATTACAGCATTGGAAAGGGTAAGTAAGTACGATATTGAAGAATCTATACCGATCTCGCGACAATGGTGTGTGTGTCTAAGGTAGAATGGTCAATGACGTCACTCACCAGATGCTCGCCCAGCTTCTTGACCACTGGCTCGTACTGCACAGTTTTCGACCAGCTGTCACAGACGAAGCACAGATTGAACACGTAAGCGTTGCGTTCATACCGTGAGTTGTCTATGCGGATTGGGTACCCCAAAATCTTGTGCCCGAGCGCGTTACTGTACATAAAATGTAATAACACCACATTAAAAATAAACAAGTTAATAGTATAAAAACTAAATACACAATTTTATGGTCGATCTACGTACTAAATACTAATACAAAAAACTGTTACTGTCTAGGGAACATAACCTGGAACCAAACCTGAGTCTTAGTATCAGGTCATACTTATAAAATTTGCATTGTCATCAGCAATATATAAAATTTTTACTCCTAAAGATAAAATAAAGTAGGTCTTAGGTAGTCTTACAGGTACTCCTGAAGATAAAATTAAGCTTATAAGATTTGACCAAAACAAACAATAGTAAGTAGTTATATAAAATACATGAAACATTATATTTTCAATAAGATTAATAATCAATAATATCAAATGTTAGTTGTTGTACTTACATGGTCATGGTGCATTTCTGGATCTGCGGCTTGGGAATGATGTATGCACTTATAGAATCAAACACCTCCTTGGAAATGTAGTCCTCTGGAAACTGGAAACAAGAACTTTACCATCAAATAGGAGGATCATGTTTTAAACATTAT